>CM076581.1:888233009-888599098 GCA_034641835.2 Pinus albicaulis | reverse complement strand
TTTCAAATCAACTCTTGTCGTTTTGTTTGGACCTCTCTTTAGGACCTCCCCCCTGTCCTTTCCGCTTTTTGTTGATTTCCTCCCTTTTTCCAGCCACCTTGCCTCTGTCTCTTGGCTGTGATCTGCACCTCTTTTCAGCAGCTTTATCCTTTAGATCCCTGTCCCTTTTGACCTTAGATCTATTGGCCTCTTTTCCATGTGTTTTGACTAGATTTTTTCCCCTTTTTTAGACTAAGTTTTGAGAGACCCACCTTCTTGGGTTAGATAGATGCAAAAGTAGCTGTTAATTTTCTGTTATTTACGTTGTTATATAAGCTCTGTGATTTATTTTTGATTCTGTGACACACTTTTTCTTGCTACAAAAAGGAAAGGGTTTTAAAAATTAAAATTAGCATACACGCCACACATGACCTAAGTGAAGAAGAGCACAATTATGCTGCCTTTCACTTCAAAGACTTTAAAATCAATTGTCATTGTGCATTTTACGCCGCCAGCCTCCGCCGGTTCTGTCCTTTACGCCTTGTTGGTTTCCTTCTTCCGTCATCATTGCGCCCAAGCGCCTTTCCACGAGAGACTTCTTGGCCTTCACCCTCGGTTTCGGTCGATCGTCTGCTCCCAATCACTTCAGTCTTCAAGGCAGGTGTACTCCTCACGTCCAGCACTCGAAGCTCCTCTTCTGATTCATTGGGTTCTCCTTCTCCTCCTGGTTCTCCCCCTGTCACCTTCACCATGTCTAGTCCAGGGCCTAACGTTAGCGGTGCTCCAGGCCCTAATTCCGGAATCACTACTAGCGGAACCGCCACAGGAACTACCTCGGCCATACCCTTGTTGCCGTACATTGCGGGCCTCAGCCTCCCCGATTTCAATCAGTTGATTAATGACCCTATCTGCCACGATGTTGGTTGGCCTGCTATGCCAACCAAGCTCCCCTCCGACATCCCTAAATTCGAAGGCCTTGCTGGAGAAGATCCAACCAATCATGTCCGATCTTTCCACATGTGGTGTTCCTCCAATTCCATTACCGATGACTCCATCCGTCTTTGTTTGTTCCAATGCATGCTTACCGGCGAAGCTTCTAAATGGTATGTAGACCAAGCCACCTATTCCCAGACCACCTTTACAACCATTGCCCAAGCCTTCTTATCTTACTTCCAGCTCCCTCTCTGATACAATACTGGTACGGAGCTCTTGAATTCCTTCAAGCAAACATCTTCGACCCACCTTTCTACCCATGTTCAGGAATGGCGAAGAAGACGCAGCTTATGTCGAGCTCCCCACTTTGAAGATCAGATCTATATGGACTGGTTCCTTTGCTCTCTCTTAGCTCCCATTGGCAAAGATGTCACCTCCCATTTCCCTCAAACCGAAGAAGCCGCCCTCCAAATAGCCTTGAAATATGACCTGATCTACGCTTAGTCTGGTTATGTTTGCTCCCAATCCTTACGACCTCCCCGGGCCCGGTGGCACCTAATGCCCAGGGTCCATCTCATTCCGCCGACGGTATCGTTGGAGCCCTTTCCCATCCGTATGCTCACCCTCCTATGGGCTACGGTCTCCCTCCCGGAGGGGCCAGCACCTCTAGCACTCTTCCCCCTCCCGGTAGCATGTACCCAGGATACGGCATGCCTCCTCCTTTTTCCCAACCTCCTGCTTACCTCAATGTTTCCCAACCTAACCATTACCCTTATCTGCAACCTGGTGAGCCAGCTCCTCCAGCATATGCGCTTCCACCTCCCTTTCCTCCTCAACCCCAGCAGCAACACCTACAGCCCCCTTCAGGGCAAGTATTTGCACAGCAGGGTGCGACTAATCCCCCTTCTTCTCAAAGAAGGCGGCGAGGCAATCCAAATCAATCTGCCCCTAGTACTCGTGGACCGAATCCTCAAGGTTTTGATACTAACATTGCTAACCAGCAATAGGGCACTCAACCCAAGCCGGACAGGCCTCTTCATACCAACAAGCCTTGTTCGTGTTGCGGTGTTTACGGTCATTACACCCACGATTGTGCCCTTTTACCATAGATGTGGCAGATGTGGGAGTCTCAAGCCACATTGCGAGGACAACATGCCTCCCCTCATGCTCCCCCTAATGTGGCCACTACTCAACCAGCTGTGTTTACTGATCCTTTCCCTCAACAAGGATTCGTGGCTACCCAACCACCTGATGGGCGGGTCTCCACTCCACCTTCCATTTCTGGTTCCTCCGATTACCAGATCCTCATGATGAACTCTGATCCATCCCCAACCGTCGACCTTCACCTTCAAACTCGGTCTCGCCAGTACCCCAAGCCTCCTGCTCAGTCTGCCCCCGAGCCTCCTTCTTCAGGTTCTACAGAGACTCTTTCGACATCTAGTGGCCCCTTACATATCCCTCAACCCAAAGTTGAGGTTCATACCAAGATTCCTAAGGGACCATTATGTCAAAATGCTGCTTCCAGTCAAGCTGCTCATTCGTATAGCATAGTAGATGATTTGGCGCAATCTCCTGCTGCCATTTCCACACTGGAACTCCTCCAGTCGTGCCCTTCCAAAAAGAAGGCTCTAATATCTGCCGTGGGCGCTGTAGATCCTGCTGATGACCAAATGATTGTTTACGATGTCCGTCATTCGGACCATCCTCCTCTTCCTCCGTCCGTCACTTTCCAAATCCCAGTCAAAATCTGGAACGCCTACGTTTCCCGGTGTATAATTGATGAGGGGGCATCCACCTGTGTGATGTCCGCTTCGGTTTGGAAGAAACTCGGATCCCCTGAGTTGGCCCCTTCCACGATCACCCTTCGAGCGTGGGACAGCAATGCCTCCCAGCCCATTGGCCTGTTTCGTAATTGTCCTATCACCCTCGCCGGTAAGACTGTTTGCGTTGACGTCGAAGTCATCGACGCCCCGCTAGACTACAACATTCTATTCTGGCGAAGCTACACCTATGCTATGTCTACTGTCCCATCTGTGGTTTTTCGCAAGATGTCTTTCCCTCATAATGGAAAGATAGTTACCATTGACCAGTTGACATATCATGAGCCAAAATCTCAAAACTCACCTGAGACGACCATCTCTTCTGTGGCCAACAAGCAAACTGTCGATTCCTTGATGAGTGTCTCTCCTGGCGTCTACAAAGACTCCTCTTTGCTCAGAACCTTCCCTGGTCTTCCTCCTCCTCCTATCTCTGACCCCAGCTCATCGAATGTTTGCATGATGCAATTGTCTCGGGCTGCTCTCAAGCAACCTTCTTTGGCTAGTCAGCAACCTTTCCCTCTGCAACCTGCTCCTAGCCCTTCACCTGCAGTTGGTAGTCATGAGCCTCTTTATCCTCCTAGCATGGTTCCTCCAAGCCTTAGCCATTTAGGAGTCGTCCCACCTGGCCATTACCCCTCTGGTTAGATACCGTTCCTAGCTCCCCCACCAGGAGTGTACACGGTACCAGTCATGGCCACCCTCTCTCTTCCTAACTTGACCCTTGGGATTCCCGTCTGGTACCATGATCCTCCAGCCGCAACCCGCTGGTGACCATTATATATTGCTTTGACCCTGGTTCAACCGGCCCCCATGCCTTCTCCCGCTGCATCAGTGCCTCAGTCACTTCAACAGGAACCACCTCCTGTTGTGACCGCTTCGGGTAAGAAGGGCAAAGCTCGCAAGGGGGCATCAAAGGACAAGGCTACCCCGACAAACCCTGCTCCTCCTTAGCCTCCAAAGCATACCATCCAGTGTGCTTTGCGTGATGTTGTCGGTCACGCCTCCCATACCTATCCTGCATTGCTTCATCTCAAGCCCATGGTTAATGTCACGTTCCCTGAGTCCGCGGTCTCGGAGCCTACATTTCCTTCGCGAACAACAGGGGCAAATAATATTCACCAAGCCCCTTTTGTGCTTTGTGCCAGTCTCCATAGCCATTACACTTCCATCTTTGTCCCCGCGTCGGGATTTTGTGCTTTGTGTGATCTCCATGGCCATTACCCATCTTTGTCCGCCTCGGGGATCTCCTGGTTCGAGATAGCGAGCCTTAAATCATTTTCCTACCTATCATCATCCATGAGACCCTCAGGGAACATTCCATCTGAATCCTCCCCTGTTGTTTCGCTTGACCTACCTTCAGCGATCATCTTGGGCTCAACATCAATAGATCCTTTATCTACTGACTCTTCGATCACCCCTTATGATGATGCGCATGTGAACCTCCCTTCTCATGATGATGATTCAGGTCGCTTCACCACGTCAGGTGGTCTTTCTTCCACCAGTCACCCCATCTTCTATCACGATGACAACATTATGGAAAAAATTCCCACCCCTAACTTTATCTATTCTCCCTTACATCGAACCCATGCGTTCACACCACATCCACCTTGTGGCCATTACATTGAAACCCAATGTTTGGGTAAGGGGGCACCCACATTTGAGAGACCAAGAGAAGCAATTCTCCACAACTCTCCTACTGTATCTGGTCGTGTTGACTTTGGTCCAGTATTCTTCCATTTAGAAGAACCTCTAGAGTCCCATATCACTTCAGATCACTCTAGGGATGATACCCCTTATCGTTCCCTCATCTTACATCAGCAACCCAGTCTCTTAGACATTATTGTTGACCAACCTATAGCTTTTCCATGAGAGCATCAGTTCATTATCTCCAAATCCTCTTTTTGGGATAGTGACACCGGGTATGCCAACTCAGAAACTTAAAGTCCATTTGATCCCTATATACAGTACCAAAAGAGATTGGTAATCCTCCATTTCCTTTCTCAAGCTGCATAACCATAACAAGAACAAATGGCACACCACCTCATTAAAATATGTTTAGATTCCCCTTTTTTCTAAATACATTTTGGCATGACCACACCATGCTCGGGGGCACCTATGCCCCTCAACCATAATCCTCCTCGCCTCGTTTTTGGAGAGGAGGGTGTCTTACCAATCGAGTGTGAAATCCCTTCCCTTCATCTGGCTGTTGAACTTCTCCCTGACACCCAACCTCTAGAACAATGACTTATCATGCTTGAGCGTGCCTCTGAAGACCGCCGTGTTGCATTGCAAACCATGGAAGCGGCCCAGAAACGCACCAAAGCTCAATATGACCGAAAATTCCAGCCTCGTCCTTTCCACGAAGGCAACCTTGTTCTAGTATATGACCAGGCCCATGATGTCCTTGGTCACGGGAAGTTCGACTCATTATGGCTAGGCCCTTACGTCATCAGTAAGGATCTTGGTAAGGGGGCATACCTTTTTAGAGGACTTCGAAGGCAATCCTCTCCCTAATCCTCGCAATGCACTCTATCTTAAGAAATATTACCCTTAGCATTTCCCTTCTGAGATGCGTGTTTTATTTTCTGTTAGATAGCGAGCATATTTTTCGTTTGTGATTTGCCTACTTCACCGGATGGTTTGTCGGAAAGTCCCTTCCTCACTAGAATTGAATCTCTCACTTGACACTCGTGGCAGGCTCACTTAGTCCTCCCATACTTGTCCACGTTAGGTATCGATTTTCATCATGATTTCCCCACCTTGTACTCATGTTTTCAAGTCCCCTATTGGGCCTTCTGTGTTGCAACACCAGCTAGTATACTTGTTTGGGCATCGGGTGAGTCATCATCGCATTCATGAGTCTATCCCGTCATGCATGATACACTTCATAACCCTCCATCCTTCATTGCTTAGGCTCTCTCTCTTGTGTAGCACATTATGACCTTGATCTGCATCCCCTATCCCTTAGCAAATATGCTGATTGACCGCCATGTCATTCATGCCCTTTATGCTCTAACAAGGGAAGTCGTCCATTCGCCACTCCATCCTTTCCATTTCGCCATCATCATTAGTGTCAGTCTGTCCGTCGCTCTACTATTTTCTCTCGTGTCTTAGTTGAGGATCTCTCATTGCCTCACCTATGGCGGACCTCCTTCTGTCGACATCAGCTCATTCATTCCAGAAGCCAGGTCTAGAGGGCGGTGTACCTTGGTTCCAGCTTCCACTCTTGTTCGGTGCCTCAGATCAGGCAAAGGGATCTCTCATTTTCCTTTGACTTGATTGTTTCTCCACTCCAGCTCCTTTCAGCATGATCGAGATCTGTATACTCAATGGTTCAGTGATACAGCAGCAGCTCTTGATGATTCTTGGGTGTGTGTGAGATGTCTCAACCCTCATGAGGGGGTAGCCCTGCAGGTAGCCCCCCACATGCCTAGATGACCTCCTCCTTGCAGCCTTCGATGCAGCTCCAAATATTTGATGATGTTGGCCTTAGCCACTTGCAGCGCCTCTTTGATTTGCATGTATCAGTCAGATTTTGTGAGCCCTTCCCCATTTACAGGGGGCATTTAGGTTGTATTTGTATCTCATTCAGGGTCTAGTCCTTCAGCACACTATCTACCTCACATTTCTCTCTCTGACATCCCTTTTGTTGTCTAGTGATTGTGTTCTTACAACGTACTTCGGTCATACGATTTGCTCCTGACACTCGCACGCTGGGGGGCAATCTGTTACATCATTTTTTGGTCATCTAACCTATTATCATTAGATGGACCCAAGTACACCATGTAAGACCAGTTTTACCCTAAGTAAAACTGCTTTCACTATGTTAAAACATGAAACCCCAAAAGGAAATATTAAACAAACCTATATTTGTTTGATTTTCCTCATGGAATAATTAATTAAACCATAATTTAATTATTATTCCCAGTCATGTTTAACCCAAAAACAAAGAAATTAATTAGATAAACCTTTATTTATCTTATTATTTTCTAGGAATAATTATTTAAATCTTATTTAGATAATATTATTTGTTAAATATGACCAAATCACCCACAAATAATTAAATAAATCATTATTTATTTAATTATCTTTCAACCACTTCCTTAAATAATTAAATAAATCATTATTTATTTAATTATCTTTCAACCACTTCCTTAAATAATTAAATAAATAATTATTTATTTGATTATCTTCTAACCGCTCCCTTAAAAAGATAAATAAATCATTTATTTATTTATTTTTGACTAATCAAGGGATTTGACCCAAGTCAAATACCTTTTCCCTCCAACAAATATAATAAAATATTCCATAAAAGGTGGATCTAGATTTTGTTAACATTATTTTAATCATGCACCAAGATCTAGAATGACCCAATATTTTGCTATAAATAGGAGGGTTTTTCCCATCATTCTTCACCTTTTGTTGCCTATTAGATCACTCTGGATCTATACACTTGGTCACATATCTCCATCATTTGCTCCCATTGAGCTCTACTCTTTGCATTTGGTTTTCTACATCAACTAGAGAGAGAAATCTTAGATCTGAAGTGCTGAGAACTTCCAAGAACCCATCCCACTGAGGGGAATTGGATACTCCTTCTGGTTTTCCTCCCAGGTGCCCCATTAATACAAAAATTCTTTCAAAAATTGTTCTTGTCTTGTCTATTGGTATATGGAGCAAACCCTTATTTTTACTGCTTAATGTCTTTCCATGCATAGATCTGGTGTTTTGTAGCTCTTTTCTTGTCTAACTAACCGCAGATCTGAAGATATTGGCAGCCACTTTTGTTGTTAGGGCTATTAGTTATGCGTAGCTAAAGTGGTCCTTTTTCGTACACTTCGACAAAGGATTCATACTAACACTAATATCCCAAAGATAGTATTTGGGATAATGAACTAATTTTCTCCTAGACAACCTATAGGTTGGTCAATCACAATGTCTATGAGACTGGGTTACTGATGAAAAATGAAGGAATGATGAGGGGTATCATCCCTAGAGTGATCTTGAAGTGATATGGGACTCTAGAGGTTCTTCTAAATGTGGAAGAAAAATGGGACTAGAGTCGTCATGACTAGATTCACTAGGAGAGTGTTGAAGAACTAATTCTCCTGGTCTCTCCAATATGAGTGCCCCCCTTACCCAAAAATTCAATGTCAATGTAATGGCCACACAGTGCATGTGGTTTGAATGCATGAGTTCGATGTAAGGGGGGGTAAAAAGAGTACATGGGTGACCTGCAGTATCGGGGGCCGCATGATCTAGTGGATCAAGGGCGAAGCAGAATGAGGACGCAACAGCCCTTCTGGAGGACATCCGTCATAGATGTGAGAGGCTTATGATTAGTGTTTTGGAGTGCATATGGCAAGAATTATATGACCAGTACATAGAGCCATGTATTTGTTTACCCTCGAAATGGCAAGGGGTCATGCGACGCATGGCGATGGCTAGACATAGTGTGCGTGATCTATGAGCTGCGAGGGCAGAGCCACTGGCTCGAGATCCTCCAATTAGTGATTAGTGTGCAGGGGCATGTGGTGACCCCATTTTTGAGTTTTTGTAACATGCTATGGGTATGTCATATGTATCAGAGTTGATGAACTCTAAAACATTTTATATGACACATACTATGGATATGCATCGTTTTGATATTTTTATGTTATTGTATTGTGTTAAATGTGTGTGTCAAATGCCAATCCAGAATATGGTTTGCAATGCCATCTACGTAGTGATTTTGTACTTTAGGTACATGACTGAAAGAAATTATTTCAAATTCACGCATCAAAAGCTTCACTCCTAAATATCTTCTGAAAAGGATAAGATTATGCACATGATATACACCATTCAATTGCATGACAAAAAGCAGGGAATCTAAATGAACATGAAGGTGGAGGATGCGATGTGAAAGGGCATCGGATAATAAACCTCGCACAACATCATATTCGGCCTGATTATTGGTAGCAGTACCAATGCATACACCGTTTCAAAGAAAACGTGCCTGCAAAGGGGTAAAAATGGCCCAACCTACCAAGGCTAAATTCCAGGAGTAGCGACTAGCACCATCAGAAAAACTGATGTAAGGTGTTGATGGGGAGTCCCTCTGAAAGGTTTCGCAAGACAATAAATGGGAGGATAAAGAACAATGCTGGCAACCTGAGCGCATAGTAGATATTGAATGCACTCTACGGAAGGGAGTGATCTGGGTAGGATGTCTACTTCCCACATGCCATCGGTGAGGGGAAGTGTGGGAGCTAATAGAGGCATAGCTTGAGCTCAAGCTGCATAAGTCACCAAAGGTATGGATGATGGCATCCCATTTATGGGTGCGAAAGATGAAGTCAGGGGTGAACGTAGCTTCCATGATGTCGTTGTCACAACAGGAGGTGGAAGGGCAGGAGGAAGGAAGACCACATGACTCGATGAGCCTACCTGACTCATTATCATGAGAAGAAAAACTCACATGTGCATCATCGTGGGGGATGACGTAAGAACACGCAGATAAAGGATTTACTGATGTTGAGCCCGAGGTGTTTGCTGAAAGGGGATCAAGCGAAAAAATAGGAGAAGATTCAGAGGGAGCTTTTGTCGAGGGTCTCAAGGATGATGAAAGGTAGAGGATGGTGGCCGCATGCTTCGTCATGTCAACATTAGGGGGGGGAATGTCAATAGGAGCGGGTAAATCCTTGGTCTGACCTGCAGCATACTATGTAAGTACGGGAGAAACGGATTGGTTCTGTTCAATCCCGTACTCCCAAACTACCTCTAAAGAGGCACGGTAATACGTAACGCGAGGAAAATGATGAGAGTAATGGACATGGAGACCACACAAATAACAAGGGTGTTTGGTGTGAATAGTCTTGTTTTTCTTGGTAACGGTCGATGAAGAAGTAGAGGTTTCGGGGACCGTCGACTCAGGGAACGCGAAATTAACCATGGGCTTGATGTGGGGAAAATCAGGACAAGTATGGGTGGCTTGAACGATGACATCACACAAAGCATAGGGCTTTAGAGGCGAAGAAGGTGCAGGGTCAGTCGGGGCCACTTTGTCCTTTGAGGCCCTTTTGCGAGCTTTGCCCTTCTTACCCGAAGTGGTCACAACAGGAGGCGATTCCTGTTCAGGTGGTTGAGGCATCATGACAACGGGAGAAGTCAGGGCGACCAACTGAACCAGGGTCAAAGAAAGATAAGGTTTAGGTTGACCTAGCGGGGTGGTAGTTGGAGGATCAAGGTACCAAACCAGGAGCCCAATGGTTAAGTTAGGAAGAGAGAGGGTGGCCATGATAGGTGACGTATAGATGCATGGTGGAGGGACTAGGAACGGTATCTGACCGGAGGAGTAATGGCTAGGTGGGACGACTCCTAAATGGTTAAGGCCTGGAGGAACTGACCCAGGAGTATAAATAGGCTCATGAGTACCAGCTGAAGGGCCAATAGAAGGAGGTCCAAGAGGCTGCATCGAAGGGCTAGCAGATGGCTAAATAGGGTGAGGGGGCTGCTAACTAGCCGAGGCAGGCCTCTTGAGAGAAGCCCGAGACGATTGCATCATGCAAAAAATCAATGAGCTAGGATCAGAGGTAGGAGTAGGAATACCAGGGAAAGTACTAAGCAAGGAGGAGTTCTTGTAGACGCCAGGTGAGACACTAGTCAAAGGGTCGACGGTTTGCTTGTTTGCCACTAAAGAGATAGTGGACTCAGGGGAGGTCTGAGACTTCGACTCGTAATACGTCAACTAGTCAATGGTGACTATCTTTCTATTATGGGGGGAGGACATATTGCGGTGAACCATAGAAGGGATAGCAGACATCGCATAAGTGTAGTTACGACCCCAAAGAATGTTGTAATCCAAGGGGGCGTCTATGACTTCTAAGTCAATGCAAACCTTCTTTCCTGCAAGAGTGATAGGACAATTACGAAATAAGCCAATGGGCTTGGAGGCGTGGCCATCCCACGCTCCGAGAGTGATCATGGAAGGGGCCAACTCAAGAGATCTGAGTTGTTTCCAAACCGATGCGGACATCGCATAGGTGGATGCTCCCTCATCAATAATGCACCTAGAAACATTGGCGTTCCAGATCTTGACTGGGATTTCGAAAGCGAAAAAATTAGGGAGAGGAGGATGTTCTGACCGGTCAACATCAAAGGCAATCAATCGATCATCGGAAGGGTCTACAATGTCCACGGTAGAAATAAGAGCTTTTCGTTGTGAAGCGCACGACTGGAGGAGTTCCTGCATTGAAATGGCAGTAGAGGATTGTGCCAAATCATCGACTATGCTATATGAATGGGTGTCTTTGCTAGAAGCAGCATTTCGAAGTAGTGGACCCTTAGGGATCTTGTTATGAACCTCTGCCTTAGGCTGAGGGATCTTCAAGGGGCCATTAGGTGTCGAAAGAGGCTTTTTAGAGACTGAAGGAGGCGGCTCGGGGACAGACGCAACGGGAGGCTTGTTGTAATGATAGGACTGAGTCTGAAGATTGATGTCTACGGTTGAAGGTTGATCAGATTTCATCATGATAATCTAGTCATCGGGGGTACCAGACATAAGAGGTTGGGTAACAGGTGGTATACAGGAGGTTGGGCAAAGAGAGGAAGCATGGAGTGAACCCTAGAGGAAAACCCAAACAAAGCTAAATGAGGTGATTTGGATGGATAACAAGCCGATTTGAAGTGGATCTGAAGATGAGGTATTAGATCTGAAAAAAATGGCTGAAGACTCTGAAATTCAAACAACCTGCAACAATAAACACTCTTCCACAAAAAGTGGAGGGTATTGAAGCCATATGGGGCTAGGTTACCACTTATTTTAGAAAAAAATAACAAGTACAGGTCCAAAACTGGTGGAGACAGAGGTCAGACAACCCTAAACAAAGGTTCTACAGAACCCAGAAAAATTTCAGAAAAATCCCTGCAGAAAGTCTAGGTCACAGTTTTTGGCCTGTTTTCAGCACAGGTCACACTTTTTAGGCTCTAAAGTGTGCCCTGGAGGTCCAGGTCACAGGTTTTGAGAAGAAAAGTGTAACCTGCACTTCCGGCACTCTCGGTGACAGGTTTCAGAAAAATTTGTCGTCTCAGTTGCGAATGATGTCTGTCACCTGCGCAATGGGTCCGAAAACATGCGGAAGTTATAATTTTTATAGTTTTAGGGTTTTATGGGTTAAAAAAACATCAAGAACAAGAAAAGCAAGATGCTAAAGAGAAATCCTATGGTTTGAAGTAGCTGGATATGCAAGGATCATAAAAACGACAATGGTCGTAATGGTAAACCCGTGTGAAGTCACCAATTGTTAGTATGAATCTTGATTCAAAGTGTACGAAAAAATACCACTTTAGCTACACATAACTTATAACCCTAACAACAGAAAATGACTGCTAATATATTCAAATATGCAATTAGATGATCAAGACAAATGCTGCAAAAATCTAGATCTATGCATTAGAAGACATTAAACAGTAGAAAAATAAGATTTACTCCATAGATCCAATAGACAAGACAAAAATATATCCAATGAATATTTTTATTAATGGCACCTGGGAGGAAAACACAAGAGGGTGTTCCATGTTCTCCTTAATGGGATGGGTTCTTGTGAGTCCTCGGCACTTTAGATTTAGAACTTCTCTCTCTTGATGGTGTAGAAAAACCCAAAAAAAATGGAAAATTATGGCTATGATTGTGGATCAATAGCCAGACCAAGTGTTGAGATCCAAAGTGATCTTTAGGCAACAAAAGGTGACAAATGAATGGGAAAACCCTTCTATTTATAACAAAATATTGAGTTATTCTAGAGATTGGTGTATAATTAAAATATTATTAGCCAAATCTAGATCCAACTTTTATGGAATATTTTATTATATTTGTTGGAGGGAAAAGGAATTTGACTTGAGTCAAATCCCCTTATTTGTAAATAATAAATAAATAAATGATTTTTTTATCATTTTAAGGATGTGATTAAGCAATAATAAATAAATAAATGATTTATTTATCATTTTAAAGATATGGTTGAGTAATAATAAAATAAATCATGATTTATTTAATTATTTAAGGGTGAATTAGTTATATTTAACAAAGAATATTATTTAAATAAGATTTGAACAATTATTCTTTAGAAAATAATAAGATAAATAGTGATTTATCTAATTAATTTCTTTGTTTTGGGTTAAATATAACTAGAAATATTAATTAAAATATTGTTTAACTATTTATTTCTTGAGGAAAATAAAACAAATATATATTTATTTAATATTTCCTTATGGGGTTTCCTGTTTAGACCATAAACAACTTAATAGAGGTGATTTACTAAGTTATTTTCATACTGAAAGCAATTTTACTTGGAGTAAAATTGGTCTTACATGATGTACTTGGGTCCTTCTAATGATAATAGGTTATATGACCAAAAGAATGGTGTAACACCATTCATTTCCAGATTTTGAGTGGCAGCTGCTACCCTGCAACTCCGACATTTTGTAGTTTTGGCATATTTCAGCCAATCCCTCCGGGATTGTCTTGAGGTAGTGATTGGGAGCGTAGATCTTCACTCGCAATGTTGTATGGGCCATGCATTTGTACATCTATGTATTTTACATATGTTAGCATGAAGTTTCTCTTATAAAACTGTGCAGTCATAACTTGGGCACACTTGTGTAGCAGTGCTTGTCATGATTTATGTACTTGTTTCTTGAGGCTGAGCATTGCCTATCTTGAGTAACATTTTCCTCAAGATATTGTATTCTTTTTTTTCTGCTATAACATAATAAGATGGCTATAGATCTTTCTCTCATTTTATGAGTTGAGTTGTCACTGCTACTCCATTGTTGTGTTTGCATATTGCTAGATCTCCACATTTGGAATATCTTAAGATATTCCCGATAGTGTAGAAATTCCCTATTTTGGGATATTACACATTGGATGCCTGCAGGCACTATAAGAAGGGTCGAAAAGCTCAAATAAGGGTTTCTTCTAACTTGCATAAATTGCACTTATCCTCTTTATCTCGCACGAGCTTGAGCTATAAGATTTTTTGGGTCTTCACTGTCCCCTTCATGTTGGATCAACCTCCCCCTTCTCATAGTAGCCGCCCAGAGTTGGGATTGATTTTCCGCTCTAGGATGATAGCCACTAACCCAAATGAGCCCTCGGCACCTACTACCCTAGAAGTTGAGGAAGTAATGGAGATCAGGTCTGAGGATGAAGAAGTTCCCTCAACGCCGGTCACAAGGAAGGGAAAAGAGCAGGCACAGGACTCAGGGAAGCCCACCAAAGCTGAAAAATGGGCTTAAGGGAAACCTAGGACCTACCCACGGCATGCCAAGTCCTTGCGAGCAACACTTCAAGCTCAGGCTGCACAGGAGGAAGCCTTGCCTGCCAATCCAATCAACTAGTTTCCTCCCTTCATCTGCCTCCGCAGGCCCTCGATGTGCACACCAAAGAACCTTGATGGCCTGGTTACCTATATACAAATGCCGCTAACCCTGGGAGAATTCCCTATCTTGAATGACCCCTGCAGGAAGCTCCATGAGAATTTGACGATCACGACTTGGCGAATTATGAAGCCTTACCTGCGCTGATGCCCGCGCTGTACTTCGACACAATTTACGCAGACGATGGGGTCACAGTCGTTCCTCAGCGCTGGGTAAGCAGATTGGCCAGATCTGGGCTCTTTAACCTGCTCCGTATGCCCCACTTTTTCCATTACAACGTCACGGATCGGCTGGCCCAATAGCTGCTCATCCTAATTCACAATGGTTGCCTATGGATTCGGGATAGGGTCCCCATAGATGTTGCATTGGTTCACAGAATCACGGGCCTTACCATGAACAGGCCACACCCTCTGGAGTGTGTGGGAAATAAATATGAAGGGGACACAACAGAATATATTTGTAAGACCTACCATGTGGAAAGGAATACGATGGGCTGCGTCATAAAATCCATCAGCAACCTGGATACATAGATGGGTACCATATTACTCGCTTGCAAGATAATACGAAAGTTCAAGGTTGCAACCATCCCTGCCTATGTCGTTCAGCTAGCCTGTAAGTGTGCAAAGGGGGTTTGCCTAAATTGGGCCCAATACTTATGCAACGAGTTCTTAGCCAACGTTTGTGAATTGTAGGAGAAGGGAAAAGCCTTTTTCTATGCCTCGCTACTATTTCTTGTAGCCCTCGTTGCTTGGGAAACCCTTGCTGAGTCAGTCCTCCCCGAGCTCCCTAGAGATATGTACGAATGGGATCGATATGCCCATTTGTGGGATTCCAAGGATGCATAGCTCATAGAATATAACCAAGTCTTCTGGGTCCTCTTCCAGAGTAGTGTGGCTGCAGCCATTGATTCTCAACCTCGACTATCCCCCAAAGTATATGAAAAATAAAATATTATCGCAACATTCCAGGTTACCATAAACAAAATTTAGATCCAAACCCACAACGATAAAACCTGGACATCACTTCCTTATATGGTAGCAGATGAGGAAATTGAAAATGTGATTGCATTATCGCCTCCCGCCAGAAAATAGGGTTCAAAACCAGTGCAAGTGGCACCTTTGGTACTAGCACGATGCAGTTACCCCCACCTGTTATCACCAAGGAGACTGGAAGCACAGGGAAAGACTCAGGTGCAGCCATGAAAAAGGACATGTAGCCAAAGCAGACCACCACGAAGAACACCAAGGCTGAAACCCAGGTCAATTCGTAGATGGGCATGGAGGAAGTAAACGTCGGAGGTACGGACAAAGATCTTGAACAAATTGCAGATGCCGTCACACTAGCCACAGAAGAAAAATGGGTAGCTTTATAGGAACACCAGAAGGTTGCGATCATCTCCATCTAGGAAGAGCTTCAAACCTTGCAGCTAAAGAAAGACACGATACAGACCCACGTGGTTTAGGGACGAATTCCCTTGGCATCTAGCAGTACAACGCTAGCCACGGAAGAAATTTGTCTCTGTCTCTTACCTAGCGTCGCCCTTGTGATCAGTTCGCCGGACCTAGAGATCCAACTCCAAGCAGGTGCAGCGGTGTAGTTGAATCTTGCCAAGCTACCGCACAAAGCATTACAGGGTCTCCACACCACTCTGTTTCAAGAGATTCACCATCAGGACCAGCAAGTACACCAACAACTTGGTATGGAAAAACAGACCATCGCACATCAAAACGCAAAAGTACTCTTTGCTGTCGCGCAACAAGAAGAGCTCAAAAATTTGATCCACCAGCTCTGCACAGAGGTTATAGAAGAGATCCCGGCCGCAGACACCCCCTGGGCTAAAGTGGAAGGATTAGTTGCAGCATTGAAGGCTTCCAGGATGGAAATGAAGGTCATTAAGACATAGTTGGAGCAACAAATCACTGACTTACAGGCCAAACTACAGCCTAAAACACCCTCGGAGGTACAAGCCCAGCACGCTGCGCTAGTGACCACAACTACAAACACCATTACAGGACAGATTTCTTAGGCTGCCCAGTTACTCAAGGACGCCATCCAACTCTGGACCAAGGTCCAGCGCGATCCCGTCCTTCAGAAAATCAATCAGGACTTGTGACAGAAGGAGGAAGCTTTCGAGCAGATTGAGTCTACATTACCTACGTTAGTCCCTACACAGCGTTTGGCATGATTGCGGACCATAAACACCCTCCAAGATGAGACTGAGGGACTCCGCCATAAGAAGCATGTTATCGGAGAACGCTTGAAGTTTGGGCTTCTGCAACCCTCCAACTCTCACAGGATGTTGATGGTGCTGTGAAGCGACTAAACCAGGCATTGGAGAGTGTCACGACTGTGACAGAGGGACCGACATCCCAGAAGCTTGTAGATATTGCATAGAGCACTACTGCTCAGAGTCAAGAAGTGCTACCACCATTGGTCACAGCCGGAAATTCACTGTGCATGTAGGTGGAGACCCCACCACCACAGTGACTTGAGACAAGTCAAAAGATTGTGTTAGGGACTGTTGGAACAGGGTCTCCTACAAAAGCTTCAAATCTGGTCCATTTTGTATATTTTTATTATATTCAGTATAACGCAGGGGTTTTGGGGTGGGTCAAAGCCCATAATGCATTGTAAGTGGGTCAAGGGTAGACCAAGAGTCTGCAAACCATGGTTTCTGGACCATTGGATGCATAGGCTAAAGTAGTACAGGTAATTGAACCTTTTTTGAGTTGTAAGGCAGAAAATGAACTAATATTGGTGTGAATTGCAAATTAGTAGATTTGTTTTGCGTTTTTGGGGAAAGGACTCATGTTGGTTGTGTGCGCGGAGATCCTCAGTCCTGATGTGTGTGGACCCTGTTGTTGTGTGCACAAGTTGTGTTTTGGGTATTCTAAAAGGATATGAAGGATTAATGAAAGCGAAACGTTGTTGAACTCTATGATATCTGTGATGTTATGCATGATTCTATGTTGAGATTTGCAAGTAACTGTGTTAAGTACTTATGCCGCATTGACAATTGCTCTGAATCTGCTTGTTAGACTTTATGCAAGAATAGTTGTGATAGTTGCTTTGTTGTCCTGTATCTGTTAATTATTGTGATTATATATGAAATTGCACATGTGGATGCGAAGGTGCTGATAGATCTGGGTTCTATAATATGCTATCTGATATTTGCGAAGTGGAACACAGCTCTGCCTGACTTACCTGCCCTCTCCAGGGTATGGAAACCTGGTTCTAGCACCCTCCCATACTACTTCGGGTGAAACTTTGGCTTTCAAAATTAGGTCACTGCCGAAAGGGCCAGTATTATATGGGTTTTTTGGAAAACCTTAACCTTCGAACCTGGGTCACGACCCCTCAAGCCAATAGCTTCAACAAAAAAAGAATCAGAGAAGAAGGAAATAAATCTACAAAGTGCAAGTAAGGCACCGGTCTTCAAAACTCAGAGATTTGAGTTCATAGTTCCTGGACACCTCCTGAAAAGGAGTTTCCCTCCCCAAGTGGAGCCACTGTTAGTCATTAGTAACTTTTTTCTATCTGTAGATGACTAAATATCAGTTCTAGATTTCTAAAAACAAGATTCCTAAATATTGTGAGTTTTAGAAATCTCACTACCTTCATTATCCTTATACCAAATTTTTCACTATTCTACTATTTTTCCATTCCATGGTTAACCTACCACTCCTAAAGGACCCCTCATGGGCTTGTGCCACTCATCTATATCCTATTTCCCCACCTATAACCTCAGTACTTTGTTTTGCCTTTTCCCATCACTCCACTTTCCATCTAGGGTTACCAATCAACCTTTCCTTCCATGTTCACCAGGTTCCTCAAGCATTGATGGTCTCAAAAATATCTCTATAGGATATTTAGATAAATCAAGTACATTGGATTTCGGATCTTCAATACATCAATTTGTTAAAAACTCTGTATTTACACTTGAAGACCCCAAACCAAGTTTCAGTCAAAATCAGGTCAAAGGACCCTCCCACTAGGTCATTAGGGTTACATAGGTTTTAGGGTCATCATTGGTGTTTTAAGCTCTAGTTTTCCTATGCTAGAAGCTGGTTCAAATGTAAAACAAGATCAGCACATGGATGTCCAAGAAAGATCAAAAAATCTCCTAGGAAGACCACATTATCAAGTTCAAGTTCTGCAAAAGGCAATTGTATATTTTGACATTTCTGCAGGAATGTTAAAGTGACCATCAGCAAATAATTGGGAATATAAGAGGCCTACTTAAAAATGAATACATTCACATCAAAGAGAAAGGAAGAAATTTGTGTTTAAGAAGAATCACTTTTTTCTAAGCCTGATTGGGCCAGTGGTGTGCCAAACATGGATCTAGTGCAGCAAATCACATGGAGGAGGCACACCAAGAAAACCAAACATGAAGAGTAGAATTTTAGACATTATAGATAAAATTGGGAAAAAGGTGAGGTGAAAGGAACATGAATGAATGAACTTGAAAGGGATGTAGAGAAATTAGAAGACAAAACTGATAATTGTTCTCAAGCATCCCAGAAAACTAGGGTTTTGGTAAGGTGATCAGAAGTGAAGGGGTAAGTTTGGACTCCATAATGACAGCAAATGGTTTCAGAAGATATCACTGTTTTTAAATATTCCAAACTCATCCCAAGGATTTTTTCATGCCAAATATGGTTAAAGGAGGTAAAATGAAGATGTTAGGCCTCCATGATGATAGCAGAAAGAAGATTTTAAAGGGCTATTGTGTATATCGTCCCAGATTTTTCCAAAGGGAAATTCCTCAGTGCTTCGAAGGACAAAGAAGTAAGTAATATCAGTGAGAGGAGGATCAAATTCTCATTTTAGTTAATTACACTCAGTGGTCAAAGGGATAAAAACATAGTGTTGAGCTCCAAGATGGAAACCCAACGTGATTATAAGGTTGTTGTTGTGTAATTGAATATATCAAACTTCAGGAATATCAGAAAAAGCTAAGTTAGTATGCTGTGGCACCTGGAAATCAGTTATGGCCAAAAGAGTAGGTAGCAACCATGATTTTGAATTCTATAGTGCTTGTCAAAGGTGATTTTATCATGCCTAAGGATTAGTGCGAAAGTTGAAGACAAGGTTTTTAGTCACCTGCCAAACACAAGATAATTTGATCTCCGAAGTGAGAACAAAGGGAGTGTTGAAGATACTGCTTTGTGTTTAAATTCCTAATGTTGTCAAGGGTAAAGTTATCATGCTTCAAAGATCAAAAGGAAGAGCCATTTCAAGCTTCTCATAATCACCTGTCAACAAAGGAGTTAAAAGGCATAAATAGGCCAAAGAGAAATCAACTTCATAACTCAAAGCAAACGTGCAAGATCAGAAGGTAATAGGAATCAGTGAGAAATGGAAAAACCATGTTTTCAAGTCACCCACACTCAGAAATGTCAAAAGGGGTAAAAAAATGATTACTACTTCACAATGTGCAAAAAGGGGTTTTGACAGTGCTATTATAAGAAAAAAGGCCCTCAAAGATGTTTTAAAAAGCTTACCATTACTGAATGAGAAAAAGAGATATGTTAGGTTACAAAATGGCATAGAAGGTAGTTTTTAGGGTTCTTATATGTCAAGATGAGTGAATCGGACCCTTAGGCTAAAAAGAGGACAATTTCATGTTTCTAGCAAGCTGCCACCAAAGAGGAAAAAAGAGTCACTTAAAATTTTTCAAGTCACCTGTAGCAAAAGCCAAAGAAACAACAATAAAAAGTGAAAAGGCTCAAAACATTAGGATATGGGTTTAAAGATGATTTAATTTAAAACCCAAGCATATAAAGGGTAATTTTGTTTCTCATTTAACTCATTATTCCCTTCCAGAAGAGTTAGAAATGCTAAGGAGAAAGAACTGTCATTTTTTTTTTCGAATTTGAGCAAGTCTGCCCGAAGCTGCGCATTCAAGGTATCACTATGCATTCAGAGTCAGATGTTGCGCCATTGGAGGTTTTCGCCGTGTAAAAATTTTCTGCTCTACACACCTGTAGGCACGCATTGCACGTTCAAAAGTGCGCTGTGCATTTCACCAGGAGACCCAACAGGCCCGGGAAGAAACACTCAGAGATGCATGTCTGGCACAAGGAGACCCGACACCTCATTCACCAGGCAGCGTTGCACGTTCCAAGACCCGACAGACCCGACAGCACATGCATGTGCTGTGCATTTGGCCAGGAGGGTCTCTACACCGTTTCAAACCCTAAAATCAACTCAACACCTTCTCAAACTACCTCGAAGGGTTTTCTAAACATCTCTGAGGGGTAAGTTTAAGACATAGCCTCTTCTTCAAAGTTTTATTTTTTCATTTGGTTAAAGAAATAAACCCTAAGGATATTAGCTAATTGTCATTAAAACCTCCTTCATATGCAAACAAGGAAATAACAGTTAATAAAGGGGTAGATTAAAGTGGTGGAAATGTTTTGGGATTAGTCATCCATCAAATCTTGAAAGCTCTATCCCGTACACTAAAAGCAGAACGACTTTACCCTATCCTTTTCCATTTAAAAATTTGACACAAGAGCAAAGTGTGTCCAAGAAGGGTTTTTATTTACAACTCAGCAAGGGTAGTTATTGATTTTGCTTGTCACTCATAGTCATACACCCTACCTCACTGATCCATATCATCTACTTGCAAAGGTTTCCTTTTACTACCATTCCATCACCTTTTTACATATCAGTTTCATAAGCAAAGCTAGGGTTTCAAGGCAACATGTGTAAAAATGTCAAGAGAAGGAGGAACTGGTAGTGGTGAAGAAGGCCAAGTGCCAAGGAGGCATCAACACAGAGGGGGGAGGATTAATAGGTTTGAGCCTCAAAACATAATGGAACTTAATGCCTCTCCCATGACTGTCACATGTTTCCAAAATGTGGGTTGTTTTAATTTCTATGAAAAACTAAAATAGGTACAAAGTCACGCTGAGCTCACTAGGCTGTTCATCCTCAACTTGCATGAGAAACAAGTAAATCTTGCAAGGGTAGACTTTCAGCTTTCATTAGATGTCATTGCTATTGCCACTAGGATACCTAGTGTTGGTGAAAAGTGGTTCAAACATGCCAACTTAGACATAAGCCACAATGAGCCATTCCTTAAACCCAGATACAAAGAAAACTGCAAATCTATCTTCCCTTTCTCACATTTTCTGGAAAGGTATGCACCCTTGATTAGGGTCATATTTAAATATTTCACATGTGAGGGAAGGTTTTCTAGGCTTTATTCATATCACATAACATTGCACATGCACTTCACTAGGGTTAAGATGCTGCATTTTACCTACTATCTCTACAAGAGTATTAACAATATGTCTTATATTATGTGAATGAGACACTCTTCACAACAAATGCAGAGCCTCTTTCACCATTCTCTCATCCAGATGGTTGTGATGCATCAGTTGGAGAAAAATGGTATTCCATGGGAGGTTTTCATTTCCCATGAGGTCTTAACAAACCCACAAACTCATCCTCGACAAAACATTCCTTCATCATCTCACCCCCCTATCCTTACTCCTCCATCATCTCCTGATGAGAATGCTTCACCATCTACACATATCCCTTCACCTTAGGAAAAAATTGCTTCCTCACCCTCTCCCAATGCATCAGGCAATGAGGAAAGTGAAAATTAACAATCAAGTGACCATGAAGGAGAGGGCAATGATAAATCAAGCAATAATGAAGAAGAGGACAATAAAGAGGAAGAAAATGAAGAG
The DNA here is from genome assembly GCA_034641835.2 of Pinus albicaulis. NCBI lineage: Eukaryota > Viridiplantae > Streptophyta > Pinopsida > Pinales > Pinaceae > Pinus > Pinus albicaulis. Next base: position 888,577,248 of record CM076581.1, on the reverse strand, counting down.
GCAGAGGGTAGTGATGTCAGCATGGAATAAAAAAATGATGAAGGAAGTGCAGAAAACATGGAAATAGAAGAAAATGAGGATGTTAGCAACAATAAGGCAAGCAGTGGTGAGGAGGAACACAACAAAGAGCATGAAAATAAAACAAAGATCCATGGTGACATTCATAACAGTGAAAATGGTGAGGCTCCAAGCAGTAATGAGGAGCATAATGAGGAGGGAGAAGGCAATGATGACACAAATGAGGAAAGCAACCAATTTAATGATGATGATGAGGTTGGAAATAGCTCACAAAACCAAGAAGGAAGTGAGGTTGATATAAATGATGCTAATGATAGCAATGACACTAAGGACCAAAATTTAAGTGAGGCTGATGATAACAGTGAAGAGAATGAAGAAGCTGATTATAACAATGAAGATCACAACAATAAGCCAAGTAGTAGTAATGAGGGAGGCAGTGACAGTCATGACAACAGTCATGATGGCCATGAGGACAGTAAAAATAATGAGGCTCACAGTGGAAATGATGATAGTGCATAGAGTAGTGCAAAAGACAGTGAGGCTGATAATGTTGACAAAGGCAATGATGATATGGAACACAGTGAGTTTCATGGCAGTGTTGAAGGCAACAAAGATGGCAGTGATGTTAGCATGAACGACACAAATGAAGAAGTAAGCCAAGATGTCAGTGAGCCAAGCAAATATCATCACAAAGATGGAAACAAGACATATGGCACTGAGGTAAAAAAATTTGAACCTTTTTCTTTGAAATACCAAAAGGGAGTAAGGCATGTGTTTTCTGGCTCTAAAAGGCAAGGGGCCATGCCTTCCACATACCCAAACAAGATTTACAAAGGCAAGGAAAAGGTCAATGTTGGAGATAAGAAAGGTAAGCATGGAACTAAACAAAAATTTGAATTCATTGACCTTGACAGTGAAATGAAGATGAGGAGAGGGTTACAAGAATCTAGCTCCAAAGCAAGGATGCTAAGATCATAGACCTACAAATAAAGCTTGGCATGGAAAATTATGTCATTAATTATTATAAGGTTGAAAAAATACGAAAGAAGATGTTAGCCACCCATATTTTTCCTATCATATCAGCTGGTGGCTAAATATTCTTTGCATCCTTCAAGAAACAAATTCAGTCCTAAATTTTGTTGGTGCTTGAAGTCTTTTGGTGAAACTCATGTTGCTGGTTAATCTTCACAGCTGTTTCCCTCTTCAAAACCTCTGAAATCCTATAAAAATCCACAGTTCAATACTTCTGCAAAGGACCATTTCCCCTTTTTCTTCTTTCCACCACTAAACTCATTTTCTATTCTCCATTCCCCATGAAAACTCCACAAATTCATGTTCCTTCCTTTCCATTTTATTAAAATCCCTTCCATAAGGTTGAAAACCCACTTTTTGACCTTATCGCATCCTTCGTTTCCCTTTAAAAACCATAGGAAATACATATTTTCTATGTGCTGGACTTAAGCCCCTCAGGCTAAGCCACTTACCCCTTTTTCCTTCATATGCCCGAGCGCCAAGACCCGTTGCTAAACCTATTGGGCGCTTATTCATTTCCTCCACCCAATACCCAAAAACCTTTATAAATTGTGAAAATTGGGTCTAATCAGATTTCAAAGGTTTTCTGCCCATATGACTTTAAAAACAATTTCGACCGTCGATCTGCTCCGTAGATCGGACGGTGCAGCACGAGACCTATCGTGTGGACCCCCCAACATTACGTCACTTCTCGAAACCCGATCCAGGTGGATATCGGTGGCCTCCCACCTATTCCATTTGGACCCGCAGCATCAATTCTTTTAGTTTTTCAGCTTCAGCACAGCTTACTATTTATAGCAGGTTTTCGGGTCCTGCACACCCGGAGCCATTTTGGGGCATTAATAATCCAGGTGGATATTGGTGGCCACCCATCGAGTCCATTTGAACCCCCACCATCAGTTATTTCAGCTTGTAATTTTCGGCACAACTTACTATTTTTAGCAGTTTTTCGGGTCTTAAACTTCCGGAGCCGTTTTGAGGCCCTAAACGACGTTTTTTGGGAAAACGAAGAGCAACATGGGTCCATGGACCGATGTTGCTCGTTCAAAAGTTGTACTCCTCGGATAGATCTTTCTAACGAGCTATTGAGCGCGTCAAACGGAGATCGGATGCCAAAGTTACGTCCCCGGGAAGTTGAACCACCAATTTACCCAAACGGGGCCCACAATTTTGGCGCTTCATCTCCTACGGTTAGGGTTTTGGACGTTTCAGATTCTACATTGTTTCTCAACAATAAATAGGCCCTCGAGCCTCATTGTAAGACAGTTCAGGGGGCTGGGAGCCGATACATCTCTTCTCAGGGATAAGCGCTACTAGTGCCCTAGCTCGCCGCATCTCCATCATGTCTGCATTGTAACACAGTTCAGGGGCTGGTAGCCGCCACATCTCTTCTCAGGGATACGCTGCTAGTACCTAGCTCATCTATTTCCATTATGTCTGTAATAGGCCTGCGAGCCTCAATGTAACATAGTTCAGAGGCCTGCGTACGCTACATCTCTTCTCAGAGATACGCTACCAGCACCCTAGCTTATTTCCATTATGTTTGTAAGCTTATTGCAGTCATTCTTTTATTAATAAAATGAAGCATTATTTCCGCTGCATCTCTGTATCTATGGTTATATCTGTATTCTGTTGCGTTCCTGCATAAATCCGGATCAGTGGTATCAGAGCGGGTCTGCTCTTTCTCTGTTTTTTTCTTCATGTCCCCAATGCGGCCAGGGTATAAGGAGTTCAACCTCGCAACCCCGACGACCCCCCATGGCGGAAGGAAAGAAAGACGAGGGAGCAGGAGATCCTGTCAAAATCTTGCTCGAGGATGCCCTCGAGAAACAGAGGAACGCGATGATGGAAATTTTTTTTTTCAGATCCTTCAATGGCTGCCCACCGGTGGCACATCTAAATCCAACACCAAGTTCAACAAAATTCCCCCCCCCATGGAGGAACTTAACGCAATGGAGACCATTGCTTCCTAAGGAGGGAGGAATGATCTAGGTGGATATTGGTGGCCTCCCACCTATTCCATTTGGACCCGCAGCATCAATTCTTTCAGTTTTTCAGCTTCAGCACAGCTTACTATTTATAGCAGGTTTTCGGGTCCTGCACACCCGGAGCCGTTTTGGGGAATTAATAATCCAGGTGGATATTGGTGGCCACCCATCGAGTCCATTTGAACCCCCACCATCAGTTATTTCAGTTTGTAAGTTTCGGCACAACTTACTATTTTTAGCAGTTTTTCGGGTCTTAAACTTCCGAAGCTGTTTTGAGGCCCTAAACGACGTTTTTTTGGAAAACGGAGAGCAACATGGGTCCATGGATTGATGTTGCTCATTCAAAAGTTGTACTCCTCGGACAGATCTTTCTAACGAGCTATTGAGCGCGTCAAACGGAGATCGGATGCCAAAGTTACGTCCCCTGGAAGTTGAACCACCAATTTACCCAAACGAGGCCCACAGTTTTGGCGCTTCATCTCCTATGGTTAGGGTTTTGGAAGTTTCAGATTCTACATTGTTCCTCAACAATAAATAGGCCCTCGAGCCTCATTGTAAGACAGTTGAGGGGGCTGGGAGCCGACACATCTCTTCTCAGAGATAAGCGCGACCAGTGCCCTAGCTCGCCATATCTCCATTATGTATGCATTGTAATACAGTTCAGGGGCTGGTAGCCGACACATCTCTTCTCAGGGATACGCTGCCAGTACCCTGTTTATTTTATTTCCATTATGTCTATAATAGGCCTACGAGCCTCAATGTAACACAGTTTAGAGGCCTGCGTACGCCACATCTCTTCTCGTAGATACGCTACCGTTGCCCTAGCTTATTTCCATTATGTTTGTAAGCTTATTGCGCTCATTCTTTTATTAATAAAATGAAGCATTATTTATGCTACATCTCTATATCTATGGTTATATCTATATCTCAAGGCGTTCGCATAAATCTAGATCAAACCTGGTTTTTTCCGCACCTCTCGTGCAAAGGATGGTTTTTCCTATTGCCTGCCGGGACCTGTTCTTGGCCGCCACGCGTCCCCGTACATTTTTCAAAACCACGCATAAGGTTGGTCCGCGCGTTATCCGTTGGATGAAGGTCGCCTCAAATTTAATCAATGATCACCATCTAGCTCAACCTCACACATCCGACGCTCTCATCCATTTGAAACACCCGCCTTTTAACGAAGCCAGGCGCGTTTTAGCTCAGCCCAACAGAGCCGAATAAATCTCCGTTTCACCTTTTGTGACTGACAATCCACATTCAAATGCTTGATTCCATTGCTCAGTCCACCTTTTCCTCCGCTGACTTTCCGAATCACCCCTAACCGTTGATCACAGGCCGATCAACGGCTCCGATCGCACCACTCTCCCGCACGCACTCCGATGCAGATTTGCCCATAAACGCAGGATTTCCTCATTTTTCTTGTATTGTGCAGGTTTAACGCTCTTTCTTGATTAAATGAAGAAATTTCGCGGGACGAGGGTGACGACCCTCCTCCGTTCGTTTCCTCCGAGGAATATCATCTGCAGGGGTAAATATCACGTTTCATTGATGATTTATTAGGCATTGATGCCTTACATGCCCTACGTAACCCTGCACAAGAAGAAAACCGTGAAGATCAAGGCAGAAAAAGAGTATCAGAGATTGAAGACCAGAAATGAACCAGATCAACAGATTAGTGGAAGGATTTGTGGGGATTAAGGCTAAAACAATTATCAAACGCGTAAATCCCCGGATCTAAAACACAGATTAAAGGAAAATCTAAAGTGTTTTTTCAGGAAATCCTCCACCGCCACAAATGGAGGCGAATTGATTCCTCCTAGCGACTACAGCGCCACCTGTGCCTCAAAGGATTCAATCAAGAACCGAATTTATTGATCAAAGTCAGAAATTTTGCCTCGACACAGCCAAAGGAGTTATTTCTTCCAGGAAATTAATGACAGAATGTCGGCAAAGCAACCCTATTGATACACAGAGCCTCAAAAAGTCCAATAAAGCTCTCACCGAGCTAAATTCATGAGTGCAAATCATTTAATACAGAGGAACACCTGTATAGTTCTTCGTTGAGCCCCTCAATGGCCAAGAAGACATTAATATCTGTATTAATTGGTTTTTGAGATCTTTTCATCAGATCTCACCTCCTCATCTTTCTATAAATACTTCAGTAGAAGATGAGTGAGGGGTTGGTTGTTAATGTAAATTGCTGAAGCATTGTATTGTAACCGTCAAGACACATCGATTTTTTGAAACGGAGGAGCGATGGCGGTTCGTGGACTGGTTTGGTGTAAATGTCTCGAGCCTCGCGCCGTTGGCCTCTACCTGTGCTAGATGTAACAGATTTCGATGAAGGCCCGACTCATTTGCCGCCCAGATAGAATGGAAAATATAGCCGTCGCCTGGCGCCCTTTTCTCGATAGCGACCCGCGGGATCCAAAAGAGGCTACCCACAGGTTTAAGCATACAATCGTGGGTGTTCTTCCCAGCAGTTTTTCTCGACCTCGTTTTAGCAGATAGGCAGCTACGGATCTGGGCCTCGAGCCTGTCAGTTTGGCATGTAGCTGCTCCGGCGAAGGTAATCCACTGTGTATGGGTTGCAAATGTAAATCCTTAGATAAGTGTGCCTGAACGCAGGTCGTCTTCCGGTTTTTCCGCCGTCTGGATGGCGGGCTGCTTGAAAATAGATCTAATCGGCCTTGATGCTGTTGTTTTAGCAGCGTATCAATGTAAAAGTAGCAACAATCATGGGAAACCCTTTATTCGTTTCTCGGGCGCAAGAAAGCAGAGGATCTATCCATCGAACCTCTAGGATCGGCCTGCAAGGGCTCCAGGGTTAGATCTACGCACTGACTGCATACTTGTTCCACGACCTGCCTTACCTGTGCGCCTGGAGAATATGAATTTGGCTCCGGCCACCACTTCCTTTCAGGTAATCTCAATCGTTCTCCAGATCTTTGTAAAATCTCCTATGGGTAAATCACACCTAATCTGGATACGAATAGAAGACTCTGTTTTGCATCTGAAACAACAGATCTGGGAACTGATGGGATATCCGGTCCCGATCCAGCACCTAGTGAATGGTAGACACTCCCTACAGGATAACAGATCAATGATGGATTATGGAATTAAAGCTGACTCGACCATCTTACTGAATCTTCGGTTGAGAGGGGGCGCTGTACAACAAGGGAGATCAAGCTCAGCAGGAGGGGAAAAGGGGAAAAAAGCCACACCCCAGCAACAACCATCTGGAGGCCTCACCTATAAAAACATACTACAGGGTACCAAATCTGCAGGGCCGCCGCCGGTTCAAGAAGGAGCTGTCCCAAGGCCTTACATTGTGGAACAGTTAGGACAAACAACTATTTTCAAAATTGATTCTTCAGGAACAGAGGACTATGTAAAGTCTTTTGAAACCCAAGCCCTCATCTGCCGTTTTAACTGTTTCTGGCCTAAACCCATGGATTTGTTCCATTGGATCTTCACTCGGTGGACCATGGAATGCGACATCCATCTCTGTTCCAAAGGTTTCTTCATTGTTAAGTTTAAATCTTCAGAGACCAGAGATATTGTCATCCAATCAGGACCTTGGTTTTGGGGTTCTACAGGCCTCTTCCTGACCCCTTGGTTCCCTGATTTCGATCCTAATACCATGACAGTGGCCAGAATGCCGGTATGGGTGCGCTTACATAATCTCCCTCTTCACTTTTGGAATGACCAGATCCTGGAAGGAATCGGCAACAGTATAGGAAAGTTCATCAAAATGGATACAGAGAGAATTGAGGAGAGAATCTATACCTTCGCACGGATCTGCGTCGAGGTGGATCTGAGCAAAGGACTGCCGAAGAATATTATGCTGTCTTACAAGCAACAGAACTGGCTGCAGGGACTCGATTATGAAAACACTGCCTTCAGAAGCAGAATTTGTCGGATGCCAGGACACCTCCAAAGCTCATGCCCAGACGCAAAGAAAGGAAACAGCAAAAAGAACCAGAAAGAGAAACATAGAAAAGGGTGGCATTTCCCTCCTCCGGTCTACGAGGAATCCGAAGCAGAGGAGGATCCCATCCCCATGGGAAATAATGAGACTACCCAAGGACAAGAAGTTCAAAGGAATGAAACCACAGATCAAAAGGACCCTCAGTACCACCAGACTCAGTCAGAAAGAACAAATGAGGACATAGGTGTCGGAGGAGTCAAACGTTACCACTCCTCGGACACTTCAGAGTCAGACAAAGATTCAGGACCTCAAACATCAGAAAATCAGTTAGTCCTTATAACATCTGCGCCTTCCGAGAGCGGGTGGCGCAAGGTCGAGAAGAAGAAGGGGAGGAAAACCTGAGCTGTGGGACAGCTACCCACACTCTGGCCGTTGTGGTTCTTTTTTTTTTTTTTTTTGAACCAAGTAGTTTTTCTCTGCCTTTTTTCTTGACTCTTTTTTGGGTAGCTTTGCTACGTTGATTGGTGTGCTAAAAGCACATGTGCCCTTTGGGCAGTTGTTTGAAATGCTATGCATATGTTCCTTGTAACTTTTCATTTTTATAATAAAAAGTTACTGATTTTTTTCTGTGGAAAAAAAAAAAAATCAATAAGACTCTTTGGATTGTAGATAGGATTTCACTAGCTCGGGTTTTCGTAATAGATAGGTTAGGTTATGAAGAGATGATTAATAATCTTCTTCAAACACCTGATTTGAAGATTGTAACCCGTTTGAAGCATCAATACAAGCCGATTTATGGGATCCTCGGTCTATGCCGATGGTGATGTTATTCTACCTAGAATCTATTTTGTTTCTCGTTTTCAATTTGTCTCATTTTCTTCTATAAAGAATAGTTTAAATTGTGGTCAGGACCTAATCGTATATCAAGAATCTTCTCTTCGTTGAAAAACTTTATTTAAATGTTTTCTCTCAACTCGTGTTATTTGAAAATGATTTGATTCATGTATGTTGGTGGATGTTGGCGTTCGTCGTTCTCGTGTTGTCTTAGCTGAATGTTATTTTTAAATTTTACTTTCAATATATGTTGTGTGAAGATGAACTGAGGAAATTAAGGTTAGCCCTGAGTCCCTTTCTTATTTGCTCAACTATTTGATTGTTTCCCTTAGGATGTGTTAAAAGCTGACTAGTTTCAAAGTACTTATCAGATCTTAGACCATTCTATGTTATCTTTGAGTTTCCCTTTTGTTTTTTATATTTTTTTTCTATCAGAAGTGTATCAAAGGCTGGATAGTTTCAAAGTACTTACCAGATCCTAGTTTTCTTCTATGTTTTTCTTAAGTGCATGGTCAAAGGCTGGCTAGTTTCAAAGTACTTACCAGATCCCGGGCTTCTCTTTGTTCTGCATCTGTCATTTACCTTTCTTATTGTATCACTCCATTCCATAAATCAAACTTTAAAGAGATCCTTAGGCATAGATGACTTGCCCCATAGACCACTCTTGGACCTGATTGTTTCAATTAAATCCTCTTATGACTCCATAGCCCAATGGACTGAAAACCTGCCATCATCTTTCTTCTTGATCAAAGCTTACTCTTTTTGCTTGCAACTTCTCACTTTTGAACCTATTTTCATATAGATCTTTCCGCCTCAGACAGCAACTATGTTCAACCATCCAAAAAACCAAACAAACCCTTGGTCTTCATAACTAGCCTAATATCATTACCCTAAACTTCAAAGACAAATCCATCTTTGTACATATTGGAGAGACCCCTCTCCGGATTCAGGAGGGCTAGATCCTAGAATCCCAAATTTGGTTGAAATGATGTTAACTCTGTGATCGGACTTTTGCCAATCTTGCTTATTACAGAGACCTAACATTTCTGGCGACTCCGCTGGGGATTGAGTTGAGTTTTCACCTTTTACCCTTTTATTTTCATACAGACCTGGTGAGTAAAAAACAACCTTTTCAAGCACTACCAAGAAATGATAATCATGATGAGACTTGTTTGAATCTGTGACAAACTAGGTTAACTCTAGGATTCTCTTAAGTTCTTATCTAACCTTGGAAAATCAGCTGGCTTAGCCATAAGAGTAGACTGTCTTTGTCCCACAACAGTAGCTAAGTTTTGAAGCAAAGGTAGCTTATTCTTAGAAACCACAAATAAAAACAATTCAGAAAAATACCAAAAACATTTCAGATTGGTAGTAAAACACTAGTTTTTGATACCTTGTCTACACCTTTTGATGTGTTTTACCCTATACTCTTAGACAGAGTCTGGAAAGGGCTAGGTAGCCTTCGGATCTCATCCTCTTTTAGAGGTGACATATCTGGTGAATGCCCTCCCAGTCAATCTCTGGTTAGAGTTTCTTGTGTTTTGGGATACCCTTGAAAAGGGATGTCTTACAAGCACTGAGGTGGATAGTGTACTTCTTTGAACACACTCTAAAATTTCCACCTGGCGACTCCACGATCCTAAACAGACCTTAAGACTCCACTGGGAAGAACTCCTATCATTGTAATATCCTTCAAACTCAGTTAGAAGGCTGTAGGATTAAAATTGTGAAAACAGATTAGTTAACCCCTCAAAGATTGTCATATCTGGTTGAAATTTTCTTGTTTATTTGGGTCTAAAAACATAGCATAGTGGCTCCTAGAAAGATTCGCACTAGAGCCCATCCTGACCCTGATCCACCTGAGATAGTTGATAACCCAGAAAGAATCCTTAGGAAGTCTCCTAAGATACAATCTTCAACTGTTTTCAGATCATCCCTAAGAGCTAATTCAGTCCCTGAAAATCTTTCAGCTCTGCAACAATCACAAGCTGATTTAGTCAACCCATTTAGGACTAGGTCATTTGGTGATTTAGATTAGTTAGATTCTGAGTCTTCACATTCATCTCCGGAAACAAGTGAACACCTTGGGAGTAGAGAATCAACACCTCTTGATTTACATTTTCTTCTTAACTTAGGTGTCTCTCACCCAAGATCAGCTCAACAATCTACTGCTGTCCCATCCACTTCTGTTCATCCTTCATCCACTGTTCAAACCACTTCATTTCAGCCCACCCCACCTCTTTTCAACCCGCCGCCTATCATGGCAGCATGGTATGCTCCCTTAGTCCTTCCTGTACCATTAGTCAATATTCCACAGGACTATTAGTCCAAAATCCCATTGTATGATGCTAGCAATACTACAACAACATCACAACATGTGGACAAGATGAATGACTACTTTGACATAAATGAAATTGATGATGATTCTGTCAAGCTTAGACTATTTGCTCAAAGTCTGAGGGGAGAAGAAAGAAAATGGTTCAAAGGCTTAGCCCCCCATAGTATTAATGATCTTCAAGGTTTCCATCAAACATTCTTAAACAAATGGGAAGTGAATAAGAACCCTCTCCAAGTTCTTGCTGACTATAACAATCTCCATAGAAACCCAGGGGAAAGTGTATAGGCTTATTGTACCAGATTTAACAGTGTGTATAATGCACTTTCTCCTGAACTAAAACCTCCACAGGGCTTAGCTTTAAACAATTTTCCTGAGGGGTTTGATGTTGACATGACCTATTCACTCAGAGAAAGAGATTTTGCAACCATTGAAGATATGCAAAGAGGTGCTCTTTCTGTGGAAGTTAACCTTATGGAGAAGAGAGCAAGGATGAAAGCTGAAAAGAGAGTATCTTTTAGAGAGGAATCTACACCTTCCACCTCAAGCTCAAAAATGGAAAGAATGATGGAAGAAATGATGAATAAAATGAGCATTCTAGAGAGAGCGCAAGCAAGTCTAAATCAAAACGCTCCTCAAAACAGAAGCCAAAACCAAAATCAGAATGTTAGAAGGAATCAACCTCCAAACAGACCCAGGGAAGATGATCAACAGATCACTCCTCCCTTTCATCAAAACTATCTAAGTGAGGTTGAGGAAACAGATCAAATAACAGAGGAGGATGATATAAACTTATTTGGGGTAGATGATGATGACTTTGAGGTTCATTATGATAGTAAACAAGGTCTTTATACACCTTACGATGACAAAAGAGATGATATTGAAAATTATTATCAAAACATGGAAAATGTTGTCATAGAGCCTTCAAAGGAATATGACCTTAGAAGTAAATCTAGTCAACAAACCCCCAACAACAAAACCTCTGACAAATCTTCTCAAAGCAGCACTGCAACCAAGCCTAAGACAGTCAAACAAAAAGACAAAACAGTGGCTGATAATTCTGGTAAAGGTAAAGAGAAAGACACTCAAAATCTTGAAAAACGGAGTGCAAACATCAGTAGTACTAACACTTCAGCTAGTACTCCTTTTTCAACCGTTGTGTCAACTGTAGATAAAACAAATCAGCAAGTTGTTGTTGCTGATAAAGTGGCAGTAAACAAGGCTGAAACCAACACCTTAAAGAATCAAATTCCTTTCAGTCTGGAACAGGAAATCTCAAAGATCAAAATTTCTGTTCCTTTGACTGAGTTAGCTACCCAACATGTATATAGGTCCAAAATTTTGAAGGCTTTGAACATAGAAGAAAATGAGGATACACTCAATCTTAATGACGACCAGCCAGAGCTTATTTTTGGTCCAAAGATTGAAGGTAAGTTTCAAGAGGGACCTGTCCCTCCCTTCTATGTAAGTTTGAACGTTCATGACAAAATTTTGCACAATGCTATGCATGACTGAGGTGCTTACCATAATTTAATGCCAAAAGTTGTAATGGAAAGCTTGGGTCTTGAAATTACCAGACCTTACAAAGACCTGTACTCCTTTGACTCGAACAGAGTTAAATGTCTTGGATTGATCAAAGATCTCTGTGTTAATTTAGCCCAAATTCCAGCCGAATGATTAGTTATGGATGTTGTTGTGGCTGATGTACCCCCAAAATATGGAATGATTTTATCAAGATCTTGGGGGGCTAAGTTACAGGGGACCATGCAAATGTACATGACCTATGCGACTATCCCTGTTTTCAATCAGACTAGAAGACTGTATAGGGATTCCCACATGAAATACACAGTGACAAGCCAAGACAGGCCTCAAAACTCTCCTCTATACGCTGTAAGTACGAGCCTTGATTCTTTTATCATGTTTAATGACGAAACCCTCCTTGAACAAATCACTCTAAAAGGATCAATGGCTGAAACGGAGGAAGAGGAACACAGCACTGAAGTGTCAAAACAGTTCGCTACATTTGAAAACATTGGCAAACAAAACACCGGTCTTGAATTGCAAGTCATGAATCCATTGCTGTTAAACCTTGACAGTCATGAGAGCAATCCTTAACCCGATGAAAAACTTGAGGAGTCAAATTGTACAAAGGACATGCACCAAACTGATAAAACTGAAAATGATCCTCTCTGGACTATGTATTTTGATGGGTCATGCACTAGAACAAATGCTGGTGCAGGTGTCTGGATTACTAACACTGAAAAAAATCATACAGAATGTATTTCATGTAAATTAAACTTTCAGTGTTCCAACAACATATCAGAATATGAATCCCTTCTCTTAGGCTTGCATCTCTTGAAAAAGCTAGGTGCCAAGAGAATAAATGTGTATGGGGATTCGGAGTTAGTAATTAGGCAAGTCAATAGGGAGTATAATGCAAATCACCCCAGACTTAGGGCCTACAGGAATGATGTCATGGATCTTTTGAAAACATTTGAGGAATCCAACTTAAGTTTTGTCCCAAGGAAAAGAAACATTGCAGCCCACAATTTAGCCTTTGCTGCTAGAACCTGCCCAATGCTATATGATGACACATCTCAGATTAAATTTAGACCAGCTGTGCCTGATAATAAAAAATACTGGTAGGTGTTTGACGGAGATAAACAAATAGAAGACTTCATGCAATTCAGAAATGAATTTGAACTGCATAGTTCAGATTCGGACTATGATACAGACTGCAGTGAAGAAATTTTTCTTGGTGAAGAAGAACCGTCTCCGGAGCTTGTAGATATTAACCTTCAGACTACCAAACTTAGAAACCAAACAGAGTTGAGTGCAGAATCTGAAACAGAGGAGTTGGAAACTCTGCATTCTAAGGATGATAGTTTGCCCAAGGGTTTGGCCCCTCTAGAAGAATTGTTTGATTTTAATGATGTGGCCAATAAACCTAAACTGGAACCTGTAGAAACTGAAGTGGAGGAATGTAATATAGGCAGTGAGGAAAAACCGAAAATGATCAAACTGTCCAAAACTTTGCCAGCTCACATTAAACTCAAATACATAGAGCTGTTCAAAGAATTTTCTGATGTTTTTGCATGGAGTTACAAAGATCTTAAATCCTATGACACTGAAATAATACAGCACAAAATCCCTCTTAAAGAAAACCAAAAACCATTCAAACAGAAACTGCGCAGAATAAACCCTGTCCAGTTACCATTGGTTAAGAAGGAAATCATGAAGATGCACGATGCTGGTATTATTGTCCCTATTAGGTATTCTGAGTGGGTGTCTAATCTGGTGACTGTTAGGAAGAAAACCGGAGAAATCAGGCTTTGTATAGACTTTAGAAATTTAAACAAAGCTTCATTAAAAGACAACTACCCTTTGCCCAAGATGGATCATATTTTACAAAGGGTGGTGGGGTCTAAAAGAATTTCTTTGCTAGATGGCTATTCAGGGTATAATCAAGTCCTAGTCCACCCTGATGATCAATTAAAGACAACTTTTACTACACCATGGGGCACTTTCATGTATGTGAAAATGCCTTTTGGTCTAATGAATGCTGGAGCGACCTTTCAGAGAGCCATGGACATAGCATTCTCGGAAGAATTGGGTTTCTTCATCATTATCTATCTTGATGATGTAACTGTGTTTTCAAAAATAGATGAAGAACACTTAGAACATTTGAGGAAAGTTTTCGAGAAGTGCAGAAAGTTTGGGATATCTTTGAACCCTAAGAAGACTTTATTTGGTCTCCAAGAAGGTAAACTTCTTGGGCACATTATTTCTGAGGAGGGTATTAAGATTGATCCCAAAAGGATTGAGGCCATATTGCAAATCTCTCATCCTCGAAACATAAAAGAGTTGCAGTCTTTCATTGGAAAGATTAACTTTTTGAGAAGGTTCATCCCTAACCTAGCTGAGCTCCTTAGGAATATCACAAACATGTTGAAGAAGGAGCAAGGGGTGAAATGGACCTTGGAAGCAAAGACATCCTTTGAGCTGGTGAAACAAGCGTTAACCAAAACACCGGTTCTCATAAGTCCTGATTTTTCAAAAGATTTTTATATCTTCTCATTTGCATCAGAACATACCATTGCAGCTGTCCTTTTACAGAAAAATCCACAAGGACAAGAGCAACCTATTGCATTCTTTAGTAAGGCATTGAGGGATGCCCCTTTGAAGTATAACATTATGGAAAAACAAGCTTTTGCTTTGGTCAAAGCATTGAAAGACTTCAGAGTATACATCCTTCACTCACACATTATTTCCTTTGTCCCAAACTCAGTTGTTAAAGACATTCTAACACAGGACCCAGATGGTAAGAGAGGTAAGTGGATTGCTGTTATTCTTGAATATGATTTAGAGATAAAACCCACTAAGCTCATCAAAGGCCAAGGCCTAGCTAAATTAATGGCCGAGTCAAATTGTGAAGTTCTTGATATTAATATGATTAATGCTTTGGATGACCAAGAAGAATTCTCAGCTCCCATTGTTGAAGACCATTTTGTGAATTCTCCTTGGTATATGGATATTGTTTATGTTTTGCTTAATCTGAATACACCTCCTGGTTTATCAAAAACAAAAGCAAGATTCCTAAAGTTAAAGGCTGTAAACTATTTCATATTTGATAAATGTCTTTATTGGAAAAATGCAAGTGGTGTATTGCTTAAATGTTTGCCTGAGTTTGATGCAGAGAAGGTTAAGCAGGAATTCCATGAAGGAGAGTGTGGAGGTCATTTATACTGGAAGGCAACAGCCAACAAAATTCTGAGGGCTGGTTTCTATTGGCCTACTCTTTTTCCTGATGTACACAAGATGAACACTACTTGCCGTAAATACCAACTATTTGAAGGCAAGAGAAAATTACTACCCCTGCCTCTGCATCCAATCACTGTTGAAGCCCCTTTTCAACAATGGGGACTTAACTTCATAGGAGAAATCCATCCACCATCTTCTGCTCAGCATAGGTGGATTCTTACTGCCACATACTACTTCACTAAGTGGATAGAAGCCATTCCTTGTAGGCAGGCCAATGATTCAGTTATCATAAAATTTTTGGAGACTAACATCCTCTCCAGATTTGGCTGTCCTACCAAGATCATCACAGACAATGCAGCAGCATTTGGATCAAAGAAAATGGTTGAATTTTGTCACAAGTATCAGATAACATTGGGACACTCCACAGCCTATTACCCTCAGGGTAATGGACTTGCAAAATATTCCAACAAAATCTTAGTGAACATAATCAAGAAACTGTTGGAGGACAATAAAAAGTCTTGGCACACAAAGCTGATCCATGCACTTTGGGCTGACAGATTAACTTTAAAGAAATCTATTGGTATGTCACCCTTCCAGCTTGTGTATGGTACAGATGCAATTTTTCCTAATAGCCTTGGTGTACCAGTTATGAAGTTAATTCAAGAGTTGCAGACTGAAGAAAATGACATAATCAAAAGAATAAATCAAACCCTTCATCTTCAGCAAACTAGAGAGGAAGTGTATAACAAAGCATTACAAAAACAAGACAGTATCAAGAAGATATTTGATAGAATAACAAAGGCCAGCAATTTCAAGATTGGGGACAAAGTTTTGAAGTGGGATTCAAGAAGGGAAGACAAGGGAAATCATGGAAAATTTGATAATATATGGCTTGGCCCTTACTCTATTCATTCAGTCGCTGGTAATAATGCATTTCTCTTACAAGAACTGGATGGAACAGAATTGTTTGGGGGTCCTGTCAATGGCAGGATGCTTAAGCATTAATTCTCTTGATCCATTTTATGTTTTCAAGCCTTTTTATCTTTTTTCCATTATCAATAGTCCATCCCCCATTGCATTCAAAGTTATGAAAAATCAAAAAATACAAAAACAAAGAAAAAAATGAAAAGAGGGCAGGAATGAAAACAAGAAAGGCAAAGCCCCGTGCCAAAAAGAGAAACAAATGCTGAAAGTGTGCAAGCCCAAATGCCACTCCTCTAGCACACACTTCTAGTTATTCAAACAACCTAATCTTGACTAATTAGCTTTTGAATTTTTTCTGCTGATAGGATAGTGAATTTGATTTGCCAAACTGTTCAATCTTGGCTTATCAGTAGATAGATTAGGTTATAAATTGAAGGTTCAAACAAACTCAAAATCTGAACCAAAGTTTCCAAAGAGAGATGACTCAAAACTGTTTCAGTTTCTAAGTCATAAAAGAGAAAAACTGGTTCTAATTTGCCCAAAATCTGAATCAGATATCAAGGAAAAGACAACTCGAACAAAAGAAAAAACAGAGCTGTGAAGGAAGGAGAAGGCCACGATGAGAAACTTTCAGATCTTAAGCCTTCCATTTTGATTTTTAATTTTCTGAAAATAATAATCTATGTGCAGCTTGTTTTTATGCCATAGATCACAGCAAGTTAAACAGCTTAATCTTAACTTGACTGTTTTTAAATTTCTGTCTTAGAATTTAGAGAATGAAAGTCTGTTGGACAGTTTAATCCCAACAGACAGTAGATTAGGTAGAGAAATATTTGAGCTCAACTGTTTAATCTGAGTTCAAGGAGAAATAAGGAATAGAAGTAGATTAGTTTTTTATGCTTTCAAAAGAATAAAATGTTGTGAAAAGAGTTTGCCAATCCAAGTGCACTCTGATGAAGAAAAAATGTTAGATCAGTAGGATTGGGTAGGTAGAGGTCGTATTGATAAAATTCATATTTCTTTCATGACTGATACTGCTTTTCAAAACAAAGCCAGAGCAAATAATGGATCAGGCACCAGTCAGCATCCCAGAGAAATCAAGTCTGAATTCTTGATGCCTTCAAGAAGGCACCATCCCCAAGTGGAGCCGCTGTTTAGCCACCCATATTTTTCCTATCATATCAGCTGGTGGCTAAATATTCTTTGCAGCCTTCAAGAAACAAATTCAGTCCTAAATTTGTTGGTGCTTGAAGTCTTTTGGTGAAAATCATACTGCTGGTTAATCTTCACAGCTGTTTCCCTCTTCAAAACCTCTGAAATCCTATAAAATCCACAGTTCAATACTTCTGCAAAGGACCCTTTCCCCTTTTTTTTCTTCTTTCCACCACTAACCTCATTTTCTATTCTCCATTCCCCATGAAAACCCCACAAATTCATGTTCCTTCCTTTCCATTTTATTAAAATCCCTTCCATAAGGTTGAAAACCCACTTTTTGACCTTATCGTAGCCTTTGTTTCCCTTTAAAAACCATAGCAAATACATATTTTCTATGTGCTGGACTTAAGCCCCTCAGGCTAAGCCACTTACCCCTTTTTCCTTCATATGCCCGAGCGCCAGGACCCGTTGCTAAACCTATTGGGTGCTTATTCATTTCCTCCACCCAATACCCAAAAAACCTTTATAAATTGTGAAAATTGGGTTTAATCAGATTTCAAAGGTTTTCCACCCATATGACTTTAAAAACAATTTCGACCATCGATATGCTCCGTAGATCGGATGGCGCGGCACGAGACCTATCGTGTGGACCCCCCATCATTACGTCACTTCTCGAAACCACTTGGTTTTTTCCGCACCACCTTCGTGCAAAGGACGGTTTTTCCAGGTTGCCCAGCGATTCCATACGCTGGCTGCCACGCGTCCCCGTACATTTTTCAAAACCGCTGCATAAAGTTGGTCCCCCGCGCATTATCCGTCAGACGAAGGCTGCCTAGCGGAATCAATGATCACCGTCCGATCTAACCTCACGCATTCGACGACTCTCATCCATTTGAAACACCCGCTCTTTAACGAAGCTGTGCGCGTTTTAGCCGGGCCCCAGTGCGTCCAAGATTCAATCTCCGCCATCGATCTCTGCAGATCGACGACTATTATTCGTCCTTCTGATTCTATGGCCCCGTCAAACCTCCTCCGCCGCTGAATTTCCAAGTCGCTCTCGACCGTCGATCATAGCGCGATCAACGGCTCCGATCGTCTCATTCTCCCACACGCCATCCGATGTAGATTTACCCATATAAACGCAGGATTTCCTCATTTTGTTTGTATTGTGCAGGTTTAAGGTTTTTTTCGCTTAAAATGAAGAAATTTTCGCAGGCCAAGGATGACGATCCTCCGACTTTCGAATACATAAGGAAATAATCCACAGGGTTTAATATCATGTTTCATTGATGTTTTGTTAGGCATTGATGCCTTATATGACCTGCGCAGCCCTGCACGATAGAAAAACCGTGAAGATCAATGCAGAAAAAGAGTATCAGAGATTGAAGACTAAGAATGAATGAGAACAGTAGATTAGTGGACAAATTTGTGGGGATTAAGGCCAAGACAGTTATCAAATTCCTAATCCCCGATCTAAAAACACGATTTGAAGGAAAATCTAAAGTGTTTTATCAGGAAATCCTTCACCGCCACAGCTGGAAGCAAATTGATTCTTCCCACCAACTAAAGCGCCACCTGTGCCTCAAAGGATTCCATCAAGAACCGAATTTATTGATCAAAGTCAAAAATTTTGCCTCGACATAGCCAAAGGAGTTATTTCTGCCAGGAAATTAATAACATAATGTCGGCAGAGCAACCCTATTGATACACAGAGCCTCAAAAGTCTAATAAAGCTCCCACTGAGCTAAATTCACGAGTGTAAATCATTTAATACAAAGGAACACCTGTATAGTTCTTCGTTGAGCCCCTCGATGGCCAAGAAGACATTAATATCTGTATTAATTGGTTTTTGAGATCTTTTCATCAGATCTCACCTCCTCATCTTTCTATAAATACTTCAGTAGAAGATGAGTGAGGGGTTGGTTGTTAATGTAAATTGCTGAAGCATTGTATTGTAACCGAGCTGAAGACTCTTGATTGTAGATAGGATTTCACTGGCTCTTGGAGCTCTGCTTGTAACAAATAGGTTAGGTTATGAAGAGAGATGGATTAAAACACTGGATTTGAAGATTGTAACTGGTTTGAAGCATCAATACAAGCTGATTTATGGGATCCTGGTCTATGCTGATGGTGATGTTATTCTCACTGTAACTTGTATTTTGTTTCTATTTTCAATTTGTTTCATTTTCCACTATAAAGAACAGTTTAAACAGGGTTAGGACCTACTGTATATCAGTAACCTTCTCTGGCTGAAAAACCTTTATTTAAATGTTTTCTCTCAACTGTGTTATTTGAAAATGATTTAATTCAGTTTAAGTACAGGGATGTTGGCGTTCCCTCGTCTTGTTGTCTTAGCTGAATGTTATTTTTAAATTTTACTTTCAATATATGTTGTGTGAAGATGAACTGAGGAAATTAAGGTTAGCCCTGAGTCCCTTTCTTATTTGCTCAACTATTTGATTGTTTCCCTTAGGATGTGTTAAAAGATGACTAGTTTCAAAGTACTTATCAGATCTTAGACCATTCTGTGTTATCTTTGAGTTTCCCTTTTGTTTTTTATATGTTTTCTATCAGAAGTGATCAAAGGCTGGATAGTTTCAAAGTACTTACCAGATCCTAGTTTGCTTCTATGTTTTTCTTAAGTGCTTGGTCAAAGGCTGGCTAGTTTCAAAGTACTTACCAGATCCTGGGCTGCTCTTTGTTCTGCATCTGTCATTTCCCTTTCTTATTGTATCACTCCATTCCATAAATCAAACTTTAAAGAGATCCTTAGGCATAGATGACTTGCCCCATAGACCACTCTCGGACCTGATTATTTCAATTAAATCCTCTTATGAATCCATAGCCCAATGGACTGAAAACCTGCCATCATCTTTCTTCTTGATCAAAGCTTACTCTTTTTTGCTTGCAACTTCTCACTTTTGAACCTATTTTCATATAGATTTTTCCGCCTCAGACAGCAACTATGTTCAACCATCCAAAAAACCAAACAAACCCTTGGTCTTCATAACTAAGCCTAATATCATTACCTTAAGCTTTCCAAAGACAATATCCATCTTTGTACATATTGGAAGAGATCCACTCTCGGATTCGGGAGACTAGATCCTAGAATCCCAAAGTTGGTTAGAAATGATGCTTTGTGATGAACTTTATAATCTTACACTTCTTCATTTGCCTTTTACCATCACTTAGTATCTCCCCTTTCAAAGATCCGCGATACCATGATCTAATTCCATCATATCATGTGGTCTAGCTCTTAGTGGAACCATTTGTTGGCGAGCGGTCGAGTCTCGCGACGAGGCAAGGTTCGACGATTGCAGCCCATAAAGGAATCATTTGTAGTCTAGGATTGCGCCAGGCATTATCACCCTATCTGAAAGTCAGAGAGTCTCACAGAGCATCACGTGACCACATCTGGAGAATAGATAATGGCAAGGAACAGTCAGCAACTCATTATCACATCGAGAATCGAGATCACATAGATAGAATTACGTACGCAACATCATTAGAGAATGCGAGACATTAAATAAATAAAATTTTAAGCATGTAATTAACACACATGCATGTGAATCACCCAAATAGATAGTAACCTGCAATTATATTAAGTCCTTGGCCAACTTCCGGTTACATAGCTTTTCAATGGGCTTCTAGATCGATACATATGCCTTGGAGAATAGAGATTCTACATCAATAGACCCTAGGAACTACGAGACCTCATCCATGCTCAGGATTCTATTTGCAGCATGCGTTTTTCTCTTTCTCCTCTCTTCTGGCTTGTGGAAAAATCCTCTCCTGGATTCATCCAGGGTAAACCTCTTATTTATTTACCTTTATGCATAGCCATTGATTTCTTCTTAAATCATGCAGTGCGCTTCTAGATTTTCTCGATTATCTGTGTGTTGCGCTTGCATTCTTTTTATGTTGTATCTTCTCCTTATACGCATATGCATCTAGTTTCCTCCACTATCTTGCCTAATGCATTTGCAACCTTGATAGCTCCATCAAATCTGATGTGGTTCGACTTGAAGTTCAACGTGCCGAATTGTGTTTTCAGTTCGACAACCCAAAATACGAGGCTAGTTTGTTCAAATTCATTAAAACATTCAAACTCAAAGGTATTTCAAAACAAGGAACCCCAATTCCCTTGCAAGCTTTGTAGGGGTGACCATTTCCTTATCAATTGTCCTAGTATTCCTAAGGTCTTGGAAACATGGTCAAAAAATCCATCGACTTTCCTGATGATCCATCAACGGTGATAGTCGAGGTTCCTAGGAACAAAGGTAAATTTAGAATTTCCTTGTAGGTTATGAAAGGGAGTCATCAAACTCACATTTTCCCTCACATGGATGAAACCTCAAATCTGTTGGAAAACATGTACCACAACAAAAACTTCCAATGGTTATCATGACTTTCTCCCAACCCTCGTAGCTGACAGTGATTGATCCTAATTCAAATATAGTCAATCGCTCTTCCATTTGAAGAAGTGAAACTCATCGATCGGAGTTGATGATCAGTTGATCAAGTGGTGAAGCTTGAATTCACATGCGGGTGATCCCCTCTCCCTATAGAGAGTGACATTCATATCCTTCCGAGGAGTTCTTCTTGTTACATCAGATTATTCTCTGGCAGAGGGCATTTCACCCTGTGTAGACCTCCTCGTATGGAGGTCTTTTCCTTTGATTTGAATAGTGAAAGCCAGATTTGCCTTCTCATCCCTTTCAAATCATTGTGAAGGTTTGTGGTAGAATGTCGTCACGCAAATATCCCATTACCCTTTGAGTAATAACAAACCAAATAACATAGCGCTTAATAAAATTCATGCAGAAATTTTTACATTTTTAGGGCTCTTTCCACCAATCTAGATTAGGATAGTGCTTTGGAATGAGTTAACAGCCCAACTTTCCAAGGCGAGTTAAAACAAAAAAGTAGTCAATCATAAAGAGGAAAACTTTATCAGGAAAGGCTCAAAGCTCTTCTTCCCCAAAGGAGTTGCGCGAAGATCGTATCTCAACCGCGTGGAGGTCTGTACTCATTCGAATGGAAGAATGATAAGGGAGGCAAAATGACACAATGGTAAGCCCTGAGGACCATCACGCCGAGGAGCCCGGGGTCACTGCTGCCACGAAACTCGGGATTGCGTCGGTTGGTTTTCCGGCGACGCTGGCTTTTACCTTCCCTGTGTGTACATCGGACCGAGACGCCCCTGACATGTGTTCGTTCGTGATCCGTAGCGACCCAGAATTTAGGACTCTTCCCGGGCGCAGGCAGGCGGTGAGGGAGGGTCCCGTTCGTGACCGGGAGTGCTACATCTACTCAGACCCACTTGGCACTTCCCTAGAGGGTTATATTCACCCAAGGATGGTCTGGCGTAGGTCCCACCCGCAGATAAGCTTCATTGCCGTGCTGCTCAGAATCGCTCCAACCCTATTTCTCTGGGATGAAGAAAATCTTCCTAATGGTTGTTGATTTCTATCATCGTAACTGTTTTTAGTGTGAATTATATTATTCAGGTGTGGTTTGACTTCTTAGATTTGTTAGCGCATGTTCTTTGTTTTTACTTTCCCAGAAACCTTTAGGTGTGAATTTTTGAATTTTCTAATTGTTAGAGTGTGAATTGTGAATTATGAATATTTTTAAATTGTTAATCAAATTCGAAGTTGAATCTAATGGCAAGCTGTTGGAATTTACTAACCCAGGAACCCCTCTTAATGAGAATTCTAGTACTTTTTCCTTGCTTTAGAAATGTTGGTCCTCCTTATATGGCTACATTATCATTACCTGATTTATAATAAGTTTGGTATGGTTATTTTAAATACGATGGCCTCGAATAATTCAATTGTTCCACCTCCAACTAGATGCTTCATCATATGAGAGTTCACCATCTCAACATCACCAACCTCATTTTTATCCTTTACCTTCTTCGCCCAACATGTCTTCCTCCCTTTCATACCTCTTCACTTGGTAAAAACAACAGCTAGTAACCGGGTGGCTAAGAAAGGAAGAAGAAGAAGAAGAAAGATAAAGAGAAGTCAACCAACCAACCATGTTTGTAAGTGTTGATAATGTTAAGAAAACCTGCAACCATTTGTAACCCAAATTCCCTTGCAATATTTGTAAGGGTGACACATACCCATCAAATTTTCTGAAGTATTCTAAGGTCTTGGAAGCATGGTCGGAATCCCTTCAATTTCTATTGATCCATCAACCGTTGATAGTCGGGTTCTGGGTAAAGGTAAGATTATATTTCATTGTAGGTTATGAAAAGGGAGTCATCAAACTCACATTTTTCTCATGGATGAAATATCAAATCTTTTGAAGCCTTACTACACTACAACAAAAACTTTCAAGCTGGTTGCCGTCAACTTTCTCCCAACCTACTATCGGTGTGAGGTGATTGATCTAATTCCAAGTATAGTCAATCATCTTCCATTGAAGAGTGAAACACCATATCGGTCGGGTTGATGATCCATTAGATTTGATCAAGTGGTGGCTTGAATTCACATTCGGTCGATCCCTCTCCCTATAGAGTGAAATTCATACCGCTTCCCGGAGTTCTTCTTGTTACATTAGATTCTTCCACACAGGGGCATTTCACCTATTTGTTTAGAACCTCCTCCAATCTTGAGGTATTTTCCTTTGATTGGAGCCAGGCGTGAGAACCTCCTCTTCCTACCTCCATCCCTTTCCAAATAATTGTGAAGGTTGTCATTAATGAGAAAATTGTGTGCTTACAAATATAGATGAAGGTGCTTCTATTGTCTTTATCTCAGCGCGGCAAGATTTGGGTTCCCCTCGGCTTGTGCTGTTATGAGAATCTGTCGGCTTTTAACACATAACCATTGCGGGCAACTTTGGGGATCTTCAGTTTCCTATTAACTGGAAGGTAAAACTATCTATTGATCTTATGGTAGTTCGGGAGCCCTTTGGATTTCAATTCTCCTTGGAGGAACTAATGTCTATGCAATGAAAGATGTCGTATCGACACTCTTTCGCGTGGTGATGTCTTTCCCTCACAATGGAAACATTGTGACTATGGATAACTTTCATTCGTTAGTCTTGATTTGACTACCAATAATCCGACACGATGAATTTTCCTTATAAGGAAGTGGTATCTACTATGGTTGAGTATGTGGCAACCGGTCCATGTTTTTCGATTCTGCGTGCAAGTGAGCCTCTCATTGTTTGCTCTTCTTTGACTTAGATCTAGTATTTGACATTGCAAACCACATGGGATTATTTGAATACGATGTTCGTATCCCTATTGAGTCCCTTGACATGTGTTCCTTCGAGAGAAATGTTCTTCCATCTGAAGACCTCTTGGAAGCCATGATCGAAGGTATCCTTGACATAGTGTGTCTTCCAGGTTAGAAGCCATGACAAGGCTCCTATGAGGATAGTTCCTTCTCTGTGTCAACCTCATTAAAAAATGAAACATGTCTATGAGGAAAGTTCCTTTTCTTATTGTCAACCTCGTTAAAAAATGAATCAATGGTTGTGAGGATAGTTATTTCTTTGTGTCAACCTTGTTAAAAAATTGAGTCGGTGAATTACTGGATAGTTGAAGCTCTATATAAACATAAAAAAGATTGAATAGAATCACCATGAGGAGAGTTCTTTTATTCTTTGTGTCAACCTCATTTAAAAAATGAAACGGGTTTTACGTGAGGAGACTTCCTTTTATTGTGTCAACCTTGTTAAAAAATAAAATATGTCTTTGAGCACGATTCCTTTTCTTGTGTCAAGCTTGTTAAAAAATGAAACAAGTTTCCATAAGCATAGTTCTTTTCATGTGTCAAGCTCACTAAAATGAAACAAATCATATCCTAATTGAGTCAAGTCTTTGATTAGATCTCAGTAAGAATTAAGTCGAGCCTTTCATACGATCTCATAAATGAACCTTCATTCCATCTAGCTATTAGTAACATTAGTCTACTTAGTTAAATGAAATGAATCTTGGGGGCATATGCTCTTGCGGGTCTGCGGGGCAGTGAAACTTATCTAAGCATGATTTTTTCCTTTGTTTCAAGCTTGTGTAGAAATGAAACCAAACCACTCTCAAGCATAGCTTTCACATGTTCAAGCTTGTGTAAAAACAAAACAACTCTCAGGCTGTAATATCCCAATTATCAAAATTATAAATAAACACGTCACACAACACAACAAACATCGAAATTGAAGCTCAATTGTGAATCTGATGGATTCACCATAAATATTACCTTGAGGTTTCAGGGATCAATAATAAATTTGGACGAGGCCGGGTTCTCTTAAACATAATAAAGTAGATAATCCGAGAATGCATCCTAGCTCCTCTCCCCTTTTATAGGATTGATGGGTCAATATCAACAAGAAATACGAGTGGGTCAATACGATGGAGTGTCCATTAGGAAAATACCGTCGAAATACCATGGGGAAATACCATGGGTTTAAAACGCAGATCAGTCTATCCACTTTGACGGGATCAAGAAAGGGGAATATTACAAATCCTCTAGCCAGATTTATGATATCAGCCGTCCCTTTATCTGGCGCAACATTTGTACATTAATACCAGGATCCCATAGCGATGTGCCCTCACGTTGAATGATCTTTGAATGGATCCTTCAATACTTTGGATCCCAGAAGAATCCTTTGGCCAATCATTTTCCCCAATGAGTTCCTCTAGATCCCAATGCCACTGAATCTGGGACTGTGGGTTATGGTACCATTTCAACCCTCCATCGTTGTCACTTCCAAAAGGCCCAAGTTTACCAATATGCCCTCGAGTGACTGAGTATCCTCATCAAATGCATGATCCTCTCCTCATTTGATTCTCCTTGAGTGTATTCATCTGGACCTCTTCATGTGATTGTCCATCTTCACAGTTTGTCAAACATGGATGTACGGGTGGGTGATTTGTCTATACGATTGCCCATACTCTTTATGGATGTCCTCAGTTGTATTTATAGATTCAACTACCACATCATCGGGAGGAATTGCATCCTTCCTTTAAATCATGTACTTTTTCAAGTTGGCCAGTCAGCTTGTCTGCAAGTTTCTCTGAAAGAGTATGGTGTTGTTGTTCACCATTTGTATTTGAATCCTCGAGATCCTTCATGGGTCCTCTCACGAAAACAATGAACCCAGTATTGGATGGAATCTGATGATCTGAAGAAGTCTCTCTATTTTTCTATCCTTGTTCCTGCTGTATGCGGACATGAATGGTCAAAGCTTCCTTGCATACAAAGCTTATCTTTCCTCCTTAGTTATTTCTTCTGTCTCCACAAATCTTTGTTAGTTCTCAACAGTTTAACTTCTTCTAAGTAGTTTGATGCTCGTTTGATCAACCCCTCAACTAGTTCATAAGCGACGGGTGATCAATTAGCTCCTTCACTCAAATGGCCAACAATTTGGATCTCGGTGTTCATGAGATGGCCCTATCTTCCTCTTAAGATCGGAGACATGATCTTTTTCATGCGCTTTGATGTAGTTTGGATGAGACGTTGTAATTCCATTGCGAAGTATTTGACATGGAAAGGATTAAATCATCACACTCTAGATCAGCATAAGCATACCAAATGCGAGATTTCGCCATGCGTTCCAAAATTGTGCGCTTACGGTAGAAAATTAAGAATGGTGGTGTTGTGTTGTCCAACCCTTGGAGTGTCTACCATTACCCAAAAATTCCTCCTCATGATATCATCATTGTAGGGCAATAGTGGTCTTTGTTAAGGTATGATTTCTTTGAGACAAGAAGCAGCGGTGAGTCTAACATTTTCACAGAGATGCTCCAGGTTGTATCAAAGCAAGCATGGATGGCTTCAAGGCCCACGACTTGACCCTTCCCATTCGATTTATCTATCAAGTTCCAAAGTGAGATCTATGTGTCTATTTGTAGAGGAGAACATCTTTTGACTTTGCACACTGTGAATTTGGATCCAGTCAAAGAGCCACACACTTGTTACATCTTCCTTCGGGATATCTTTTGATTGCGAAGGATAACATGGACACTTTGAGAGAAAGGCTGTCGCTCTGTTCTTGCTTCGATTGACGTGGACCTTTTTAGAGAATGGTATCCTTTGACTATCATTTTGGTCTATGGAAGTATGGCTCCTTAAAGGACCATATATCTTCACTAATTCATTAAGGTTTTTAATTTGATTGTTTTCCAAAATTTCTAGGCGATCCATTTTCTCAAAATTTGCATTAAAAACTCCTACATAAATAAATAATACATAAACAATCTCTTATATCTCCCCATATATATTCTTATAAACAACTTCAAATTGCTCTATCAATCGAATAACAAAGCCCTTCAAACTACAAAGCTCTTCGAACCTTAAAACTGACGGAAATTTTGATATCTCGTTTGTTGGATTTGCTCGATCTAATACTCGGTGAGAAGGCCGGAGGAGGCACGTCCCAAGGCGTCTCATATGGGCTGCCAGTGGAACAAGTGTCCCACGTCTTCCACGACTCTTTTTAGGCGACTCACGGAAATTTGGACCAAAGTATAAATTATTTGAAATCGTGTTTGGATTTCATGGTATTTAACTCAATTAAAGGCCACGGGGAAGAAATCGAAAGCCTACGGGTAGGACATAACGACCGACAAGGAAGAGTGTGCAAGAAGATCGAGATAACCAGTTAGTTTGTCCTTGTCCATTAGTGATCATATGACCAAAATCTGATAACAACGCTAACCGCCGATCTCAGAGCATTGACAAAGAGGCGCCTCGAAACCCTTAAAGCTTCGATTGTGCTTGGTCTCTTGCTAATTATAGATGTGCTTCAATCGCGAGAATGTGTGGTCTGCAACCATGAATGCGATGCGATGGTTTTATTGACCTCAGTTCTGAACCATAAAACACATAGTCACTCGAAAATAAGGGTCGCAATAAACAAAGATGGCACATTCAATTACGGCGAAGTCAACCAGTGCATCAAACGACCAAAGTAGTTCCCGGATATCTGCTTGTGAGACCCAGATTGCTTAGGAAATTTGTAGATTATGCACAGGTGCCCGGCTACTGTAATGCTACAGTAGTAACCCAGTACGTGCGTTGGAGGCGATTTCAGCAGCTGTGCTAGAAACGAGAGATCGCTTTGTAGGTTGTGGTGCAATGGTGTCAGTCTTCTATAAATTAAGGATGCAGAAGTTCCAAACTGAACACTTTTAACGAATCAATGAGAAATTTTGTGAAAAGGTATCCCTGCTTGATACACATTGCACCATCTGAAGTTTCAATCGCCCCTACGAAATTCATATAAGAGGCCCATAGCCAATCAACAAGTGGACAAGTAATTTTCTCTACAATGGTTAATTAGGGTAGTTATGGAGAACCACCGAAATTGATGAGATTCTAGCTAGGGTGATTATGAAGAATCAGAAACTAGTACTCTTAAGACCTTCAGTGGCAGAAAAAGCCAGCTCGATACCAGCGTAATATCCCAATTATCAAAATTATAAATAAAATCTAACACGTCACACAACACAACAAACATCAGAAATTGAAGCTCAATTGTGAATCTGAGGATGGATTCACCACATAAATACCGCGGGGTTTCGTCCCGGATCAATAATAGAAGCTGAGGCGGGCAGGTTCTCAACCCAGGCTTATAATAAGTAGATAATCCCGAATTCCCTAAATGCTAGCTCTCTCCCATTTATAGGCTTGATGGGTCAATATCAACAAGAAATACCGTGGGTCAATACCATGGGAAAACTTCTACATCAGAAATACCATGGGGAAATACCATGGGTTAAAACCATAGTCCCGATTCTATCCACTTTGACGGGATCTGTTTAGAAATCAATTATTTTTTACATGTTAGTGATGACTATATCTGGTGAGTTTCTAGAGCGATTTCCTTATGTCAATATGTCATCTAGAAAACCCTCATAAAACTTTTTTAGCATATATACTTTCGGTACACCCATGTCAAAATCAAAACCTCATTATCACTATCTATCCTTGACCCTATTAGTCTGCTTATCGACTCCAAAAAGGAAAAGTCCAGTCTGTTGCAAAAGTCTCTATGTTAGGAAGTGGCGCTTTAAGACATTTTTACCCTTGGCAATCATCAAAAGGCCAAAATCCTCCATGCGCTCTGAGACCAATCGTGTGACCTCCCACTTTGAAAATCAAGTTGATCACGGCTCTAAGTCGCGCCCATATACCCTTAGGTCTCGACCTTGCATAAACCACGGTCTCAAAGTGACCAACTGGGTGTTTCACAATGTTTTATGGATTATGCAAGGCGGAAATATGAAGAGCTTCATCTCGGGAGGAAATGCTTGAATCTACGGGACAGAAGAACCATGTGCTTCTAATGTAATATGAGCTGAGATATATACGCAAAACGAGAGAACCACTCATGGAGCAGGCATTTTTCCTCCAGCATGAAAATCATAGTAAGAAAAGGCCTGCTTGTCTCGGCAGAAGTTGGTAAATTGTCATGGCCAGGCCTCCAGCAATTTACAAAGCGGAGAAGTTAGGCACCTCCTTCATTTACAAGTAGAGGCGGCTAGTATTAGCTTAAAGGAAATGCGAGAAACCAGTTTGCCTTTTCTTTAGAACAATGAAACAATAACAAGTTTTCTAAATGTGAATTGATGGTCATACTGGGGATGGACTACGAAGTATGCAAGTTCAAAAGAAAGCGAGTTTAGTGATAAGGAGATCATTTGAAGTTTTTCAATCATGTGAATTATTTAAACTTTAGAAGAGTACATCATGAGTGAAAAACAATTCTAAACCTCAAGAGCACTTGCTGTTCCACAAGACCAATTTGAAGAGGTGCTAAAAAATCATGTCATCACGAGGCGAAGAAAAGTTGTTTGTTTTCAAGAAAAGTCTTTGACCTAGACTATCTTTCAAATAATTTGTCATAGATTACCAGCAAATGATGACATCTCAGTTCCCTCGGAAACGTCTGATGAGCAGTGAAAATTTGACTGGGGTTAATTTACCGAGCATAGTGGTGATTGCAAGCGAGAGGTGCGGTATTGATGTTTCTTTTAAAAGTTGGTTGCTTACCATCATAATCCAAGCAAACCCTTGTCATGCGGCATTATCAAATAATCCCAGATGCTTTGGTCGATGAGAAAGGCCTCCTCCATTTATGAAGCGAGATGGCAAAAACATTGAATGTTGTTAAGGCGATTAGTCTAAGATGCGGTAAAAATAAAGGAAGAAAGCAAAAGTCTTTACCTGGGTAAAATGAATTGTTTATGTTTCAAAATGAATTACCCATGAAGGCTATGTTCAGTATACATCATGATGGGTGAGGAACAATATGAATTTGTATGCCATTGATACCAAAAAAGGGGCGGTTTCCTTAGGGAAAGAGGCCACACAACAATCCTTGTCACATGCAAAGAGGTACGAAGGAGCGCCTTTGAAGAAATGTGGTATGAATAGATACAACCAAAATATGGCACTTATTATCAAAAAGGGAACTTATGGATCACACGGAAACGAAAGCCAGCACCATGCATAAGAGAAAGCTTTGTCAAAACGCTCATCAAGCAAACCATCGAATTAGGACGAGAGGTTACGGAAATAAGTTTTATTAGCTCTAGGCAGCATTCAAAACCCATGAAAGCGCTTCACTATTACAAATCCAAGTGAAAGAATTGTAAAAATTCCTTCTTTTTACGTAGGCAGAGGATGATTGAACTTAAAAAGTCAATGCAATTATGTTTTTGCATTTCGTCAAAACACCTACGGGAGTACGGTAAACCAAGCTTAAAAGGAGGGAGGCATTCCTTCAAAGCAAAGAGCAGTCGGGACATTTTTCTAAGTCATCATCGGGTTTGAAGACTTTGCCAGGAAAGCATGAAAATGGTACAATCTTGTTTGCAAAAAGAAAAGGTTTGAAGAAGCAAGTAAACTCATTTTGTCAAAACGGGTTTGCAGTAAAGCCTACCCTTTCGGAAGCTCAAACGATCTGCGAGTATATTTCTTAACGACATTAGTGGGTTATGTAAGGAAAAGCACGGCATTATTGACTTGATTGCAAAGATGGTGAGGTTTTTAAAAATGATAGGTCAATATTACTAAAGAAGTGAGCGATGAAAGTGACAGTTGGAGATTTTTGAAATGACATAAGTGAAGTAGGAGGGTGATCTTTTCATTTTCAAACATCAAACAAGAATCATGCGCCCTGGCATAAACAAAGAAAGTGGGTCGTTGCGGAGGTTTACTTGCCAGATTAAACCTGTGTGACAGCGCACAGAGAGCCAACTGACGGCGCTGAGAACATTTTACGTGCGGTCGGTGGCCTTGACATTCTGCTGATTACCCGACTTGGCAGAAAGCCTGTGCGTTTGACAACTGAGCCACCGGGTGGTATTTTTTGCACGTCGTTACGTCGCAAAGAGTGCGCATAATTGAAGGTTTCCGTTATCAGCCCTCCCAAAGGTTTTTTCATCTAAATTGAAGGTATTCTATATATTTTCCCCTCGATTTTAAAAAATTTGCAAAAAATTAATGAGAAGGTTTAAAAAATATTGTTTCAAATTTGTGTTTGAATGACAAATTCAACATTAGAAGTACTGTGGGAAAGAAATTGTGATTAAGTTAAAAACTGCGTGTTCACCTTGTGTTTAATCAAGGACAAAGGTGTGTCTATTCTTTACAAAAGCACCATAGGGCAAGTTACCCTACTCAACCAGAAAAAGCCCGGTGTTCTCTTGAATACTCGCAGCATTTGTTGTCCTTCAAAACCTCAACAGCAAGTGGATTTTTCAAGAAATCATAAAGCCTTTCTTCCAAAAAGATGATTGATATTCTACATTGAAAAGGGCTTTGATTATTGTCAAAATCTCTCAGCCTCTTGCTTAGCTTTGGAGCTTTCCTCAAAGCCTAATACCTCTACTTTCGGTTGTAAATTTAATTTGTCTAAACACACCAAGGTTAACTTTATGAGCATGTTTTAAATGAAGTGACATCCATAAAAAAGCTTGATGAAGTTTAGTAGGAGAAAAGCTTCTTGATCGGGCATAAGTTATAGGTGAAACTCTGAGAGGAAGATTTTGTTATAGAGAAACGGGGCTTAGGTCTAAAGAAAAATATTTCCTACTTGTCCTCAAAACATTGCCACATTATTAAAGCAGTGGAGTACAGAAAAAGAGGTTTTTGACAAGAGGCTGTTTATAAGTTGAAAGATCACGGGGGTAAGGTTGCTCTGCTCCTCAGCCAAAAACTGATTTTTCACTATCACATTGCTTGATTGACTTTGGGTGTTCTGTGCTTGTTTGATAAACGGATATCAAATTTGAAAAGGATTTTTTCTCCAAAAACGAGTGTTACATTATAAGGAGCCATTGATTGTTTGAAAGGAAAAAACTCACATGACCTCACACACAAAACTTTGATCTTTCAAACTACATCATCACTACTCGGGACTCACGGCATTAGTTGTTTAATAGCACTAAGGGTTGATTTCACATGTGAAGTTAGTTCAATGTTGGCACTTATACAAGGCGAGTTTTTAATGATTGCAAAAACTACCATAGAGCGAAGAGTAAGAGGTATTGAGTGACATCTTAAAACTCACAAACGGGGTGATCAAAAGCACTTCAAACTCTTTCTAGCGATCTGCCCTTCTTTTTCCTTTGTATTATTTCTTATAGCACGAGAATTATTGACCGAGATAATTTCAAGGTGGAAGGCCACTTTCTAAAAAACGAGGTTTTAATGATTAATTCTACCTTGGAGACACGAGATAGATGTGTTGATTGGCTTCTGGCTTAATTCACAAAGAAAGTGATTTATTAACAACGTACCTGATACTGACAATCTATCTCCTCTTTACTATATGAACCCTATTGAGAAATCTGCACTGGTACAGGTACATTCAAAGGTAGAAGGCTAGTTTTAAGAGAAGTTGTGTATTACAAGAAACTTGTTGCAAAACATCCAAATCACATTATTTCTATCTATCAAATGATGAAGTGACACGGTTTGAGAGGCAAACTGATTTAAGAATGATTAGCAAATGATTTTAATCTCTTCAAAAGCACATTTAGGTAAAAATGCCTCCAAAGAAATGAAGACAATAGGAAGCGGCATGACGGTGTTAAATATGAGCGACGAGCGGGAAAAGAGGGGAAGAGTGTTTGAACAACGGTAACTCGTGAAGTGATAAACAACGGTTTGAAGCGCCGGCACGAAAAGAGGAAAGGCATATACGCAGTATTTTGGCCTCGAGATTCGGAGCATGTTGCTATGGACCCCAGGGGTCATGCATGCCGGTTTTGGGCCTATTTCGCGGCTTTTTTGTTTTTTGGCATTTTTTGGGTTTTGGTGAAAACTCATAAATTCTCCATTTCGGTTTGAAGATGTGTCAAGGAGGATGATACCAATGGATGCCATAATTCTATGACGGGTCCCCGGGGATTTTGAGCATTTGGAGATTATTCGCCCCCTCAAATTGGCGAAAAATGCCCTCTTTTTGCACATTACGCATATATCAGCGATGCCTTTATTTTCTGGTTTTTTGCACCGGTACGGTTGCGGATGACTTCCAGAGCCTCAGTTGAGATGATTTGAGTTGCGCTAGGAGTGGGCACAGAGCTCCAACGAGCTATCATGAGCCTTGTTTCGAGCATCGAACGCGATTTCCTCGACAAGTTAGGGGACCTTTTGAATAAATATGAAGTATTTTGTAATTTTTTGAACCTCAAAATGCTGCTTTTCTAAATGTCATTCAGCTATTTACACACTTGAAATGATGCAAGATCAATATAATTTCATTTTTTAGTTTTTAGATATTTTATGGATATTTTGTGCCTTGGGCTTTGAAAACTCGAGGACAGGATTTTAGATATTTTGACTTGGCCGAATGGGATGGCTAGTTGCTCCATGAGGTTTTCCTTCCTCTAGCCTATTTATTCCACAAGGCTTCATTGTAAAGCAGTGGAGCAGAAGAATCAATATATTGGTCATATGAGCTTTGAGAAGAACATACTTGTGTTATGATTTTTGGATGCCTCTTGGATACTTTTTGATGAATGATGAAGGATTGGTGATGGATTCCATGACATGGTAGAATGGTATAGTGTTTCTTGCTATGTTTTTTGTCTTCTAGTTTTCATTCATGATACATGATTCTTCTTCTTCGTCAGTAGGGTGATTTTGAGATATGCCCATGGAGGCACCTCAAAATTCCTGAATCTTCATAGCTTGATGTTTTCTTCTTCCTTAGTTATACTGTCAATTGCCACTTGCTCTTTTTAGTAACTGGAATCTTTTGTTTGCTAGTTTTATTTACAAGTTATATGCATGTTGAGTAGGATGTATGGTGTGCCTACCTACCTATAATTTGTCCATGGTTACTGTCCATAAAAATTTCTCTTTGGTGATTAGTTAGATCATCTTGTTGAACCAAGGAGGCCTAGTCCCAATCTAGCCCTTTGCCTAAAGCTATTATTTGTTTGTCAAAGTTCCCAATAACTTAGAGACTATGTTTAGGCGTTTCGGCATAGTATTTTGAGTTGTTAGTCCTTCTTATGTGTTTTCCCAAAGTCTGATAGCCATTTCCCAAAGTTAGAGGTCTTATACTTCTATGCATGGCTAGAATGTTTGATTTATATGTATTAATTAGCTCATAGTTATTGTGATTAATGGCTTGCTATAACATGTTTATCATGTATCTCAACTAGTTACACTTGAAATCCCTAGTCTTTCACAAGCTTGATGTCCATTTACTCCATTTTTCCCAAAGATCCCTTCTCACAGTGAATCAAATTGGCCCTACAGCGACCTTACATCATCATCGATAGCTTCCTTGACTGTTTATTGCAAGTATTTGAATTTATCTACATCTTGTTATCCGGTTTATATCTTTGATCGAGTTTTATGCCTCACAAACTTAAAACAAAAAAACAAACTCACTTCATAACTAGCCTAATATCTGAACACCATAAGCAAACACCTGGAGGCATCTTTTACATATAGAGAGCCCTCTCTGAGTCCGGGAGAGCTCGTCCTTGGGCTCCAAAGCTTGGTTTGATGTTACATCGGTCATTTGGCTCCTTGTCCAGTAGCTCACGGGACCTAATGACGATCACGGTGGGACTCTGAGTGATAAAAAACTAAGTTTTTCCTAATCTTTAGAGACTCTTGAGAATATTAGTAGTTGTGACTTATCCCACGCTCCTAACATAATGGCGATCACGGTGGGACTCTGAGTATTAAACAAACTTAGTTTTCCATAATCTTTAGAGACTTTTGAGAATATTAGTTGACGACTCTCACAGCTCACTAACATAATGGCGATCACGGTGGGACTTTGAGTCAAAACATCCTAGGTATCCCTTAGGAACTCTTAGATCTCGATCAAACTTAGAAGAGTAGAATCTGGTTGTCTCACCATCCTAGCAAAATGATGGCTGAAATTTGTAGGACACTCTTCCAGACCTTAGGAGTACATAAAAACTCAAAAACCCCAAAAAACTCCCTTAGATTGGTTTTTGGCAGGTCTTGGTGGTGGACCATACATATACCTCAAAACAACTAAAAATCCACTGGCAACTCCACTAGCCTCGGTAGGCCTTACCTTGCTACCGTGCACAGAATTCCATCAATTTAGCCACCTCATCATACACTAACATAATGGCGATCACGGTGGAACTACGAGTGATTAAAAAACTTAGTTTCCCCTCATCTTCAAGAAAGCTTTTTGAGATTACTGATGATCAACTTATCCCACCCCAGCTCTCTAACATAATGGCGATCACGGTGGGACCTATTGAGTTCATGACGAGTCTAGCAAACTTTTATAGACTCCTTAGTCCTTAAATTTTAACTTAAACCATCGGCCTTTAGAATCATTTAGTGTAAACTCTCTTGTTTCACCATCTTAGCAAAGTGATGAATCGGGTTATAACACCCTTACATCCTAGGCTACATAAAAACTAGAGAAAAAGCCACAAAAACACTCCCTTAGATTGGCTTTTGACATTACTAGAGATGGACCATACAAGTATACCTCAAAACAACCAATTCCACACAGACTTACTTCACTTCTAGTAGACATATTTTACCAAACTCAGGCTACTATCAGATAGACCTATCCATACTCACTAACATAGCGGGAGATGGTGGGACAACTAGTACATAATAGTGCGGCAAACTCTTATAGATCTTTTGATTGCTTCATTACATAAACAATGACAGTCCATAGACCCATTTTTTAGAGTGAACTCTTTGTTCTCATCACCCTAGCAAAGTGTTGAAACAAGTCTATGATACTTTAACAAATCATATTTACACATAAAACTCAAGAAAATCCAAAAACATTCTCGGATTAGTTACGGTGGTGGACCATAGCTATCTTCACAAAAACAACTTGAGTTCCACTGTGACTCCACTAGCCTCCGGTAGGCCTTTTTTCCCCACTAGTCCTTATAAAAACCTAGGAATGTAGTAAGTAAACCCAATCAATGGAAGAAGACATGGTTCAACACACGAGGACCTGAGAGATATGCTCAATGAAGCGGAGAGAACATATCCCTGGTTTCCCACAAAAATGCCCACAAATGTAAATTGGTTCGAAGACTGTCTGTCTTCCCGAAATGAAAATATTGACAACCCATTTTTACCTCATCAAATTTCATATGCATGTATGTAGCAGGTTGAATTGCATGAGGGCGCAATGTTCATGGGTACATTAGAAGAGGAGGCAAAGAGAATGGTGAGAACCTAGAACCTCGCACCTTGTTTTCTCTGATTTCCTGAGAATATTTTGTAAACGCTATATAGGGCATTGTCATCTCATCATTGGCTGAAAATTGTTGTGATCCTCTGAAAAAGCTCATACAACACCTTGTAAGCATTGAAAGAAGAATATGGAAATTGGCATCTGAAGAGTTTCAGAGGAGTCCCTCAATTTTCTTACTTAATATGATCCAGATGACCAAAGAAAAGTTGATCCTAGATGAAATCCATGAGAAATAAGAGGATCCACAAGAACTCTGTGAAAAGGTTGAAATAGATAGCAATCATCTTCCCTTTCATATAAAATACAAGACATTCGGCCACAAGATCAACTTCCACAAAAGATGGAAAAGAAATTTTTTGCCCCATCAGAAAAACGAGAAAATACCTTCTCCCTTAGCGAGAACGAGTAAGATCAAATAATAAACATGCGGAGACGATATACGAAGCTTCATGCTTAACAAACTTTCTTTAGTCTTCTCACTAAACCTGCATATCATAAATCAAAAAAAATATTTGAAGAAAAGCAATACGATTGTCAATATACATGGTGGTGACATTACTTATGTGATTCTCAATGTTTGATCAATATGTTGATGATTATGACTTCCCAAACAGCACTGCGGAAAGATTAGTTTTGATTATCAAGAGAGGAAGCTCAGTTTCATGAACTTGAGAAAAGTAAGAAGCCATTACGGATCATCTATGACAACGATAAGAGAGCCTTGAAAGTTCGAAGTAAGGTGAAGAGTCTCGGACTCTTTGCTCTACTTCACTTCAGTCCATCAGAGATAACATTCACATAATTGGAAATCAACAGTTTTTCAGCTTTGATGATGAGGTTGAGGAAGATGGTGAAATTCTTGAGCATGTTGTAAATGAGAAGCCTTTTCCTGAAATGGTTGAGGAAATCATTTTGGACATAGAATCTTCCTTAACTCCAAATTTGCAGTTACCGAGTTCCATTGAGTTAAAAATTGCAGATGATGAAGTAGAGGTTGAGAAACAAATGAGAGTTGTCACACTATCCTGTGAAGATGATTTGATGTCAAAGTGTATCCCTACTCATCGACCTGATGACCTTCACACAGTTTTCAGCCCGCCCTATCAAAACACATCAGCTTGGATTGAAAACTACACTGCAATATATGATGAGTCTGATATTTCAAGTGATCATGAGCAAGGGGAAGAGTTGCTTTACTAGGAGAGTCCTAGATATAGCCAAGTGGAAGAAAGAGTAGTCCTGAATGAAGCCTATGTCTCAAATCCTCTAGATCAGGTATTATTCCAAGATCCATTTGTTTCTTTCCTTGAGAAGTCTAAAGGAGTAGTGGGTTCTATCATGAAAAAGTTGCTACCTAGAATGAGAAAACACTTAAGCATTACTGTCCGGAAACAAACCAAATGGGAGTGGCCTTTTCATTATTTCTGCATCATGAAAAAACTAAACCAGAATCCCCCATGTGATCATCTACTTGACTGGTTGCATTGGAAAGAAGAGTTCACCAAATATATGTTGTGTACAGATTAGATTAGGATAGAAAGACAACAATAGAAAATAAGCTTAGCCTATGAGCACCTTTTCATTTGTAGTTTGTTTGAAGAAGAAGTGAAAAAGCAGAAAATACAAAAAACAGTGAAAAGTAGAAAAAGAGGGCAGTTTCTACAAAGCAGTGGTAAGGCCCCATATTCCAAAAAATAGTCCTTCGGAAAGCGCGCAAGTCTAAATGCCGCTACTAGTACTTCAATGTCTTGTTCAGCTATCTAGCCTAATCATAGCTGAGCATGTTTAAATTTATTTGTTGATAAGTTAGTGAGTGAAAAAGATGGTCAACATTGTGTAAGATTGACTTATCACAGAGTATAGATTAGGGAGAGATTCTGGTTCCACATGCCTAAAACAGAACCAAAGAGAGAAGCGAGGGATGAAAAACACATTGTACATCTTAGCCCCGCTTCTCTAGTTTCCTTTGTTGCAGAATAACATTTGTGTGCAGCTTGTCTTTTATGCCACAAATGCATGACAAATCAGACTGCCTAATCCTGATTTGATCATTTTTTGAATTTCATGTTGTAGATTAGAGAATGAAATCCTGTCAAACTGCTTAATCTTGACAGTCGATCTAGTTTTTGGTAGAGAAATGAAGGAGTTCATCAGCTTAATCTGAACTCCCGGCAGATATAAGAGTAGAAATAGATAGTTTCATTTTGCAAAAAGAAAAAATATGCATTGTCAAAAGGCTGCTAGTTCAAATGCGCCAAAGAGAAGAAAAATTGTTAGGAAAGATAGTGGGGTAGGTAGAAGTATCATTGATGTTAACCATGCTGTCATTTTTCAGAAATAACATCAAGAGAAGGGTAAATTTTGCGCCAATGGATAAGGCACCGGTCTTCATAAGCCAAAAATCTGAATTCTGGACACCTCCTGACGAGGAGCTGCCCTCCCCAAATGGAGCCACTGTTAGCCATCAGTATTTTTTACATGTTAGTGATGACTATATCTACAGTTGAGTTTTCTAGAAACTAATTTCCTTATGTCAATATGTCATCTAGAAAACCCTCATAAAACTTTTTTCGCCCTTCTACTTTTCAGTCCACCCATGTCAAAATCAAAACCTCATTATCACTATCCTATCTAGCTTCAGCCCTACTGGTCTGCCCATCAGCTTTAAAAGGCAAATCCAAATCTGTTTCAAAAGTCTCCCCTATGTTAGGAAGTGGCGCTTTAAGACATTTTACCCTTGGCAATCATCAAAAAGCCAAAAAGCCTCCATCTGCTACAGACCTACCATGACTGACCTCCCACTTTGCAAATGAAATTGACAAATAGCTCTAAGTCGCGCCACTCACACCCCCTAGATCTCAGCACTGCATAAACCCCAATCTCAAGCTGACTATTAGGTGTTTCACAGTGTTTTATGGTTTCTACAAAGGCAGGAAATATAATTTCATCTCATAGAGTAAATGCTTGAATTTACAGTTAGAGGAACAGCTGCTTCTAAATGTAACTTGAGCCTGAGATATGTCTGCAAAACAGAAAGCTACTCATCCAGACTTTACAGCTCTTTCCAGCATGAAAATCACAGTAAGAAAGGGACACCACTGTCTCAGCAAACTGGTAAATTGTCATGGCCCAGAACCTCCTTCATTTACAAGCAGAGGGTTAGGGTGCCTCCTTCATCCACAAGCAGAGGGCGCTGGCCAGTATTGACTTTGAAGATTGCAAAAGTCCAGGTTTGCCTTGAACTGAACAAATGAAACAGAGACTCCAGGTTTTATGAATGTGACTGATGATCATAACAGGAATACAGTTGAAATATGCTAGCTCAAGGGAAAAGAGAGTCTGGTCTGATAAAGAAAGCCATTTGAAACTTTCAAATCATGTGAAATATTGAACTTTAGAAAAGAATGTCATCATTAAACATCCCAATCATAAGAAGCCTGTTTGTCCACAAGATCAAATGGAATAGATGCTGACAACAAATGCCATTACACAGGCAGAAAGAAAGTTCTTGGTTTTTCAAAAGGCACTGACCTCCATAGTCACAGAAACTATTTGTCAAGTAATTTGTCAGGAGATGACCAAAGCAAATAATGATATTTTAGTCACCTTCAGAGCTGTGCAGGGAGACAGTGTCACTTTGGCTAGGGTTTTTGCTGAAACACAGTGATGTTTGCAAGAAGAAATGATAGTATTGATGTTTTTTTTTAAGTAGTTTGCTTACCATCACATCCAGAGAAAAGTTGTGTCAAACAGATTTGTCAAAAAACCTTCAGATACCTTACCTGATGAAGAGCCTCCTCCATGTATGAGCAGATGGCCAAAGCCAGTACAGGTTTTTGGAAACTGATTGATCTAAAAATGCAGTGGAAGGATACAAAAATTGAATAGAAGTCATTGCACAGGTAAGTGATAGTGTTTATGATGCAAAGGTATTGGTTTCCCTATTCAAAAGAGCTGTCTGTCAGACTGTACCTGTAGTGGAAAAGAGACAATATTGAATATATGCATGCATTAATACCAAAAAGGAGCAATTTCTTTAAAGGAAATGGTTAAAAGGTACTCCACTATCACTGGCCCAGAAGTGTAAAAGAGCTCCTTTTGAGTAAACAGAGAAGTATAGTGTGAAAGCATGCAACCAAAAGAGTGCACTTACAGTCCAGAAAGGAGCTTGTGTATCACCTGGAAGCAGGGATTGCCACCATGAACAAAAATAACTTTTGCCAAAGCCTGCTCATCATATAGCCATCAGCAGATTAAGACAGGGTTTTTGGAAATGAGTTTTATTAGGTCTGGGCAGCACTCAAAACCCATAAAGTACTTCACTATTGCAAATCCAATCAAAGGGCATCTACTAGATTCTGTCAAAACCGAGCTTAAAAAGAGGAGGCATTTCTGCAAAGCAGGGGAACAGTCAAGACATTTTGTCACAGGTCATTATCCAAGTTTTGGAAAACTTTGAAATACATGGAAAGAGAACCAGCAGACAGGGCTTTTGAATTCCATCACCAAGAGGATATCTCCTTTTGAGTTATTGTTCATTATGTTCAAAAGGTCATTCAGCATATGATCATTGTTTGATAGGTTAAAAGGAAGCACAACCTTTTATTATTCAAAAGAACAGTGGCAGAAACGATATAAAGATTGTTGAGCTATTTTTCAAAATTTGAAATAGCAGTGTTGAAATATCACCAAGAA
This sequence comes from Pinus albicaulis, assembly GCA_034641835.2. Lineage (NCBI taxonomy): Eukaryota > Viridiplantae > Streptophyta > Pinopsida > Pinales > Pinaceae > Pinus > Pinus albicaulis. Next base: position 888,535,868 of record CM076581.1, on the reverse strand, counting down.
GACAAAATCAACAAGAATCATCACTCAGACTTATATGCTCGAATAGACAGATTTCTGACCTTTTGAGGAAAAAACTGTGTTTGTTTTCTTTGAAAAGGAGTTGAAAATTATATTGACATTCTTTAAAGGAGTTATAATTCCTATGGCCGAAAACATTTCAAAAAGGAGTACCCCTTAAATAAAAGTCGATGTGACTTTGAAATTGTCAGAGGATATATACCAAAACAACGTACAATCCGTAGTCCCCAAGCATCAAAGCATTTTTTGAGCAAATTGAAGTTTTTCTGTTCGATTGAGGCCGAGCGACGCCCGCTGCAAGATTTCCACACGCGGCCGCCTTGTTGGCGCGACGCGCCTGTACAGGCCGCCTGACCACCCGACAGGCCGACCCGACAGGTTTTCTATTGCGCGACGTGCTGGCTTCAAAAGAGTGCCGCGCAAGTTTTGGAAGGCCCCGGTGCTGCTCCTGCCCTGCACGAGGATTGCTCATCAAGTTTAAAGGTACTCTCACACGTTTTCCCCCTCGGTTTCAAGGTTTGCCGACTGCTATTCCAAAAAGAAACCTTTAAAAGGCAGAGGAGAACTTGTTATAAAGAAACAGGGTTTACATGTTTAATCAAGTTGTTTTACATCCAAAGTAAGGGTTGTTCTAACATAACCAGAGGTGTTATTTTGAGATGGGGTCTTGCCTTTCTTGCAAGATAGAAACTTTTTCAGATCTTGGTGAAACCTTTTAAGGCTTTTTCCAAAAAACTCTGTTACCTTGTTCAGAAATACAGTGACTGTTTAACTGAGAGTTGATTGCCTATATGCAAATGGTGGACTATTGACACACTTATACAGGTGGCAAAGTTTTTGGGAGATTGCAAAGTTACCATGGATAGGGGTAAGAGGTATTGGAGTGGCATTTTTAAAACTCACAAGAACAAAAAAGGTAATCAAAACAACTCTCACAAAGAAACCCGAACAAGCACCGCCTCTTCTTCACTGTATTATTTCATACTGAGAATTTGTTGACAGAGTTTTTCCAAAGATGAACAGGACACTTTCTGAAGGGCAGGTTTTTTGATGGGAATTTAACATTGGAGACAGAGGTACAGATGTGGTGTTTGATCTTTTAAATTCACAAGTAAAGGGTGTTTTTCCTAAACACTGTGCACTAATATTTCACCTAACCTAAGTCTCCTTTCTCTTCCACTGTATGGTCTCTTCTATAGAAATCTGTTGACAGAGGTATTTTCAAGGTGGAAGAGCATTTCTGAAGAGCAGGGTTTTTATAATTAATATTTTTTTTGAAGACCAAATATTGGTGTGTTGATTGGCCTCTAACAAATCCACAGGAAAGGTGATTTTTCAATACTGTGCACAGGGAATCTACACAAAGAATTTAACGGAACTAACCAGCATTTGGAAATGAAGCTTGAGAAGGCAAATAGAGATCTTGAGCTGCAGAGGAAGAGGACACACCACTTCCAAAAGCTAAATCAGTTTGCCCGGCGCAAACTAAAGGCAGCACAAGAAAAGCTGAAGAAGGTAAAGGGGAAGCGCCTAGCACGGAAGGAAGCGAAAAGCATATCAGCCCTTGATATTTTGGCCTCAACTTCGGAGCATGTTTCTATGGACCCTTGAGGGTCATGCATGCCAATTTTGGGCCTGTTTCGGCAACTTTTTGTTTTTTGGCATTTTTTGGGTTTTTGGCCGAAAACTCATAATTTCGCCATTTCAGTTTGATGAGTTGTCAAGGGAGGAGGATGATACCGATGGATGCCATAATTCCATGAGCAGGTCTCCAGTGATTTTCGGGGCATTTGAAGATCATTCGCCCCCTCAAATTGGCGAAAAACGCCCTCTTTTTGCACATTCTGCCCGCCATATCAGCAGTCTGCTATTTTCTGGGTTTTTGCACACAGGTACAGTTTTGAGGGACTTCCAGAGATCAGATTGAGGTGATTTCAGTTGCGCCGGAAAGCAGACACAGAGAGCTTTCCAACGGGCCATCATGAGCCTCATTTCGACACCGGGAAGGCTGCCATTTGCCTTCAGCAAGTCAGGGGACCTTTTTCAGGCATAAATATGAAGTATTTTTGTAATTTTTGAACTCCAAAAATCTGCTTTTCCCAAATGTGCGTTTAGCTATTTTTATACTTGGGAAATGATGTAAAGTCAATATAATTTCCGTTTTTAGCAGTTTGTAGATATTTTATGGGATATTTTGTGCCTTGGGCTTTGCAAAGCCTCAAGGACAAATTTAGATATTTTGACTTGGCCAATGGGATAGCTAGTTGCTCCATGAGATTTTCCTTCCTCAAGCCTATTTATTCCATGGATTTCATTGTAAACAAGAGAGGCTGAACTTGAGAGAAGAATTAATACATTGGTCATATGAGCTTTGAAGAACAAATTTGAGTTATGATTTTTGGACTGCCTCTTGGATGCTTTTGAGGAATGATGAAGGATTGTTGATGGATTCCTTGACATGGTAGAATGGTATAGTGTTTCTTGATATGTTTTTGTCTTCTAGTTTTCATTCATAATCCATATTTCTTGCTGCTATAGATCAGTAGAGATTGATTTTGAGATATGCCCATGGAGGCACCTCAAAATCCCTGAATCTTCATAGCTTGATGTTTTCTTCTTCCTTAGTTATGCTAAAGAATTCTTAGTTGCTCTTTAGTAACTTAAGGTATTGTTGCTAAGTTTTATTCATAATTTCTATGTATGTTGAGTAGGATGTATGGTTTGCCCTACCTACCTACAAGCTGCCCATAGTTCTGTCCATAAAACTTTCTCTTTGACGGATTTGTTGATCATCTTGTTGAACCAAGGAGGCCTAGTCCCGATCTAGCCCTTTGCCTAAAACTATGAAAACTTATTTGTCCAAGTGCCCAATGACTTAGAGACTATGTTTAGGCGTTCCGGCGTAGTTTATGAGTTGTTAGTTTGTCTTATGTGTTTTCCCCAAATTCTGATAGCCATTTCCCGAAGTTAGAGGGTCTTATACCTCTATGTATGGCTGGAATGTTTGATTTCTATGTTTTAATTAGCTTATAGTTATACTTAGCATGATTAATGGCTTGCTATTACATGTTCATGTCTGCTATTAACTAGTTACACTTGAAATCCCTTGTCTTTCACCAACTTATTGTCCATTTAATCCATTTTTCCCAGAGATCCCTTCTACTGTGAATCAAATCGGCCCTACAGCAGCTTTACATCATCACTTCATAGCTTCCTTGACCTGTTTGACCCCATAGCCCAATTTATCTACATCTTGTTATCCAGTTTATGTATTTGATCAGTTTCATCCCTCACAAACTTAAAAACTAAAAAAACCAAAAACACATTTCATAACTAGCCTAATATCAGAACATCGCAAGTAAACACACCGACATCTTTTGCACTTATAGAGAGAGCCCTCTCTGAGTCCAGGAAGGCTAGGTCCTTGGGCTCCAAAGCTTGGTCTGATGTTACATCGTCATTTGGCTAGCCAATCGGCCAAATCACGGGACCCTAACATAATGGCGATCACGGTGGGACTTTGAGTTAGTGACAATCTAAGGACACCTTAGAACTCTATAAGTCCCTTATTTTCAAGAATACCCGCCTTTAGCCACCTCATCGCCAAACACTAACATAATGGCGATCACGGTGGGACACTGAGTATTAAACAAGCTTAGTTTCCCTCATCTTTAGAAACCTTTAAGAATTCTATCTGATTGACTTATCCCACTGCTCACTAACATAGTGACACTCACAGTAGGACCTTCCGAGTTAGTGACAATCTAAGTACAACTTAGTAACTCCCGAAGTCTCAATCAAGCTTAGTAAACTTAGAGATTGTTTGAAGAGTAGAAAATAGCTCTTTCACCATCTTAGCAAAATGATGAGTCAGTTATAGAAATCTCTTCCAAACCTTGTAGGCACATAAAACTCAAAAAACCCCAAAAACACTCCCTTAGATTGGCTTTTGACAGTATTGGTGGTGGACCATACATATATACCTCAAAAACAACTAAAAATCCACCTGGCGACTCCACTAACTTCTAGTAGGCCTTACTATTTTATCAAACTATAGGCTACTATCCGATAGACCTATCCCATCGCTCACTAACATAGCGGGAGATGGTAAGACACTGAGTACATAATAGTCCAGCAAACTCTTATAGACTCTTTGGTCCTTTAGGTACCATAAACAGGCAGGCAGTCCATAGACCCATTTAGAGTAAACTCTTTTTGTTCTCATCACCCTAGCAAAGTGTTGAAACAAGTCTAGGATACTTTGAAACATAGGCTGCACATAAAACTCAGAAAATCCAAAAAACATTCTCAGAATAGTTATTGTTGGTGGACCATAGCTATCTTCATAAAAACAACCCATTTTTCACCTGGCGACTCCACTCCCTCATCTTTAGAAACCTTTGAGAATACTATCTGATTGACTTATCCCACTGCTCACTAACATAGTGACACTCACAGTAGGACCTTCCGAGTTAGTGACAATATAAGTACAACTTAGTAACTCCTGAAGTCTCAATCAAGCTTAGTAAACTTAGAGATTGTTTGAAAGGTAGAAAATAGCTCCTTCACCATCTTAGCAAAATGATGAGTCAGTTATAGAAAACCTTTCCAAACCTTATAGGCGCATAAAACTCAAAAAAGCCCCAAAAAACACTCCTTTAGATTGGTTTTTGTCAAGTACTGGTGGTGGACCATACAAGTATACCTCAAAACAACTAATTTTCCACCTGGCGACTCCAATAACTTCTAGTAAGCCTTACTATTTCACTAAACTCTAGGCTACTATCCGATAGACCTATCCCATCACTCACTAACATAGCGGGAGATGGTAAGACACTGAGTACATAATAGTCCAACAAACTCTTATAGACTCTTTAGTCCTTCAGGTACCATAAACAAGCAAGCAGTCCATAAACTTATTTTTTAGAGTAAACTCTTTTTGTTCTCATCACCCTAGCAAAGTGTTGAAACAAGTCTAAGATACTTTAACAAACCATAGGCTGCTCATAAACTCAGAAAATTCAAAAACATTCTCAGATTAGTCTTGGTGGTGGACCATAGCTATCTTCACAACAGCAACCCATTTCCACCTGGCGACTCCACTAATCCATCCTTTTACTTTGACCATCCTTCGCCTTAGCGTAACTTTAGAAAATCACTCATCCAAAACATTCACCAATATCACTCTCTCCAAGCTCTGGATCTAAAATCTGGCTTCGCGAAGAATCAATACCAGAGCCCATCCAGACCCAAATCCCCCTATCATAGTAGATGACCCGGAAAAGATTCTGTGGCAAGCTTCTGAAACTGACCATCTAGCTACTGGTAGATCCATCCGTAGAGCAAGATTTGTACCTAAACATCGCACTATCCTACTAGATTCACCTTTTGAACTAGAGTCATCACAAGCTCTTCCCAGAAGCAAATCATATAGTAAGATTAACTTTGACGATCTTGAACCCCTAAACCCACCACAGAGTCCTATTAGAGAAGCTTCACCCACCACTCCTCCTGATTTCCAGCTTCTCTATCAGTTTGACTCTTATCACCCCAGATCTTCTCAAAACCAGATCACTAGTCCAAGTTCATCCGCCACACCTGGTCAAACCACCACTGTTCAAACCACTTCATTTCAGCCTACTAGTCCTCATCTTGCACATCATCCATTAGCTCCAGTCATGGCAGCCTGGTACGCACCTTTGGTGTTGCCACCGCCTTTAGCTCCTCTCCCAAACAAATATCAAGACAAAATCCCACACTTTACTGGAGAAGACACCACCACACCTCAACAGCATATAAGTAGGATGACTGATGCTTATGAATACCTAGAGGTACAAGACGAGACTGTTAGAATGAGAATATTCGCCCAAAGTCTTGGTGGTGAACCCAAAGCATGGTTCAAAAGCTTGGCTCCAAACAGTATCCATGATATCCCAGAACTACATCAAGTTTTCAGAAATAGGTGGGAAATCCGAAGAAATCCCATTCAAATCCTGTCAGAATATAACAACCTAAAACGGGAAAATGGGGAAAGTGTCCAAGCTTACTGTACTAGGTTCAACAGTGTATATAACTCCCTCCCACCTCTTTTCAAACCTCCACTTGGTTTAGCTTTGGCAAAATTCCCTGAGGGGTTTGATCCGGACATGACATATCACTTAAGAGATAAGGATCCCCCTACCTTGGAAGAAATGCAACAAATAGCTATAAAAGCGGATGCCAACTTAGCTGAAAAAAGAGCCAGAACTAGATCAGAAAGAAAGGTCACATATAGAGATGAAGTCTCCACTTCGTCACCTTCCCTAGATCCCAGAATAGATGACTTAGTCAAATCCATGGCTAAAATGTGGGAAAAGATCAATGAAAAAGCTCATGTTAGAGATAACCAGCCAAACCCTCAAATCAGAAACCGAAACCAAAACTTTAGGAGGGAACAGCCCCAAAACAGACCAAGGGACAATGACCAACAGATAAGGCCACCATTCAATGAAAACTATGTGGAAGAAGATGATAGGGACTCAGAACCTATTGATGAACATCATTTAAACCTCATAGGGTTTGACAATGAAGGTGAGGTGTACCTCACCGAAGAGGAACAAGCCTTCTTTTCGCCTGATCAAGATGAGACCAATTATGAGGATCTTGATGACCCTGCCATAGAGTTTCAAAATGCTATTGAAGAAGCCCACAGGCAATATGACCTTAGGAGCAAGAGAAACCAAGATAATTTCAAGAGAGGTAACTCTGATACTGCTAAAGCTCCAGATACCATCCTCAAAAGAGCATCAAGCAGTGACAAAATCAAGGTTGAAAAGACTGATCAAAGCCAAGCTAAAGTTACCCAAACTAGTCCTCTCTCATATACTCCTGATACTTCTACAAAGGTCACCAAAACAACTATGGCAAACAAAATCCCTAAACAAGGCCAACAAGCTCAGAACATAGACAAGGTCTCAGCTGAAAGAGCTGAAACAAACATATCTAAACTTCAAGTGCCTTTTAGCTTTGAAGGCGAAATCGCTAAAATAAAAATCACCATGCCTCTTACTGAACTCATTGCCCAAAACTCTTATAAATCCCAAGTACTAAAGGTATTAAATCTAGGAAATGATGCAAACACTGTTAATCTCACTGATGTCATTCCTGAAGTATTGTTTGGTCCAAAGGTAGAGGGAAAATTTCAAGAAGGAGCTACTCTTCCATTTTACATTAGCTTAAACATTCACGACAAAATCCTCCACAATGCCATGCTAGACTCCGGCGCATCTCATAATCTTATGCCGAAGGTAGTAATGGAAAGATTAGGCTTGGAAATCACAAGACCATACAAAGACTTGTATTCATTTGATTCAAGCAGAGTCCAATGCCTGGGTTTGATCAAAGACCTTTGCTTTAGTCTAGCCCAAATACCCGCGAAACATCTAATCATGGATATAGTAGTGGCAGACATTCCTCCCAAGTATGGGATGCTTCTATCTAGATCTTGGGGAGCCAAACTCCAAGGGAATATTCAACTGGACATGTCATATGCCACCATTCCTGTGTTTGGTCAGAATAGGATACTCTACCGTGAATCCCACATGAAATACATGATTAGCAGCCAAGATAGGCCAGATAACATTCCAATGTGCTCCTTGCGCTCCGACTTAAACTCTTTCATCATGCATATTGATGTAAACTTGGAGGAAGAATCAGAGGAAGCTGATATAGACTTAGATCCACCACATCAGTTATCCTTGGTGCCTTATGATGAGCTGGACGCTCAAAACTACCATGATCATGAACAACTGTGTCTTGAGAAAAGTAAGTTTCCCCTCTCCAAAGTGGGGTTAGAGCAAGAAGCACAAACTCTCATGTACTATCAAGCAAATTGCTCTGGCTTTAATCAAACACCAGCAGTAACTTGTGGAAATTTCGTCCGGGTAAAAGCTTTAGAAGACCTTCACATCATAAACCTATTTGGCACCCGGGAAAAAGGTAGTTTGATGTTTCTACCATACCTCAAAGATTTACCATCATGTGACCCTCCTACTGCAAATAAAACTTTGACTATAACCTCGGTAGCTCAACATCTTGAGAAAATGCCAAATAAACTTTTTATGAGCAAGGATGACAGTTATAATCCCGGCATACCTGAACTACTGAAATTGGCTCATATTTTGTCTTTTCATGAAGAACTTAGAAAGGCTAAAATCAGGAATCTCATGCAAAATACTGGTTTCTACAGGAAAAAAAAGGGAAAACATTGTATCACTACCTTTTCCCCAAAGAACAACTTTAACAGAAACAAACACAGCAAACTGAAACAAACTGAAATGATCAAGGAGAAAAATAATGGCCATAGAATCTGCTTTGATTTTAGAAATAATACTGCATCTCCATATAACAAAAATCATGTTTGTTCTACTCAAGATCGTGATTCACCAATTGAAAATGTTTCTAATGATGTATTCTTGCAAGATCATCTTTCAGATCATAATCATCAAATTCCTTTACAAAGTAGACAACTTAAAGATTTTTTCCAGTTTGCGGGAGGTAAATCTGATTTCAAGTTCAAAATTGCTAAACCACCCAATATCAGAAATCTATTCATGAAAGCCATGTTCCCAGTGTTAAATTTCTGTGTTGTTACATACCTTGATGATGTCACTATCTATTTCAAGAATTATCAAGAGTACATACATTACCTGAAGAAAGCATATAGCAAGGAAAGGAGTGGAAATCAGATATTCAGAGAGGTACAGAGGGAGGATACCGGGCTGTTTAGAGATTCTTGCATGAATCCCTATGTCATGTTAGAGAGAGAAAATTTCCCAAATTTTTCTTTTCAAGAGTTAAGTGGGCCTAGGGTGAGAGGAGATCCTTATGAGGATAAGATGCTGAAATTCCGTCATTTCCAAGATTTTTGAGTTTGAAACACTTTCAGTCATTGTACATACCATTTTTTGAAATATTGAAAAAATAGAAAAATCAAAAACAGTAAAAGATAGGAAAGTCAAAAACAGTAAAAAGCAGAAAAAGGGCAAGTGAAGATAGAACAAAGGCCCCATGTTCCAAAAATAGTCTTTCGGAAAGCGAGCAAGTCTAAATGCTGCTGCTGGTACTTCAATGTCTTGTTCAGCTATCTAGCCTAATCATAGTTGAGCATGTTTAAATTTATTTGCTGATAAGTTAGTGAGCGCCAAGATAGTCAACATTGTGTAAGATTGACTTATCACAGAGCTTAGATTAGGGAGAGATTCTGGTTCCACATGCCTAAAACAGAACCAAAGAGAGAAGCGAGGGATGAAAAACACATTGTACATCTTAACCCCGCTTGTCTAGTTTCCTTTATTGCAGAATAACATTTGTGTGCAGCTTGTCTTTTATGCCGCAAATGCATGACAAATTAGACTGCCTAATCCTGATTTGATCATTTTTGAATTTCATGTTGTAGATTAGAGAATGAAATCCTGTCAAACTGCTTAATCTTGACAGTCGATCTAGTTTTAGGTAGAGAAATGAAGGAGTTCATCAGCTTAATCTGAACTCCCGGCAGATATAAGAGTAGAAGTAGATAGTTTCATTTTGCAAAAAGAAAAATATGCATTGTCAAAAGGCTACTAGTTCAAATGCGCCAAACAGAAGAAAAAATGCTAGGAAAGATAGTGGGGTAGGTAGAAGTATCATTGATGTTAAACATGCTGACACTTTTTAGAAATAACATCAAGGAAGGGTAAATTTTGCGCCAATGGATAAGGCACTGGTCTTCATAAATCCAAAAATCTGAATTCTGGACACCTCCTGACGAGGAGCTGCCCTCCCCAAATGGAGCCACTGTTAGCCATCAGTATTTTTTACATGTTAGTGATGACTATATCTTCAGCTGATTTTTCTAGAAACTGATTTCCTTATGTCAATATGTCATCCAGAAAACCCTCCCAAAACTTTTTTCGCCTTTCTACCTATGCAGTCCACCCCTAGCAAAAACACAACCTCCTTGTCAACAATCCTATCTAACCTCAGTCTTATTAACCTGCCCATCAGCCTTAAAAGGCAAATCCACATCTGTTTCAAAGGTCTCCCCTATATTAGGAAGTGGCGTTTAGGACATTTCACCTTTGGCAATCATCAAAAAGCCAAAAAATCCCTCATCTGCAGCAGACCTACCATGACTGATCCCTTACTTTGCAAATGAAGTTGACAAACAGCCTTAAGTCGCGCCACTCATATTCTCTAGGTCTCAGCACTGCATGAAGCCCATTCTCAAGCTGACTAATAGGTTTTTGACTGTGTTCTATGGTTCTACAAAGACAGGAAATATATTTCATCTCATGGAGTAAATGTTGAGTTTACAGTTAGAGGAAACAGCTGCTTCTAAGTGTATTATGAGCCTGAGATGAAGCTGCAAAACAAAGGTCACTCATCAGGACCTTACAGCTCTTTCCAGCATGAAAATCACAGTAAGAAAGGGTCGCCACTGTCTCATCTAAATGGTAAATTGTCAAGGCCCAGAACCTCCTTCATTTACAAGCAGAGGGTTAGGGCGCCTCCTTCATACATAAGCAGAGGGCGCAGGCCAGTGTTGACTCAGAAGGTTGCAGAAGTCCAGGTTTGCCCTTACTGAAACAATGAAACAATATCTTCAGGTTTCATGAATGTAATTGCTGATCATAACAGGATTATAATGGAAATATGATAAGCTCAAAGGAAAGGGGAGTTTGGCCTGATAAAGGAAGTCATCTGAAACTTTCAAGTCAATGGTTGGAACCTTAGAAGGCCTTTCATCAGTGAACATTACAAAGCATAAGGACCCTGTCTGTCCACAAGATCAAATAGAACAGATGTTAACCAATGCCATTACACAAGCAGGAGAAAGGTTTGGGTTTTTCAAGAAAGCACTGACCTTCATAGTCACAAAGCGTTTTTGTCAATATAACAGGTCATGAGATGAACAAGCCAAGTGACAAATATCTCAGCAACCTTAGAACAGTGTCACTGTGGCTAGGTTTCCTTAAAAAAACACAGTGATGCTTACAAATAATGATGCCTAGATTGATGTTGTTCAAATGATTTACTTACCACCACATTCAGAGAAAGGCTGTGTCTGACATAGTAGTAAAAGGGGCCTTCTGATACTTTACCTGATGAAGAGCCTCCTCCATATATGAGCAGATGGCCAAAATCATTGCAGGCTGTTGAAAACTGGTGAGTCCAAAAATTACAGGGAAAAGACACAAAGAAATTGAATAAAGGAAAGTGTTACTGTCTATGATATAAATGTATTGATCTCCCTCTTCAAAAAAGCTATCTGTCAACAGTCCATCCAGTAGAGAGGCAAATATTGAAACATATTGTATACTATTAATGCCAAAGGAGCAGTTGACTTAAAAAGGGGTTAAAGACCTTTCATGATCACCTATACAGAAATCAAAGGAAATCCTTCTGAGCAAACAAAGAAGTCTAGGGTGAAAGGATGCAACCTAAAAAATGTATTTACAGTCCAGAGAAAAACTTGTGAAACACTCAGAAGTAGCAATTTATCACTGGGAAAGTAAAACAGTGACCAAGGTTGAGTCATAAAATGCATGATGACAAGTATGCAATGCTATGAATAGACAAAGAGACAATTTTGAGCATATGTGTGCCACTGATATCAAAAATAATATTTTCTCCTTGAGGAAAGGGTCAAGCAACAAAACAATATCATATGTCAAAAGTCCAAAAGAGGCGCCTTTCAAGAAGGGGTGTTTACAACTTTTCAAATATTTTTGGTGCATTATGAAATAGTCCTTCTTTGCCAAACAATCACCAAGAGAGGGAGGCAGTGAACATATGTCCAGTCATGAAATGGTGCTATTGACAAAAAGGGTTTTAATACACTGATCAGAACAAAATAAAGACTGTGTGCCCAAGGGCCCTGTTTTCATATTTTACAAGTTTGTTTTTCTGATGGAGAAGGCGAGTGGTATTTAATCTAATAAACAAGCAGAGGAAGTTGGTTGTGATAAATTATCACTGTTTATATGTTTTATGACAAACCACTTGTTACCATTCCAGAGAGCAGATGTAGCACAGGACTGTGTGGAAAGGGACCTGCAGACAAGACCTTCTAAAAACTTTGCCACCAAGAAGATTTCCCCTTTTTTGGTTATTATTCACTGTGTCCCGAAGGTTTTTTCAGCCTGTAATCATTATTGATATAGTTTAAAAAGAAGAAGCCCACCTTTATTTTGAGGGAAAAAGAGCACTGTATACTACTCCTGCAAACAGAAATTTGAAAATCCACTATAGTCAAAAGATGAAGGAATTGTCAAAGTAAAGCGACAAATCACCTATGGCATTGAAACACTGTAACAGAAGGATGGTGTTGGTTGACTTAAATCAATCAAAGTTCAGAGCTCGGGGTTAAAGGACGATATATGTATATGCAAATCACAAACCCACTGTTTGAAAAAAACAAACAGAGTTAAAAATTAATGTTAATTCCGAAAGGGTGAGTGACCGTTGGAAAATTGGGTGATATAGTGGCAAGAGGTAATTGTGATGTAACTTTTCATTTTCAAAAAAATCTGAAGAAGAGTCCATTTGCATCCAGCATCAAACAAGCAAGAAAGTTGGGCGAAAATTCAGAAATTGGCATTCAACAGCGGTGCGACGTGCCTGGAACTTGGCGCGACGTGAATGGGCATCGTTTTACAAAGGCCTTCAACGTCGGCGCGACGTGCCTGTAGGCGGGCGCGACGTGCCTGTAGGTGCCCGCCCGACCGCACGACAAGTCCACCCGACGGCTTTTTCTCCTGTGCGACGGGTTTGCTCCAAAGGTTGCCGCGCCATTGTTGGAGCGTTCCGGTGCTTTTCAAGCTCCTTCCAAGGGATTCCCTCTCAAGAACTCACAAGGTACTTCATCTCCTAACTGGAAAAACTCGGAAAATCAAGTTTAAAAACCTGTGTGCCTTGGTTTGAAACTGTGCATGGTTAAAGGGGTTTTGACCGTTTTTGAAAAGGAGAAACTGTCCTCACAGTCCCCCACAGCAGCACACTACCTGAGCAGATTGCCTTTTATTCACCATTTTCTCCCACTGTGAATTTATTACCAAAATTTTTTCAAGGATGACAACACATTGAAAAGACACAGTTTGTTGATAAGAAGTTGAAACCTTGGAGGCAGGGGTATAAAGTGTAGTGGTGTATATCTCAAAACTCACAAACAAAAAAAATGTATTGCCTAGACTACTGTGTGCAATGATTTTTTTCGCCCAAGCTAGGTCTGTTTTCCCTTGCACTGTATTACATATTAAAAGGTAGAGTTATTAGTGTGTAAAGATAAGATTAAGACAGAGGTACAGGTTGAAGACTGATTGACAGAGAGCTTCCAAAGATGACAGCATAGTAAAGGAGCAGAGATTGTTGATGGCTAGATTTTGACATTAAAGGCAGAAGCACCAAAGTGATGTTGAATTTTTCAAAACTTCACAAGTGAAAATGGCCACTGTCTAAAGGGCAGAATGCTTGGCGTTTGCATTTGATATTAAAACAGAGGTGTAGGTATTATGTTGATCTCTTAAGCTCACAGAGCAGAGAGTTTGTTTCCTAAAACCACTGTTGCACTTATTTTACACCTAAACTAAGCCTGCCTTTTCATTACACTACATTATATCATTCTGAAGATTGTTGGACAGAGTTTTCTGAAGGTGAAACAGGGCTATTTTCTAGAAGGCTGGGTTGTTGATGATTGGGAATTTATTGATGATCAAGTTTACATTGAGGCCAGATGTATAAAGGTGGCGATTGACTTCTCAAAAGTCACAAGTGAAAGGTGTTTTCCTTAACAGTGTGGGCTAATTTTTCACATAACTAAAGAGTATTCTTTCTTTCCACTGTATGGTCTCTACAGAAATCTGCTAACAGAGATATTTTTCAAGGTAAATGACCTAAAAAGCAGGGTTATTATTTTTGAAGTTTGGTGTTGAAGACCCAAATGCAAGTGTAAGCAGGCCTCTAACAAAGTCACAAGAGGGGATTTGTTCAAGACTGTGCACAAAGAATCTACAAAGCAGGTCTTACACATAGTGTCATTGTTAAGAAAGATACATAGCTGAAGTGTATCCAGATTTGAAGAACTATTGTTAATAAGTGTAAAGGGGGTTTATTCAAGGAAGCCTTGTTGCATTCTATTCAAAATCACAGGGTCCATAACTATCCAAGCAGTGCAGTGGTCAGTTTTAATCCAGCAGAGCATTTTTCATACATTGAAGGCAGTGTGCCTCTTCCAAAGCCCGTTTCAAGTCAGAATGCCTCCAAAACGAGATCACAAAGGCGGACAACATAAGAGATATGAGCCTATCTCCATAGAAGAAATCAATGCTCATCCCTCAGTACTTTTCAATTTCCATGAGGTAGGCTGTCTTGATTTCTGTCAGAGGATAGAAGAAGTCAAGAGTTTCTCGCCACTTACACATTTGTGCACTTTGAGATTCAAGGACAAACACTTCCAGTTAGCAGGTCTTGACTTCAAAATCTCTCCAAGGTATGTATCCAAAGCTACCAAGATCCCGTATCATGGTGAAAAGTGGTTTAAACAAGCGCATCTTGATTTGGAGGATTATAAACCTTTCATCAAGCCGGAACATACGGAGACCATCACTGCTATTTTTCCTTTCTCCTATCTTCTTGACAGTTATGCTCCACTGATGAAGGCCATAATGAGATATTTCACTTGTGAAGGGAGGTTTAGCCAAATATTTGCCTATCATATTCGCTTGTTGATGCATTTTACCAGGAGCAGGCAATTAAACCTTCCATACTTTTTGTCCAAGAGCATAGAGAAAATGGCAGCAACTGTCCAAAAGAAAGCTCCACCTCAGAAAATCCCTTCTCTCTTTCACCATTCCTTGATCAAAATCATCTTCTTGCACCAGTTGGAGAAGAAAGGGGTTTCATGGGAGTCATTCATTAGCCATGCCGATTTCGCCACTGTCCCTCCTGCTCATGTGTCTCCTACTCAGCCTGTCCATCGCCCAGTGCCTTTATCTAGTAGGCCTACCCCTAAAAAACTCAAGATGATCACTGGGTAGCCAAGTACACAAGGAGAAGGAGAGGGCAGTGAGCCACAGGGAGAAAAGGAGGATGATGAGCAGCAGCAGCCAATTTTTGAGGGACAGCAGCAGTTAGATATCATTGGACAGCAGCTAGAGGTTGATGAACAGCATCAAATTCAGGAAGAGGGACAGCAGCAGACAGAGGTTGAAGAGCAGCAGGTTGAGCAAGCAATTGAAGCATCTTTTGAGCCACAAGCTGGACAGGATGTTGAGGAAGGACAACAAGCTGAAGCTGCCTCCTTGATGGTGACCAAAACTGTCCCTAAGAAGAGGAAATTGCCCAAAAAGACAACTCCTAGCTTGCCAAGGAGAAAGAGCGCTAGATTGGCCTTCAAAGGAAAAAGTACAATTGGAGAAAGCGCCAAGCATGGAGGTAAATCAGCTGTCATCCCTATCCCAAGCGATGACAGCGACAATGAGGCACGCATCCTTGAAAATCTCCTCATTCACAAAGAAGGGAAAATTGAGGTGTTACAAGAAGATCTCCAAAGGGCAAGGAATTTCAATCATTTCTTGGAGGTTGAGAACAAACAAATGAAATTTCATGCAGCCATTCATGAGGCAAGGGCCATCAAGTACAAAAAGGAGGTAGAAAAGGTGCAAGTAAGAATTGAAGAGCTTATTGGAAAATTTGACGATGAAGAAGAGGAGGACCAGCCTGGGCGAAAGAGGCCTAGAACCATCGGGCTTAGGTGAGCCTTGGAGAAACAGAAGGCTGAAGAACAAGCTCAATTCGAAGCTTTTCCCCTCACTACCCTCTTTGAGCGGGAAATTGAGGAAAACAAGGAAGCTTGGCTTGAGAGGGCTAACCAACATTTGGAGACCAAGCTTGAGAAGGAAAACAGGGATCTTGAGCTACAGAGAAAGATAACTCTTCACTTTCAGAAGCTAAACCAATTCGCCAGGCGCAAATTGAAGGTGGCACAAGAAAAATTGAAGAAATTGAAGGAGGGGCGCCTAGCACGGAAAGAGGCAAAAAGCATATCAGCCCTCGATATTTTAGCTTCAGCTTCGGAACATGTCTCTAGGGACCCTTGAGGGTCATCCATGCCAATTTTGGGCCTGTTTCGAAAACTTTTTGTTTTTTGGTATTTTTGGGGTTTTCGCCAAAAACTCATAAATGCGCCATTTCAGTTTGAAGAGTCGTCAAGGGAGGAGGGTGATGCCAATGGATTCCATAATTTCATGAGCAGCTCTCCAGCGATTTTCAGGGCATTTGAAGATCATTCGCCCCTCGAAATTGGCGAAAAACCGCCTCATTTTGCACATTCTGCCCGCCCTATCAGCAGCCTGCTATTTTCTGGGTTTTTGCACACAGGTACAGTTTTGAGAGACTTTCAGAGATCAGATTGAGATGATTCCACTTGCATTGGAAAGCAGACACAGAGAGATTTCCAACGAGCCATCATGAGCCTCATTTCGACATCGGGAAGACTTCCATTTGCATCCAGCACGTCAGGGAACCTTTTTCAGGCATAAATATGAAGTATTTTTGCAATTTTTGAACTCCAAAAATCTACTTTTCCCAAATGTGCGTTAGGCTATTTTTATCATGGGAAAATCATGTAAAGTCAATATAATTTCCGTTTTTAGCAGTTTTTTAGATATTTTATTAGATATTTTGTGCCTTGGGCTTTGCAAAGCCTCAAGGGCAAATTTAGATATTTTGACTTGGCCAATGGGATAGCTAGTTGCTCCATGAGGTTTTCCTCCTTCTAGCCTATTTATCCCATGGTTCTCATTGTAAATCAGGGAGGCTGAACTTGAGAGAAGAATTAATGCATTGGTCATATGAGCTTTGAAGAATACACTTGAGTTATGATTTTTGGACTGCCTCTTGGATGCTTTTGAGGAATGTTGAAGGCTTGCTGATGGATTCCTTGACATGGTAGAATGGTATAGTGCTTCTTAACGTGTTTTGTCTTCTAGTTTTCACTCATATTTCATTTTTCTTGCTGCTATAGATCAGTAAAGATTGATTTTGAGACATGCCCATGGAGGCACCTCAAAATCCCTGAATCTTCATAGCTTGATGTTTTCTTTCTCCCTTAGTTATGATAAAGAATTCTTAGTTGCTCTTTAGTAACCTAAGGTTTTGTTGCTTAGTTTTATTCATCAGTTCCATGTATGTTGAGTAGGATGTATGGTTTTCCCTACCTACCTATCAGCTGCCCATAGTTCTGTCCATAAAAATTTCTCTTTGACTGATTTGTTGATCATTTTGTTGAACCAAGGAGGCCTAGTTCCGATCTAGCCCTTTGCCTAAAACTATGAAAACTTATTTGTCCAAGTGCCCAATGACTTAGAGACTATGTTTAGGCGTTCCGGCATAGTTTATGAGTTGTTAGTTTGTCTCATGTGTTTTCTCCAAGGTCTGATAGCCTTTTCCCGAAGTTAGAGGGTCATATACCTCTATGTATGGCTGGAATGTTTGATTTCTTATGTATTGATTAGCTTATAGTTATTCCTAGCATGATTAATGGCTTGCTATTACATGTTTATGTCTGCTATTAACTAGTTTGCATTTGAAATCTCTTGTCTTTCACCAACTTATTGTCCATTTAATCCATTTTTCCCAGAGATCCCTTCTACTGTGAATCAAATCGGCCCTACAGCAGCTTTACATCATTACTTCATAGCTTCCTTGATCTGTTTGACCCCATAGCCCAATTTATCTACATCTTGTCATCCAGCTTATGTATTTGATCAGTTTCATCCCTCACAATCTTAAAAACTAAAAAAACCAAAAAACACAATTCATAACTAGCCTAATATCAGAACATCGCAAGTAAACACACCGACATCTTCTACACATATAGAGAGAGCCCTCTCTGAGTCCAGGAAGGCTAGGTCCTTGGGCTCCAAAGCTTGGTTTGATGTTACATCGTCATTTGGCTAGCCAATCGGCCAAATCACGGGACCCTAACACATCGATGGCTGATACTACGTCAGAGGGTGACAGATGGTGGGCCAGGGGTAGCGTTTGCCTCAGTTATCGCCCAAGCATATTGCTGGCGCGAACACCGTCGGATGGGTGGCCACAAATCAGACAGTGTACAACAATATCGCGTCAGATCTGTGGACGAACTTTAATGCGCGATGGGGGGCGGTTTCTGAATTGTGCACGGAGCCACGTGTCATGTGATGAATGGAATCACTGCCAAACAAAACTTACCACCCTTCCTCCAAAGGCAGTGCGATAGAAACCGACGGTTTTCTGCACAGTGTTTGGCGCGAGGGCCACCGGGGCGGATGAGTTACTGACCATTGATTTGCAGATTAAACGAATGGTGGATATGCGACCAGGATGGTGAAAGTGGTGGGATTCGGATGCTGTGGAGCTTGAGACGACTGTCCAATCTGTATAGATCGATGGCTCACAAAGCTCCTGATATACATTTGCGATAAGCACCTTCCACCTTGGCACCTGGTCTTGGCGCTGGGTCATGTGGGGGAAACGGTCTTGGGGCTAGGGTCGAAAGGTGGCTAGGCCTGATATATGTTCAAATTGGGTTTTCAGCCCTTTTTAATGTAATTAAAGGCCAGGGAAAGGTTTCAGTAAAGGGAATAGGGGGTTTTAAACCAAACAGGGGGTGTGTGTAGGATTTAAAGGGGATTTTGGTATAATTTAGAGAAACAAGGGGAAGGAAAAGAGAGGGAAACAGGGGCTAATTGAGAATGAAATAGGGGGAAAGGCCTTTGAGCATTATTTTCTCAACAGAGAGGCTTATTGAATTGGAAACAATAGTGTGGATTCTTCAAAGGGAAAAGGCACAAGGAGGCTTCAAGGATGATGTGTTTTCAGAGGGAAATGCATTCCTTGAAGGCTCAAAAACATTTTAGCCCCCTATTTTCTTGTCAAAAAATTTATAGGGGGCTGACAGTGGCTCCACATGGGGATGGCTTCTTCTTAAAGGAGTCAAGAATTCAGAACGTGATCTTTGGAGTAGGCCAGATGCCTGGTACTTGACACGTCCATTCTTTTCTTGGATCAACTGCCATAAATCATGAAGACATTACATCAGCAGTAAACATTCTCCCAAACAACTACCTACCCACACTATAGTCCTAACATTTTTCTTCTGGGTGCATTTGGACTTGCGGACCCTTTACATCATCAATTTTTTATAAACAGGAAAAATAAACCTATTCTATTTCTACCCTTATTACTCCATGAGACCAGATTAAACTGTTGGCCTCATAGTTTCTCTACCTAAACTACTATCTACTAGGATTAAACTATCTATTAGATTTCTTCTCTACATTCTAAGACAAAAATTGAAAATCAGTCAAGCCAGGATTAGACTATCTAACTTGCTAGACTTTGCAGAAATTAAAACAACTAAATACATGCTCACAGACTGAGCTTTATTGAGCTTTTCCTACCTACCCTACTCTAACTGGACTATTTACAAGTCTAGCTTACAAACATTGTCTTCAAATGTAACCAGTCCATCAAGTGATCCCAAGACTGGTCTTTCCTGCTCAGCTCCTTGAGCAGGCTGGATAGGCAAGGCGGCTCCCACTCTTCCTATTCCACATTAGCAGCTTCAAAAAATTTCCTTACTGTCTGCAACATGCTGCTCAACAAGACCTTTGATCCTTCCTCAAATGTTTGTAGGAGATGAGCATAAGGATCATGAAAAGATACCTGGCTGTGAATATTTGGCAAGCAAGCTTCAACCAGGATTTCTTCTTCTGCCACTGGATTGAGAAAAATACTCTCTTGGGGTAGTGTCTCTTTCATTTTCTGAGCTGGAGGACTCATTGTATATTGCTGCTAAGTCCTCATGGAGCTCTGATATATTCTGCTCTGCTGGGCCAAGCTCCGTGAAAAGATCTGGGTATTCTTGAGCAGGGTTATTTTCCATCGCTTCCTCTTCTTCTAGGGAAGGCTCTTTACTCTCATCATGCTCAAGAATCTCTTCTTTTCTTTCCTCCTCATCTTATGAAAGGAAAAATTGTTGATCTCTAATCTCATGACACTCATCACTGATGCTTTCATAACTTTCCCCATCAGTGTCATATATAGGTTGACCTTGTTCATTGCTTCTCTGGAGTTTCTGGTCCTAGCTTTCCTCCCATGGGTCTACTGATGATGGTTCTGTAAGATTAGCTTCTCTCTGGAAACGATCATCATCAAACAGATTATAACTAGGAAATTCATAATCGTAAGCAATGTCACCAATCAAACCTGTCATATTCTCAGCCTGTCTTTCTTCGTTTTGATCCACAGAGGAACCTTCTGGATCTGTACAATCAAACTCGGGAGATGAATGAGCAGGAGTGTGTGTTCTATAAAATATTTCTGAGGTGGACAACTGGTTTAATATCTGATCAATCTATTCTTCTGTCAAAAGAGCGGTTTCCCTGTCATCATGGACAAAAGAAAAACAGTCCTCTTTCTCTTGTATTAGCTGATCTGGAGGCGGGATGTTTTCTTGAGCCTCTTCTTCCACATCAGATTCTACCTCTTCTATCTGGTCTCTTGTTTCCTCAAAGCAGCATTCCCTATTAGCTTTTGCTATTGGGTCCTGATGTTCTCTAGTTATCGTAATGCAAGACATACGTAAGCACTCAGGCAGTTCCTGATCACTTTTCTCTTCGTCTTCTATAGATTCTCAAGCATTATACATGTCTTGTTCATCTTCTCAGTCTTGAGTTTGTTCTTGTTCTGGAAGAGGCATGGGTTGTTCTAAATAATCATCATTTGCATTCAGATTAGCCATATACATCTCCAGCACTTTACCAAACATTTCTGCTATTCCATTGAGTTGGTCATACAAAGCATCAAGCTTCGTATCCCTATCCATGTCTAGAACCATGTTTATGCAAAGAAGGTCACTGCATCCTCTCAACCAGTTTAGAGTCCTCCACCAGTGGAGTCATTAGGTCTTTTGGATTATAGGGAGTGTGGAGTCGCCAGGTGGATGAATTCAGACATTAGAAACAGACTGTTGTCCACCATCAGCAATTAAATCCAATCTAGAGGCTAAGTGGTCTCTCCCAAGCGGAGTCGCCATTATGTTGGGGTTCCCATGTTTCGGCCAGATTTGCAAGACCAAAGATGAGACAACATCAAACCACTTTGGGACCTCAGGATCTAGCCCTCCTGGATCTGGAGAGGGATCTCTCCATAAAACAAAGAATGATATATATCTTTGAAGCTCAAGATGAGATATTAGGATAGTTATGAAGCACAAGGGGTTTTAAATTATTTGGTTGGTTGGTTGCTAGGTTGAGTCATGAAATCATAGACTGAGAAAGTAATGGGAGGAAAGGAGAAAAATAGCAGGATGTTTCGGCAAAAGAGGATAGGTTAAGAATGTGCCATCCATTGGGCTATGGAGTCATGAAAGGGGATTAATTGCAAACAACTAGCCAAGGCTTTCAGAGGGCAAGTCATCTATACTAAAGGATCTTCTTAGATAGATGATGGAATGGGACATTAAGGATTAAAATTCCAAGAAGGAAAGAAACCCAATTTATATCTATAGATCAGGTCAGAGGTCATTTAACTCCAGACCTGCTTGGATATACTTAAAGGCAACTCTCAGTGGAGAGACAAAGGGGCAGCTTATAGATCGGACTAGAGGTCATTTAACTCCAGGTCTGCTTTAGCATTCTCCAAGGGAAAAACAGAGATAAGTTTTAACACAAAGCTAGAGTCTATAGATCAGAGAAGGACTTTGAACCTTCAATTCTTTGACACCAGCAAGAAACATCCAAGTAGCAAACCCCGAATTCACACATCAGCTAGCAGGAAATAACATCAACTACACTGCTTAAACCACATGAATTTACTCTTAGATTCACTATCACCAGAAAACATTAAAGGCAGGGAGAGTAGAAACATAGGGTACCTAACAAGGGTAAATCCTATGCCATATTTCTGATGCGAGCCAGAAGAAATGAACAGAATGAAAAATGTAATAAACAATGCGATAAGAAAACATCACCCGTAGTAATAGACCAGGATCCAAAGAAATTTCTTGTTCAATTGATGTACAAAACCAGTCACATACACTGAGCTCAATGGCTAATACAGTCCAAACTTTCTCCTCCCAGCCTACTACATTACAAACTACTCTATTATTCCCTCCCAAGATTGTTCTAACAATCAAAATGAATCCCTCTAACAGCAACAACAACAACCGAACAACAACCATTGTAATGAGTTTCTTCATGAAATTTATAGCTGAAAGAGGAGCAGAGGAGGTAGGTGAAAAACCAAATGTAGTATTAAAGTTCAGAGGAGTAAGAGGGCCGAGGCCCCATTCTGTTTTAAACCGTGGGCATTTATCTCTAGTACTCTTTGGATGAAAGAGTGGTCTTCATCTGACTGCAATTTACTCCATATATGTCTTTGATGTCCTTGCTGTAGCGCTTTGTAGAATTCTGGTGAATTAATCAAAATGAAGATTAAGGATTCAGGTCTACCATACCGTGCAACAAATGCATTCTGGCAGCATAGGACTATTGTCAGGGCTGAGATCTCTTCACGAATATGGTATAGAATGAAAGCATCATGGGCACTTCGTCCTTTCACTGGTAGGAACATTCTGCTGATGGTGACATTGATATATATCATTTTCTGTGCATTGGACCTTCTGAGAAATCCACGATGTCTTCGAACTGGTACCTTTACCTTCTAAATCACTGAAAAAAGGCTCAAAATTCTTTAGTTGCGTGCCTTAAACTCTCTTTTTTTTACCAGTAATCTATGTCGCTCCAATACTGTCTCTGTATATGCAATCTGAGCTTTAATGGCACTGGAGAGATTTTTCATAGTTTTAACTCTGTCCTTTGATGAAATCTATGCAGCAGGCGCCTCCTAGGCGTTTTCCTGTAATATTAGACTCTGAATGTAGCATCTTCTATGCACTGTGTCACTACTATAGTGCATATGAACCATGGTGGTTTTTCGCTTCCCTATAACCCTGAAAAACATGAAAACACATTAAGAAAACATGCATGGGGAGGGTGGCATGGATGACTGTGAAAATGGCAGCGTGGCATGGACGAGGACCATGAATGCAGAGGATAATGTGGAGGGATGTAGTGGATCAGTGGGAGATGCAGTCGAAGGTGGCGATAATGGAAATTTAAATGCGGAACCTTAGAATTTGACCTTAGAATGGAATACATAAAGGGACGGGCGAAAATGCGACAAAAACACATGGGATGGTGACGTGGCGGAAGTCGATCAACAGTAGGACATGCATTTAATCCTAACCGTCCGATCTCAGGAGGAGATTGACGGTTGATACTATGTCAGAGGGTGACAGATGGTGGGCCAGGGGTAGCGTTTGCCTTGGTTATCGCCCGAGCATCTTGGGGGCGCGAACACCGTCGGATGGATGGCCACAGATCGGACGGTGTACAACAATATCCTTCCAGATCTGTGGAGGAAATTTAATGTGTGATGGGGGGCGGTTTCTGAATAGTGCGTGGAGCCACGTGTCATGTGATGAATGGAATCGCAACCAAAAAAAACTTACCACCCTTCCTCCAAAGGCAATGCGATAGAATCTGGCAATTTTCTGCACAGTGTTTGGTGCGGGGACCACCGGGGCAGATGAGTTACTGACCGTTGATTTGCAGATTAAATGGATGGTGGATATGCGATCAGGGTGGTGAAAGGGGTGGGCATCGAACTCTATGGAGCTTGCGACGACTGTCTGATTTGTATAGATCGATGGCTCACAAAGCTCTCGATATACATTTGCGATAAGCGCCTTCTGCCTTGGCACTTGGTCTTGGCGCTAGGTCATGTGGGGGAAACGGTTCTGGGGCTAGGGTTGAAAGGTGGCTAGGCCTGATATATGTTCAAATTAGGTTTTCAGACCTTTTTAATGTAATTTAAGGCCAGGGAAAGTTTTCAGTAAAGGGAATAGGGGTTTTAAACCAAATAGGGGGTGTGTGTAGGATTTAAAGGGGATTTTGTGATAATTTAGAGAAACAAGGGGAAGGAAAATAGAGGGAAACAGGGGCTAATTGAGGATGAAATAGGGGGAAAGGCCTTTGGGCATTCTTTTCTCAACAGAGAGGCTTATTTACTTGGAAACAACAATGAGGATTCTTCAAAGGGTAAAGGCACAAGGAGGCTTTAAGGATGATGTGTTTTCAGAGGGAAATGCATTCTTTGAAGGCTCAAAAACATTTTAGCCCCCTGTTTTCTTGTCAAAAAATTCATAGGGGGCTAACACCGACCACACCAATACGTGTCAATTTCATATGATTTCGCACCACCGCTACCCCCTCCGCCCCCCCCACCCCCCCCCCGCCCCCCTCCCCCCCGCATTAAACCACTTAATGCCAATGTACCCTTCTGAAATCCCAACTATCTGCTAATTGAAACCACTACTCTCCACACCACTCATGTTATGCCAACATGGATTTGGACTATCCATCAAATAAACTCTTGCACTTCTCTAACTGTTAGCCAATAAACTTAATCCTAACCATTAGGCTAATGTACTCATGCCATTTTCAATGGGAATTAAGCCAATAATCCATAAATTCATCACTAAACACCTATTTTAAAAATTCACTCTGCTATTCGTTCTTCTCTACACAGGATTACAAATTTACAGTGTTGCCAAAACTCCAAAAATCAACCTTACCATTGTTTAAATCCTCCTTTACAGTTGTTGATATTCTCCTAATCTACAGAGCCTTTCCTCAGTCTTGGTCTCTACTTTGCATTAGAAATTATTGCTTTCACCATTTCAAACAGAGCCAATCATGCCTCCAAAGAACAAAGGACCAGAAGAACTAGTAATTCTACTATTACACCCTCCAATTTACTTTCATCAGATACCATTAGTAGACAGAGACCACAAGATCCATGAAAGCCTTTTTGAAATTGAATTATTTGAATTATATTGTTGGTTAGAGGATAAATTATTAGATAAATCTAATGATATAGGACTGTGGGACTCCAACCTTCCACATTATATATTTTCCCACACCCATAGTGCTACAGAATTTGTTAGAAAGTGCCAAGCATGGTATATTCCCAATCAAAGAGCTATTATCGCTCTTAGAGGAGAGATTTTAGTGACCATCACTGCCCAAACCATTGAACAAATGATGCAAGCCCCAACCACTGATAATTCCACTCCATTTTTCCAAGAATCTCTTATTGAAATATATTAGAAATTAGAATTTTCAAAAATAGCTCAAACTCTGGAGTTGTTTATGACTGAAAATTATCTATTACCCAAGAATAACCCTCCATTTCCATCATCCATTTTCCCTGAAAGATCCAAACAAATCATCACTACATTTCCTACCTTCTTGGTTATTATTCACACCAATGGGTAGATGAAGCCATCATAGGAGTCATATCCATTTCCTCCAGAGATTCCAAACCCTCCATAATTTTCAACTTCAGTCTTCACTGTAGATTCTATACATGAGAAGTTTTTTAAATTTCCAACTGAAGAGGTATTCAAATATGTCTCTGTGAGTTTATTTGTTCTTATAGTCTCAGGGAGACAAATTCATATTTTTATTACATAATTTATATGAAGAAGGAAATCAACAATCAATTATTTTCCAGACTTCATTAGTTATGAAAGAACAAAAAGAGTATTCATATAAGCAATTTGTAGAATTTTTTCTTCATCCAGTACTCAGTCTACTAAACAACACTACAAATCTCGGGATCAGTGAAGAAATTAGAAAGGTATTGCAGCTATCAGATCAAGCCAGAGCATGGGATTGGTGTCTTTATCAAAACTACATAGAAATCAGAATCTATGGTTGTGAGATTCCCCCTTACAAGTTGCCAAAATTCCTCCCAATGAGGATTTTTGTATTAGAGTATATTAGGCAAATGCTTGATTCTGATGAGGTGCATTTTGTGTCTGCTAAAAAGAAATCACAATTCAAAGTCAAAACACAGATAGGACCCTTCATCTGTAATAGCAGGACAATAGGGGAGGAGGAAGATAAATTGATTAAAGATATGCATTTTAGCCTCAGTTTCACATGGTCTTATGATCTAGTTGGTATCATTTCTAAACTAAGGGTAGAAAAAAAAATATACCCCATATTTTCATACACCTAGACCAGAGATTGAGAAATATATGAACCAACTTGAATGGAGTGAAGGTACATTACATGAGGTTGCAAAACAAACAATGTATACATCAACATTATAGACTCTTGTTGCAAAGGAAAGAGCAGGGAAAAGGTTCGGAGAATATTAATCACCTCCAATGACTGATTCATATAGCAAATAATTTAAAATTCATTACAGAAAGAAGACAAAGCTTAACCCAAAGGTAAATCCTAGCAAGGATTCAGAGCAAGAAGTAATTATTATTACTGAAGAGACACCTCCTTCCACACAGGCAGGTGATCAAAATACTTCTAAACGTACTACTTCATCATTTTCTCAAGATCAAGAGAAAGCCATTCAAACTAGTACATTTTCTACAGGGGAAAAGGAGAAAACTATTTTTGACACCTTCAGGGAGATAAAGTTGAAGAATGAAATGATGAATACCAGCACTTGCAATCAGTTTTGGAAACAAACTCCCAACTCTCAGAGTAGGTTGCTCTCATATTTTGACTCAGAAAAGGGGAAAATGCAGTTTTCATTTCTTCAGGCACAAATTTCACAGCCAAAGTCAGAGGCAGATTATAAAAGGACTGCATTTGAATTTGATACTAAAGAGATACACCCAATATATCAAATGGAGTTACATAAACAAACTGGTGAGATGATTTCATCCACTCTCACTAACACTGCAATGAGTTTGTCAAACCTACAAGTTTCATTGGCTAATGTACAATCACAGCTGAAAATGGAGAAATTTTATTCATTTTCCAAGGACACGAGAATCAAAACTCTGGAAGACCTGGTGGTTAAAATTGGATATGATCCTTCCAATGTTAATGCAATAGAAGAAATCATCAAAAAGAAAAATGATGACATAGTAGAATTGAGGAAGAAATTAAAGATTCCAGCCACAGAAGATCCTCTGGAAAAAGATATTGAAGAGACTGAATCATAGAAGACGTAAATGATGAAGTTGATTATGGAAAAAAATGCTCAAATAAAGCAGATTTAATCAGAGCTACAAAAAATGATAAAGGAAAAGGAACTAGCAACAAAAGAATCTAAAGTTCCTTTAGAAGTAGTTCCTATTACAGTTATCCATATAGCCCAACCTTCTACAACAAGTATTGCGGATGGAGCTAAGAAGCTCACTAAAGCAGTTCAAAATATGTCAATACAAGAAGAGGAGATAAATAAATTACAGGATCAGGTAAAATTTTTGCAATACCAGAAATCTAAAGATGACAGTTCACATGTAGCTGAGGCGCGGAGAGCTAAGAAGCTAATTGAGAGGTTGCAGAAAGAGAAAAAAGAATCAACTATTGGAAACACCATTAGGGGAATTTTAAGGTCTAAAATGGGCCTCCTAAGCAAAATGTACAGAAAAAATGAACTTTATAAGAACCAATAGGATTCAAGATGATGATTTCAACCATGGGGGATGATTCACCAATTTTTAAGTAAAAGGGTAAAAATATTAAAAAATAATAAAATAATAAAACTACTTTTCCAACTCATATTTTCAACATATCTCCCAAATATTTTACTAAAATTTCGAGCGGGTGTACTCGTTGGATGCAAAATTTAATTTCTCATCCAAGGAGTACCCATGTTGCAAGCTTTTTATTGATCTTTCTACACGAAAAATGAGAAATACATGAAAAACATGATTGTAGTCACGTTCTTCATGTATTTCTCATTTTTCGTGTAGCAGGATCAATCAAAAGTATGAAACATGGGTACTCCTTGGATGAAGAATTAAATTTTTCATCCAACGAGTACACCCGCTCAAAATGTGAGTAAAAACTTTGGGAGATAAGTTGAAAATATGAGTTGAAAAAGTAGTTTTTTATTTCCTCCCTCTAAAATTTGATGATGTAATAAAATATTATTTTACTATTTCCACTATTATTTTATAATTTCCTTAGGAGGCCCATTTTAGACCTCAAAATTCCACTAATTTTTGGGTCAAGTAAAATAAATAATCTAGGTAGACATCACATAATATATCAGTTAAATTTGGCCAAGTATATAAGTTATATTTGAACAAAAGGAGTTGATCCAGAAAGAAAATGAGGTGATTTCAACAATCAAAGTACAACTCGGAGACAAGCCTACTACAACAAATAATATTATTAAATTTTTGAATTCAAAGAACAGGTATGAGTTGGATGAATTGGGCATAGATGATAGGATAGAAACAATCCTGTAAGTAAAGAAGGTGCTCACAAAGAAGAATTTATTTTTTCATCTTGAAGAGGAATCTCACAATCTGGAGATCACAATTTAGAGATTTTTCAGCAGAACAGAGCCTTTGACACAAAAAGGATTGCCCTCTTTATTTGTAATTAATGATAAATTGATGACCATAGAAGATTATGGGAGAAGACTTCAGGAAATTTCTAGGGATACTGCCAAATTTTCAAATATCAAAGGCACAATGACAGGAAGGGTGATGTTGGGAACATTGAGAAATGAGATTTATATTCAGTATGAGATAAAACATGTTTTTGTGGTGAGGCCCACTTTTGCGAAATACATTGAAGCAAATGAAGTTTACCGTAAGGTAATAACATTAGCCATCCCTGATGAACAGCACTGGGAAAAATTATGTGAATATCAAGAGTAAGTGGTAAAAGAAGAAAATTCA
Organism: Pinus albicaulis; assembly: GCA_034641835.2. Taxonomy (NCBI): domain Eukaryota; kingdom Viridiplantae; phylum Streptophyta; class Pinopsida; order Pinales; family Pinaceae; genus Pinus; species Pinus albicaulis. The sequence goes on along the minus strand of CM076581.1, from coordinate 888,507,046 downwards.
ACCTTTGCCAGATCATCAGCTAGTTGACAGCAAGCACAACCTGTAATTCTCTCTTTTTAGTAATTGTTTTCAGTTAGAGCAACAACAGCACAACAAATTGAATTTATTTTGACAAATAAAGTGATATCCGTTATGATAGCCTTTAATGTAATCTATTGTAATTTTGGCTTTGATATAAAGACTCCATTCTACGAAGCACTGTTGTTGGATAATTCATTTTTTGAGACTTTGTGTAATTATTATGGAGCGATTATTAATGAAATCGAAGAAGTTGTACCAAATATTGTGAGATTCACGTGGTATTTCTTTTCAACATTGTGCTTTTATCTTTCTGTTATTTCATTTCCATTTTAGTTTCTGTGTAAAAATATTGTTGAGATTCAACAAGATGATGAGCTTAGTGAAAATCAGTCACCTTCACTAAGTGGGCCCGCAGGCTATTTTTAGGTGTAAGTCTATTTTTAGACTATGTATATTTTTAGACATGGTGATCATATTTCAAAAGTTGCAGGATGCTATTTTTGGATGGTTGGTCAAGTTGGAAAAATAGATGAAATTATATTTTTATAATATTGGGCTAAGTCTATTTTTAGATTGTCGATCTAAAAATAGAACTGTCGATTATTATTAGCTCTTAATAATAATCTGACAATAAACATCAACTTATTCTCTTGGAGCACTTAATTTCACTGTACAGATTTGGAAAACCAGTGGGCTAAAGGAATTACACAATTCCTACAGTTTATTGGTGGTTCATGCATGGAGGACTCGGTTATAACTGAAGTGGCAAAGTTATGACATAGTTGGAAGAGTAGTTCATGGAGTTGTTATTTAGTTTAACTCAGTTAATGGAGCTAAACTCAATTGAGCTAGTTGTATCTAGTCTAACTGAATGATACACTAGTGAGAGTGGAGTGAATTAATTAGTTAATTAATTCACAAATAATAACTCATTAATCAACTGAACAAATACAACATTTAACTACAGTGCATGTCACTTCCATTGGAGACCCAGTGGAGAGATAGGTGAAAGGGCAAGATGGAATATCCGTTGCGACTATAGTGATGCGTTGATTGCATCACACACACATTGGATTTTCCAATGAGGATTGCGCAGTGCAAGCAAGGTAGATTCGAATTCATTTAGGGGTCTTCTTCAATGGGGATTTCACAGTGGAGATGGGCTATCATGTGGCAAGAAATCAATGCATGGATTTGCAAATTTCTTTTGATTAGTGTTTGACGATTGATTGTACTGAAAGGTTGATGTACTAAGCTTTGTATGATATTGTTACATGATCTCCATGATACATAATATATGATAGTTGGTTTTTTCAGCTTCAATATTTCCCGTTAAACAATTGTGTTATGTGCGATTGTTTCTATTGTTTCATGTGTTTGAAATTCAGTATAAATTTCCTCAAAATATTAACAGTGGAAGGATTATGTGTTTAGCAAGAAGATAAATATTTTTAGATCAGGAGAATATGGATATATACATGCATCTTGTATATAATTTCTACATGGTATCAGAGGTAGTGTTAATTCTTGAAGATTGCAATTGTGAAGAATTGTTGAGTTTGTGCTGGTGGACAATTCGAATTTGTTGCAGAAATTTCTTGGTGCGACAGTTGAGTATACATTGAAATGTCTTTCAATGGGTTGCAATTGGAGTATGACCTTAATGGCATCTCTAATTACATAGCGTGGAAGGATAGGATGGAGGTGGTGCTAGAAGATAATGGACTAAAGGAGTTCATCGATAGCGATGTTCCTAAGCCTGGTTCTAGTGATGCTGCATTACTTGATGCATGGTAAAAGAAGGTAGCAAAGACAAGAAGAATTCTGTTGGAAGGTGTGAAGGACCATATTGTGTCCAGTGTAAATCACCATAGGTACAGATGATGGCATCCCATTTATGGGCGGGAAATATAAAGTCAGGGGTGGACATGGCTTCCATGATGTCGTCATCACAAAAGAAGGGGGAATGACTAGAGGAAGGGAGACCACATGACGTAGTGAAGCTACCTGACTCATCATTATGAAAAGAAAGGTTCACTTGCGTATCATCATGGGGGATGACGTAAGAACAAGCAGATAAAGGATCTACTGATGTTGAGCCCAGGGTGATCGCTGAAGGGAGGTCAAGCGAAACAACAGGAGAAGATTCAGAGGGAGCTTTTGCCGAGGGTCTCATGGATGATGATAGGTAAAGGATGGTTTCTGCATGCTCCATCATCTTGAAATAGGGAGGGGGAATGTCAATAGGAGCAGGTAAATCCTCAGTCTGGCCTACAACATACTATGCAAGTACGAGAGAAGCGGATTGGTTCTGTTCAATCTCGTACTCACGAACTACCTCTAAAGAGGCACGGTAATGCGTAAGGTGGGGAAAATGATGAGAGTAATGGCCATGGAGATCACACAAAGCACAAGTTTGGTTAGTTTGAATATTCTTGGTGTTCTTGGCTGCAGTCGAGGAAGAAGCAGAGGTTTCAGGGACCACGGACTCAGGAAACATGACTTTAACCATGGGCTTGATTCGTGGCAACTCGGGATAGGTATGGGTGGAATGACCAACGAAATCACAAAAATCACAGGGCTTTGGATGCGGAGGAGGTGTTGGTTCAGTTGGGGCAGCCTTGTCCTTTGAGGCCCTTTTGCGAGCTTTTCCCTTCTTACCCGAACCAGTCGCAACAGGAGGTGGTTCCTGTTGAGGTGGTTGAGGCACTATTGCAGCGAGAGAAGTCATGGGGACTAGTTGAACTAGGGTCAAAGTAAGATAAGGTTTAGGATGACTTGGCAGAGTAGCGGTTGGAGGATCAAGGCACCAGATGGGAATCCCAAGGGTCAAGTTAGGAAGAGAGAGGGTGGCCATGACAGGTTTCGTATAGACTCCTGGTGGGGGAGCTAGGCACGGTATTTTACTGGAGGGGTAATGGCCAGGCAGGACGACTCCTAAATGGTTGAGACCTGGAGGAACCGTTCTAGGAGGGTAAGGAGGATCGTGAGTTCCAGCTGAAGGGCCAAGAGGAGGAGGTCCAGAAGGTTGAATCAAAGGGCTAGGAGAAGGCTATGGAGGGCGAGGAGGCTACTGAATAGTCGAGGCAGGCCGCTTGAGAGTAGCCCGAGACAATTTCATCATGCAAACATTCGACGAGCTGGGATCAAAGACATGAGGAGGAGGACTAGGGAATGTACCAAGAAAATAGGAATCTTTGTAGACTCTAGGTGAAACACTGGTCAAAGGATTGATGGTTTTCTTATTGGCCACTGAAGAGATAGTGGACTCAGGGGAGGTTTGAGACTTCGGTTCGTAATATGTCAACTGGTCAATGGTGACTATCTTTCCTTTATGAGGGAAAGACATCTTTTGGTGAACCGCAGAAGGGACAGCTGACATCGCATAAGTGTAGCTATGACCAAATAGAATTTTGTAATCTCAGGGGGAATATATGACTTCTACATCAACGCAAACAGTCTTGCCCGCAAGAGTAATAGGACAATTGCGGAATAAGAGAATGGGCTAGGAGGCATGGCCATCTCACGCTCGAAGAGTGATCATTGAATGATCCAACTCAGGTGATCCAATTTGCTTCCAAATCGAAGTGGACATCACATAGGTGGATTCCCCCTCATCAATAATGCATCGGGAAACGTTGCCATTATGGATCTTGACTGGGATTTGGAAAGTGATGGAAGCTGGGAGAGGAGGATTCTCTAACCAGTCAACATCAAAGACAATCAATCGATCATCGGAAGGATCTACAACACCCACGGCAGATAGTAGATCTTTTCTTTGTGAAGGGCACGACTTGAGGAGTTCCAGCGTTGAAATGGCAGCAGGAGATTGTGCCAAATCATCAACTATGCTATACAAATGGGATAGTTTTCCAAAAGCAGCATTTTGTCATAGTGGTCCCTTAGGGATCTTGGTATGAACCTTTTCCTTAGGCTAAGGGATCTTCAACGGGCCATTAGTTGTCGAACGAGGCTCTGTAGAGACCGAAGGAGGTGGCTTGGGGACAGACGTACCGGGAGGCTTGTTGTACTGATGGGACCAAGTTTGAAGATTGATGTCTATAATTGGAGGTTGATCAGAGTTCATCATGAGAATATGCTAATCGGAGGTACCAGATGGAAGAGGTTGAGTGGCTGCCTGACCTTCAGGTGGTTGGGTAGCCACATATTCTTGCTGAGGGAAAGGATCGGTAAGCACAGCTGGTTGACTAGGTACAGGACTGGGAGGAATGGAAGGGATGGCTTGCTCTCCTCTCAAAGTTTCTTGAGACTCCCACAGCTGATTCATCTGTGGAAAAATAGGACAATCATGCGTGTAATGACCATAAAAATCACAACAAAGAACAGGGCTTGTTCGTACGAATAGGCCTGTCCTGCTTGGGCTGAGTGCCCTGTTGCTGGTTCGTAGTGTTAGAAGCATTACCATGATTAGGTCCAGTATTACCAAAGACAAACTGATTTTGAGTGCCTTTCCTCTTCTTTTTGGAGGGAGGAGGATTAGTCATGCCCTGCTGTGCATACACCTGCCCCTGAGGGGGTGGTGGCTGCTGTTGTGGGGGTTGAGAAGGCAAGGGAGGAGGAGGTTCTAATGTTGGTGGAGTAGGAGCACCAAGCTATGGATATGGATAATAAGGAGGGTGGGCAATAGTGTGGTAAACAGGAGGTTGGGCAAAAAGAGGAGGCATGCCATATCCTAGATATGTGCTATCAGGAGGGGGAAAAGTGTAGGAGGTGTTGGCCCCACCTTGAGGAATTTCATAGTCCATGGGAGGTTGAGCATATAGATTAGAGAGAGCTCCAACAATACTGTCGGCTGCGTGAGATGGCCCCAGTGTGTTGGCACCACCGGGCCTAGGAAGATCAAGTAGAACGGTATAAACATAACCCGATTGAGCGTAGATCAGGTCATATTTTAACGCAATTTGAAGAGCGGCTTCTTCAGTTTGAGGAAAGTGCGATGCGACATATTTTATGATAGGTGGCAAAAGAGATCTAAGGAACCAGTCCATGTAGACATGGTCTTCGAAAGTAGGAGCTCGCAATATGCTCTTTCTTTTCCGACATTCCTAGACATGATCAGAAAGGCAAGTCATAGACGATTGACAGAAAGAAGTCAAGAGTTTGGTACTAGTGTCGTAGCAAAGGGGAAGCTAGAAGTAAGACATAAAAGCTCGGGCAAGAGTCGCAAAGGTGGTATGAGAGGAAGGGGCCTGATCAACATACCACTTAGAAGCTTCACCTGCAAGCATTCGTTGGAACAACCGAAGATGGACAGAGTCATCGGTAATGGAGTTAGATGAACACCACATGTGGAAAGATTGTACATGATTTGAAGTATCTTCTCCAGCAAGGCCTTCAAGCTTTGGGATGTTGGAAGGGAGCTTCGACAGCATAGCAGGCCAACTAGCATTATGGTGTATAGGTTCATTTATCAACTAGTCAAAATCGGGGAGACTGAGGCCTGCCATGAAGGGGAGCAAGGGCGTCGCTGGGGTAGTGTCTGTTACAGTCCCATTAGTGGTATTCCAAGCATGAGGGCTGGGGTTACCAGCAACATTAGGTCCTGCACCAGATATGGTGAAGTTGACAGGGGGAGAACCAATGGTGGAATGAGAAGGAGAACCCAATGGACCAGAATAAGAGTCATAGTGTAGACTCAGTGGAGGACTAACTCGAATCCTACGCGGAGGAGTAAGTCTTCCTATCGGAAACTGAGGATAAAGGCCAAGAAGTCTCTAATAAACACCTTTTTGGCACAATGATGATGAAAAAAACATGGCACAAGGAAAAATAGACCGAAAAGGGCAAGGAGGTGCAGGATCAACTGATTACAATGTCGAAAGAAGGGCAGAGAGGTGCAGGATTAATTGATTTCAATGTTTTAGGTTTTTTTCTTGGCAGTGTTAACCAAGCCCATTTTCGCTTATGGTGTGTGTGTAAAGTGTGTAAATTTTAAATTTTAAACTCAGAAGTTTGTCGAGAAAAAATAAAAAATGTAGTGTATAGCTGTAAATAAACCTGCAAATGAAAGTATATAAGCCTGCAAAAATAGAAAAATAAACAGCTAATGATGCAATAATATAAACCCAAGGAGGCGGGCCTCTCAAAAAATAGTCTATAGGTAAGTAAATAATTAATAAAAACACACTAAAATAGCCAATATATCTAAGGTCAGGAGGGATAGGGATCTAAAGGACAAATCTGTTGGAAAGTGGTGCAGAAAACAGCAACAAATCAGAGGAAAAATTTCTGTAAAAAGAGGTGGCGAAAGGCTATCTCCAGGAGGGAAACAGAGTGAACCCTAGAGGAAAACCCAAAAAAATTTAAATGAGGTGTTTTGGATGGATAAAAAGCCGATCTGAAGTGGATCTGAAGATGATGTATCAAATCTGAAAAATGATTGAAGACTCTGCAATTTCAGACAACCTGCAATAACAAAAACTCTTATGCAAAAAGTGGAGGGTACTGAAGCCCTAAGGGTCTAGGTTCCCACTTAGTTGAGTAAAATAGAACACGTACAGGTCCCAAACGGGTGGAGACAGAGGTCAGAAAACCCTGAACAGAGGTTTAGATAAACCCAGAAAACTTTCAGAAAAATCCCTGCAGAAAATCCAGGTCGCAGTTTCTGACCTGTTTTTAGCAGAGGTCGCAGTTTTTGGGCCAAAAAGTGTGACCTGCACTTTCAGCACTCTCGGTGGTAGATTTCAGAAAAAATTGTCGTCTCAGCTACATCTGATGTTTGTCACCTACGCAATAGTTCCGAAAACACACAGAAGTTAGAATTTTATCATTTTATGGTTTTAAAGGTTAAAAACAATATCAAGAAAAGAAAAAACAAGGGGCTGAAGAGAAATCATAGGGTTTGAAGCAGCTGGATATTCAAGGATTAGAAAAACTACAACAGTCGTAATCGTAAACCCGTGTGCAGTCACCAGTTGTTAGTATGAATCTTAATTCCAAGCGTATGAAAAAATACCACTTTAGTTGTGCATAACAAACAACCCTAACAACAAATATGGCTGCTAATATCTTCAAATCTACAGTTAGGTGATCAAGATAAATGCTGCAAAAATCTAGATCTATGCATTAGAAGGCATTAAACAGTAGAAAAAACAAGATTTACTCCATGCATCAAATAGACAAGACAAGAATATGTTGAATGAATTTTGTATTAATGTAATATCCCAAATCAGTGAAAATCTACATTATTAGGAATATCTTAAGATATTCCAATGTGGAGCTACAACAATATACAAATACACCAATGGAAACATCAATGATACATTAACACATAAAATGCCAGGAGAATCAAATAGCCATCATTCTATGTCATAGCAGCATAAGATATACAAATATGTGAGGAAATGATCACTCAAGCAAGGCACTACAAGCCTCAAGAGGCATGTACATGAAAATATGAAGAACATTGCTACATGAATAAAGCCCTAGGATATAACTACGCAGTTTTATATGGAACAACTACTGAAACACATTTCAATACATAGATATGAAAATATATGGTTCATACAATCATTGGGAGAGAAGATCTAAGCTCCCAATCACTACCTCAAGTCAATCCTAGAAGGATTGGGTGAAATAAGAAAAACTACAAAATTCTGGAGTTGCAGGGTAGCAGCTACAACTCAATAACTGGAAATAAATGGAGAAAACTGAAATGGCTGCATATAAGGAAGAACCCTCCTCCAATGGACCTCTCAAGTGTAACGCTGATCCTAACACCAAAGATCCCACCCTCCAAACTATCTGCTAATCCCTCACTGTAAATGCTCTCCAAGAATAACGCTATCTAAGCAAGGGACTACGATGTTAATGATGGTAAGTGGTTCGCCTAGTGCAAAATATGGTGGAATATGATCATAAACCTCCCTTACTGATCTCCCAAGGGAATGGAAGCTCCCTCCTCTGGAAAACTACCCAAGGATGGTGTTGTAGAAAACCTCCCCTGCAACACCCAGCAACACTACACAATTTCCAACTGAAACTATGTTGATGAAGAAGGCTGATGTTTGACCTCAATGCCTGAATATGGGGAATGGAGTGCAATCCTCCTAGAAGGAGAGGAAATCCTAAACAGGACTCCCTCATGCTAAGCATCACTGCATCTCTGCTGAACAACAAGAGACTGCAATAGGTCTAAAAGACCGAAGATGAATAATACTCGAGTTGAATCACAATGGATACCTTGCCCTCCTTCTAAATAATGTGAGGCCCCTCTCCATGGGTCCCACTCATGATAGCTTCCCCTTCAAGGAGCCTTCCCTCCTCTATCACTGCGTTGTCCCACAAGATGCCTTCCTCCTCTTGCCATTGTGTTGTTTGACTTGGTCAAACTTGACCTAGTCCTCTTGCAAAAGTCTCTTTTCACACATGGGGGTGTGAAATCCAGCTCTATAAGTGATCCTCTTTCATACTAAGAGGATTTTTATTCCCTACTCATGAAATGAATGGGTCTCCTACCCATATTATTCATCTCCTATGTGAAAATGGAAAAAATTAATATTCCATAAAAAATTGGCACATTACAATTAAGGGCACCTGGGAGGAAAACATAGGAGGGTGTTCCCATTTCTCCTAAATGGGATGGGTTCTTGTAAGTCCTCAACACTTCAGATATAAAATTCCTCTCTCTTGATGGTGTAGAAAACCTAGACAAAAATGGTAGCAAAATACGACTATGATGGTGGATCAATAGTCAGACCAAAAGTATAGATCCAGAGTGATCTTTAGGCAACAAAAGGTGATAAATGAATGGAAAAACCTTTCTATTTATAAAAAAATATTGAGTTAGTCTAGATATTGTTGCATAATTAAAATATTATTAACTAAGTCAAGATCCAACTTTTATGGAATATTTTATTATATTTGTTGGAGGGAAAAGAAATTTGGCTTGGGTCAAATCCCTTTATTTGTAAATAATAAATAAATAAATGATTTATTTATCATTTTAAGGATGTGGTTGAGTAATAATCAAATAAATAATGATTTATTTAATTATTTAAGGGTGGTTTAGTCATATTTAACAAATAATATTATTTAAATAAGGTTTAAATAATTATTCTTAGAAAATAATAAGATAAACAATTATTTATCTAATTAATTTCCTTGTTTTGGGTTAAATATAACCAGGAATATTAATTAAACTGTTGTTAACTAATTATTCCTTGACGAAAATCAAACAGATATAGATTTATTTAATATTTCCTCATGCGGTTTCTAGTTAGACCATAAACAACTTAATAAAGGTGCTTTACTAAGTTATTTTTTCATAGTGAATGCAATTTTACTTAGGGTAAAATTGGTCTTACATGGTGTAGTTGGGTCCATCTAATAACAATGTGTTAGATGACTAAAAAATGGTGTAACAGACTTGGAGGAGGACCTCCAAATGCATATAGAGATGGGTGATGATGGTCGATATAGTACGACTGACATTGGGACCACTACCTTTGAGAGGGAGTCATGTAATCCATTTATGTTGAAAGATGTTATTCATGTTCTAGGTCTGAAGAAGCACTTGGTCTCGGTCACAATGTTGGAAGATAGAGGTTATGACGTTGTTTTCAGTAAGGGAAAAGCCTTCCTGCGACATAAAACAATGGGTAAAACCAAGAGGATAGGGATTCGAGTTAAGAATCTCTACAAGCTGGAGGTAGATGGCTACATTGTAATGATGGGAAAAGCAGAAGAAGTGGTGAGCCAGGATGAGGACGAATTATGGCACAGGAGATTGGGCCATCTTCACCATGGCGCTTTGAATATTTTGCAACAAATTTCTGCTAGACTTCCCAAGGGTACTCTTGCACAGTTAGATCAATGCAAGGGATGTTCTATGGGTAAGTTTGTGAAGACCACCTTTCATGAGAAGGAGAACCGTGCTTTGGTGATCCTGGAGAGAATTCACACAGACGTGTGTGGACCTTTCTCGGTTGCTTAAACAACAAAACACAGGCATTATGTTATATTTGTTGATGACTATTCTTGTAGATGCTGGATCTTCTTCATGTAGAAGCAGATTGAAACGTTCTCAAAGTTCTGTGAGTTTAAAGCATTGGTGGAGGAGTCAGGGAAGCAAGTGAAAGCTCTGCGGACCGATAATAGTGTTGAATATATCTCAGGAAAATTCAAATAATTCTATAGAAAATAATGAATTGGAAGAGAACTCATAGTGCCTCATAACCCACAACAGAATGGGGTCACGGAGAGGAAGAAAAAAATGATCGTGGGTGTTGCATGAGCTATGCTTGAGAGGGAGATAGAATTGCATGCAGAGGAGGAACTTCTTGTTCCCAAATTTGAGCCTCCAGATGTGGATTAGCCACAGGAGGAGATTCATGGAGTGGAGGAGTCCATTCATGTAGAACCAAACATCAGACAAGGCAGAAAGCATACCATACAAGCTAAGAGACTGAATCTTGATGCGGCATAGAATGTAGGAGTCCCTACATCACAGTGTAGACAGAGGCAATCACTTGACTGATTTAATAGATACATGGCTCTCATGAACAATTGTATCGTGACAGAGCCATATCCTTTTGAAGAAGCAGTGCAGGAGCCCACATTGGTAGATGCCATGGTGGAGGAGTATGAATCCATTGTTAGAAACAGTGCTTGGGAGATTGTTCCAAGGCCGATGGGTAAATCAGTTGTAGGATCAAGATGGATCTACAAGGTAGAGAAAGCTACTGATGGGAGCATCGAGAATTATAAGGCAATATTTGTTGCCCGAGGCTTCTCATAGATCGAGGGGATTGATTATGAAGAAACCTTTGCACCTGTCACATGGTATTCTTCCATAAGGATCATCCTTTCTCTCTCAGCACAAATGGGTTCACACATTCATCAAATGGATGTGAATATTGCATTCCTTAATGGGATCATTAAGGAAGAGGTGTACATTGAGCAGCCTGAAGGAATTGAGATCTTCAGCAGCGATTCACATGTGTGCAGGCTCAAAAGCACGTTGTATGGGCTGAAGCAAGCACCTCGCGCTTGGTACACACAAATCGATAGCTATTTCACTGGACTTGGCTTCACCAAGAGTGAGGTGGATGCAAACCTGTACCAAATTGTGGCGGAGGGTAAGCTTTTAATCATTGTTCTTTATGTTGATGATTTAATACTAATGGGTGATGAGCAGTTGATACACTCATGCAAGGCAGATCTTAGAAAGGAGTTTGAGATGATGGATTTGGGCCTCCTTCATTATTTCCTTGGATTGGAAATATGGCTACGGGAAGGTGAACTGTTTGTGTCTCAAAGCAAGTATGCCCGGGAGATACTTGAGAAGTTTCGCATGCAAGCCTGCAAGCCTATCGGCACTCCTCTTCCAGGAAATTGGAGGAAATAGGATGCCACATCGACAGAGGTAGTGGATGTCATTTTTTATCGACATTTGGTGGGTTTGATCATGTATTTAGTTAATACAAGACCAGACATATGCTATGTAGTGAACTAGCTTTCACAAGCGATGGTTAAGCCTACCAAGATTTTTGGAAGGTAGGCAAGCATGTCCTAAGGTATCTTAGGGGCACATCTGGGTATGGCTTATGATACAGATAGATGGATGAGGTGAATTTTCATGGCTTCACGGATGCAGATTGGGCAGGCAACCCAACAGACAGAAAGAGCACATCAGGAGGGATTTTCACTATTGGATCTACATCAGTTTCTTGGTATAGCAGGAAACAAAGATCCGTGGAACTCATTTCAGCAGAAGCAGAATACATGGTAGCAAGTTAAGCTGCATGTGAGGCTATCTGGTTGAGGAAGATCCTGGTCGGTTTTTTAGGTTCACATTTAGATCCTATAGTGATAAATTGTGATAATCAGAGTTGCATTAAAATCTCGATTAATCCTATGTTTCATGATAGATCTAAACATATTGATATCCGGTATCATCATATCAGAGATTGTGTGCAACGGAAGATCATGTTGCTTTAGTACATTCTATGGAAGATCAGGATGCAGACATTCTGACGAAGGCACTCACCAGGAGAAAATTCGAATACCATAGAGGCAAGATCAGGGTGAAGGATAATCCCTATCTTTTTGAGAGGGATTTTTGAGATTCAACAAGATGATGAGCTTAGTGAAAATCAGTCACCTTCACTAAATGGGCCCACAAGCTATTTTTAGGTGTAAGTCTATTTTTAGACTATGTATATTTTAGACATGGTGATCATATTTCAGAAGTTGCAGGATGCTATTTGTGGATGGTTGGTCAAGTTGGAAAAATAGATGAAATTCTATTTTTAGAATATTGGGCGAAGTCTATTTATAGATCGTCAATCTAAAAATAGAAGCGTCGATTATTATTAGCTCTTAATAACAATCCGACAATAAACATCAACCTATTCTATTGGAGCTTAATTTCAGTGTAAAGATTTGGCAAATCAATGGGATGAAGGAATTACGCAATTCCTAGGGTTTACTGGTGGTTCATGCATGGAGAAATTAGTTAGAACTGAAGTGGCAAAGTTATGACAGAGTTGGAAGAGTAGTTCATGGAGTTGTTATTCAGTTTAACTCAGTTAATGGAGTTAAACTCAGATGAGATAGTTGTATCTAGTCTAACTAAACGATAAAATAGTGAGAGTGGAGTGAATTATTTAGTTAATTAATTCACAAATAATAACTCATTAATCAACTGAAAAAATACAACAGTTCACTATGATGCATGTCAGTTCCAGTGGAGACCCAGTGGAGAGATAGGTGAAAGGGAAAGATGGACTATCAGTTGTGACTATAGTGATGCATTGATTGCATCACACACACATTGGAGTTTCCAATGAGGATTGCGCAGTGCAAGCAAGGTAGATTCGAATTCATTCAGGGGTCTTATTCAGTAGGGATTGTGCAGTGGAGGCAGGCTATCAGGTGGCAAGAAATCAGTGCATGGATTTGTACATTTCTTCTGATTAGTGTGTGACGATTGATTGTACTGAGAGCTTGGTGTACTAAGCTTTGTATGATATTGTTACATGATCTCCATGATACATAATATATGATAGTTGGGGTTTTCAGCTTCAAGCTTTCCCGTTAAACAACTTTGTTATGTGTGATTGTTTTTATTGCTTCATGTGTTTGCAATTGAGTTTAAATTTCCACAAAAGATTAACAGTGGAAGGATTATGTATTTAGAAATAAGATAAATATTGTTAGATCAGGAGAATCTGGATATATACATGCATCTTGTATATAATTTCTACAAATATTATCAGTTTATGAACAGAGATCAGTTGCATTATCGTTTTATTAAGATTTCTACAAATGTGTCTTTTCTTATGATAAATTAATTCATGTAAAATTCTCATTCAAACCCCTGCCTTTTTCTAACACTATACACAAATGAAAACTTAATTGTGCTAAAAAAATTTCCTATCTTGCCTCACCCTGTTTTCTGCAATTCAGTCTTTGAGATTAGCTTTAGTTTCACTGATCATAATTTTTATCCAACAAACAAATTATTAAACAAATTTCAAAAAATATTAACTCATATCTAGCCTAAAATTGCGTACTCAGCCTAAAATTGAATATTTAAAAAGTGACGTAGAGAAAGCCCTCTCTTCTCAGGTAGGGCTATCTACCTAGCTAAAAGTTGGTTTTTGGTTACCTTTCTTCACTCCTATTTTCAGCCTAGGAATTTGGGGAGAGTGATAACAAGCTCTAACCATTTGTATATTCTGCATAGCTGTCTGTTGTTTCTTTTCCTACATTATAGCAATTAAAATAGGACAATATTCAATAGCATGATAAAAATGTCTAAAATACATGAAAAACTGTCACACGGGGTTCAAACAGTCGTGCGCATAGTGTTCAACATCTCCACGGTTACATTAAATCAGTTGTCCTATTCCACAACATGCACCTGCACATCTCCCTCCTCCCCTTCCTCTGGCTGGAGATCCACCACGCCCAGAGGGGGATGCTGGTGAAGATGGGTTGGCCTGTAGTCTATAGAGGTTTTCATTTTCCATCATCAGATCAAATATGCGGCAGTGGTGCTCATCATGGCCAATTGAAGAGAAAAACCTACACCATTGTTGCTTCAATTCTTGTACATAACTTTCTAAATGAGGTAAATTATTTGTGTCATGTCATCCAGCCACTTGATAGTTATCGCACCACAACATGGGAGTACCACTCAGTTCTGCAACATCCCTGGGTCGCAACGGATTTGGTCCTCCCACTTGCATGTAATATTGAATCAAGGTACACTAGTATTTTTTGTGACCAGAACCCTTACAATGTATACACCATACATCTGCATCAACTTCATTCCCTCTATCTCTATGAAGGTTCTGAATTTCCAAGTGCAATGCTTCTAACTAATTTTGGATTTGCAAAGTTCAAAATTGGTCATCAGTTTTGGGTGCAACTTCCAACTTCATGGCAACTTTGAGAGCCTCAGCCTAAGGATCAATTTTCTATTGGTTTAGAGGATTGTGTAGGTGTTCCAAGAGCATGGAAATAAACCATTCTTTATGCTTATTATCATCATAGATAAATCCTCCATCATTGATAGTGCACTTTAGTCATTAAACTGCCTCCTAGACAAATTCGTTTGATTCTTGCTAGATTTATTTCAGCTCTGTTACACATTATGAGTCGGAATTTGGTTTTCTGAACTACTTCTTTAAGGCCTTCTTTATTTCATCGATAGTAGGATCACTATTCTGAGCCAAATATCCCATAAACCAGTCGAGCGCACAACCCTCAAATGCCATATCCAGTTGCACCCTCTTTACAACATCAGTGTTGACATTTTGTGCAGTCCATGCTACATGTGAAAAAAACAAGAATCTCTCCATGTCTTCATTGCCTATACCCTTGAAGGTGGGTAGCTTCATATGCATAGCCATATTGCCTCTTGGTGGTGGAGGAGGTGGAGTAGGAGATGACTTACCCCTGCATAAGTACGATTGTGGGGTATCTAGAGATCTACCTATGCCGCGTATAGCCTCACCACTCTCTATATCACTATTAGGTAGGTTTCTCAAAGGTATGTATACAAATATATCTCCTCTCTGGTTAACCCAAAATTAATTTCTGCTACACGTAGTACTTTCAACTTCATATGGGGTCATTCACTCAGTGTGACTGCAAAGAATACCCTTTTCACACAATAGCATATTAATCAACAAAGACAGTGAGTGTATGAACTTACCTCTCAGTCCTTTTAAGAACCTCCTTTAGGCTTCATAATATGACACAAACTTATCTACTGCAAACTCTGTTAAAAACCCACCCATAATTTTGTCAACCCAATGATCTATAGTGCGGGTGATGGAGTTATCAGTCTTCTCTAACTTTTGGATCAACTCATCTATCAACTAAGTTATCTTATCATCCTTCTATTAGGTCTGAAACTTAGCTATTCCTAGTAACCACTCCTGTAATTCATGTGAAAAGGTTACAAAGAAGATTTCGTAGACCTCTGTCAAAATATATTTATGTTCCCACTCTTCAGCAAACAACTTCTTACTTATGTTCTCGTTGATGGAGAATTCGCATATATTTTGTTCAAACCAGTCTTCAATGGTGGACACATCATCTAATCTCTCTCAAAATGATCCTTGTCCCAAAAACATAACTATTTGTTGGCTTGAGGGTTCCTGACCCAGGTTCAGAGTGAGCACGTAACCAAGAAAATCCTCTTACTACTGGCCCTTTCGGAAATGACCTGCTTGCGCAAGAAAAAGTCTCACCTAAATTAGTATGGGGGGGCTCTGGACCAAGTTTCCACACCCTAAGCGAGATTTAAATGAAGTGGGCATCTTCAGATCTATTTTACTACATAGTCTGACGCGCGCATCAAGACCCTAACAAGAAACCCTAGGTTAATTATCATTGGTTAATCCTGCGCGCACACACAGACAAAAGATCTGAATTCCTTTAACTGTTATAACAATGTGATATTTTTCCCTTACAGAATTATATCTATGCAATTAACATTCATGTCAACAGTAAAATAGGTACGGAACCGATCTAATCACAAATAATATAACTCATAAGCATGAAATAGAAATCATATGCAGAAAAATATCACATAAACATATTACAGATGAATTTGGTACTCAGAGCTACCCAAACAGTTCTTTATTCTTCAATTGTTCACGAAAAACCCTTATAGTCCTTTAGATCTACCCGAGCACACAGCCATCAAGGTCCACGCACAACTGAACTAAGGTCTCCATCCACACAACCAGCAGGAACCTTCTAGACACTGACGTTTTCACATATTCTCTTCAAAGCACAATCATTCATCAAAACTTACCAAAAACTGTCTTATCTGACTCGATCTAGACTTCTACTTATACCTTAGCTTGCATTCATCCTAAGGTCTGCAAACCTTGGTTTGAGACTCCTAGATTTATCCTTTAGCTCATTAAAACTCATGAAGGGACTTTGAACTACCCCAAATCCCCTTGACTGTGCATTTCTTAGCACGCATGACTCAAAACTACAAAAAATACTATTGTTTACTCCAAAAATGCGGTCCTAAGGGACCCTGCTCCAACAGCTGCAAACTTACTCATACATATCTTTTACTTCAGCAATTATGCGCTAGACCACAGATCTAAGCTACTCATAAACATAACATGAAAATAAATAGTCATTTCAGTTCTAGAGATCTTGATCCATTATTGTATTCATGAGTGCATCAAAATATGAGATCTATCTATTGATTATGGCCCATTCTATGTAGATATACTTCAAATTGAATTATTCATTCAATTCATATTATCATGCACCCCTTTGAACTATGATCTTCACCTCCTTATATAGTTTGAGCCTTTGCCAATACCAAGATTCAACACCACACAAGTGTCGATGGTCTTCTTGGATGGGATCAAATAACCATTATTGCGCTCAATATTGTGGACTAATACCATGGTAAGGATCCGTGGTATCATAAACTTAGTTCACAAACACATACATGATTTTTCTTCTTCTTACCCGCGTGTATACATGACTTTGCCTTGAAGAAATTGCGTATAGTTTCTTAAATATGTGCTTTATCCATCTTATAAATATGATCTAAAAAACTTATGTCCTATCACTCTAACATGTTTTTCCATCACTATGCCACATCCGAGCTTATCCTGAACCAATATATTTGGACTTTTAGAAGTGGGTTTCCATCAAGTACAACTCATGCAATCATAATGCCAATAATATCCCCTTTGGACTTAATGGAAACCATGTTGGTATTTGATCATCATAACATATAGACAGATCAACATAAGCATTATCGAAACACTAAATTACTCTTCCCCTTTTACATCAAGGAAAAAGGGAGGACCGATGTTGAAACAGGGTTTCTCGTTCAGCATTGCGCTATATGGACCATACTCCCCCTGAACATATGCCCAATATTCAAACAAATTTTCTTTGAAATACATGACTCTATGACCTTTCCTATCACCAAGGACATATACATAGATCAAGCTCCCGACCAAGTGGGGTTACATATTTCACTCAACTACCCAACCAAGTGCATTTACATCTGTGACTCAAGCACCCAAGAAAGTGGGTTTCAATATTTGAGCAAGTCCATACATCACTGAATATGACAAAATTTACATCATAGGTCTCAACATGACCCTTACATCAAATGAATTTATAACCAAGACCAAATATCCTCAATAGGGAGAGATCGTCAAACATAATTCAGTAATGAGAAGAATGCCAACAATGGATTATACCCAACAAGGCTAATTTTCCCCCTAAACATGTGCATCCTGAACAATTTCAACAACCAATTCATCAAATCATCTTCATCAAGATGATAAATATCAAGGAAAGTGTAGTTTGAAAACCATAACCATGGAATGTACTGATCAACGCCAAACCATATTTGTCAGCAGCATGACAAAGTTTGTTTTGGAAGTAGACCAATAGGTTTTATGACAGAAATATCCATGTGTTACTGTCTGAAGTGAAACTTACGTATATACGCGACTATGTGTCACGAAACCTACGTATAAAAATTAATGTTCTAAAATTGCATTTGCAAATAGATCAGATAAGTTTAACAACATAATGATGAAGAGACAACTCCCAGCTTCTGTCTAAGATATTCAAATGCATCTTTAGGAAGACGTTTAGTAAATATGTCAGCTCCTTGTTCTTAGGAGGGAACATATTCCAATTTCACCTTTTTCTCAAGCACTTGTTCTCGTAAAAAGTGATACCCTATAGAATATCCTTGGTTTTGGAATGCATAATATGATTTTTCGAGATACTAATAGAACTAGTATTTTAACATAGGATGGAGATTGGAGGAGAACATCTAATTTGAATGTCTTGTAATTTCTGCATCATCTAGAAAAGTTTTGTGCAACATGATGCAGCAAGCACATATTTTGTTTCTGCTATAGATAGAGCAATGGAAATTTTTTTCTTGCTGAACCATGATACTAATCGGGGCCCTATATAAAATGCACCTCCACTAGTGCTTTTCTGGTCATCAACATTTTTAGCCCAGTCCGCATATGTGTAAGAATCAAAGGTAAGATCGGCATTCTTGGGACACCATAGACAAAAGTCTTGAGTTACTTGTAGTTATTTGAATATTCTTTTTACGTACTAAATATGTGACTCTTTTGCACTTGCTTGGAATGGTCCAACAATCCCAACTGCATGCATGATATCTAGCCTAGTACCTAGTAGATAAAGAAAACTTCCAATCATAGATCTATGCTCTGGTTGGTTTACCATGGGAGAATCATCATGAGAACTGAGGTTAAATCTAGTCATCATTGCAGTGCACACAAGTTTGTAGTATTCCATTCCATACTTCTTTAGAATCTTCTTGAGATATTTTTCTTGTGAGAGACATATTCCATCTTTTTCTTGTTGTACTTTTAAGCTAGGAAAATATGTTAGCTCCCTAAGTAAAGACCGTTGCATGAAAAACTACCCTAAGGTCTAGGTTGAGGGACCTAATAGAGCGAAAGGCATATAACAATAAGAAGAAATTAAGCTAAAGGTACTAATGCTTAAACTAGTAAACATGGGAGAGATGACCTTACCTGTATGTCCTATGTTTGAGGCCGTTACCATAGGGTGAAAAACCTCTGCTTCTCCACATGATTCAAGACCTGCAACTCACTCAAGAAAAAACACATAGACTATTTGTACAACATATATATCCTAAATGTCATTATGTTAGATCATATAAGCTTATAAAAGATAACATGAAATTAACAATTACAAGATCATCAACATGTATAAAAAGCATATAAGATCACGACGTCAAGAATGGGACAAAGATTCTTTATTGATGTATGTAAAAGATGTGGAGAAATATCACCTGAAATCAGTGATCGAGACAAGAAAAAAAATCTTCTGGATTCATCCAGCCCAAGCCTCAACAATCTTCTTTCGTAAATGGTGAACAAGGATGTCACCTATAAGAGGTTAACGTATCAAAGAAGGAAACAACGGTTTCCTGAGCCTGGGAAGTGTAGGAGGCATAGAGATAATCAGACTTGATCTGGGCTATAACAAGCTATAGTATCAATGCCTTTTTCTCTCCTCTCTTAGGCCTTCCCCATGAGGTGTATTTATACTTCCTCAAAACCGTTTTTTTAGTTGGGAAATATTTTAGCCACGGGCTCCTGTAGGTGGGATTCCAGTGTAACCTATAAACCTCGCCTGAATTATATTTTTTAATATTTTTAATTGTATACGCAGGTCAAATATGAGTGGAGCCATGACTTCATGCATTTTAGACAGGGAAGAGTCGCATATGGAATTCAAAATATTTTTTTTAAGAAAATGACCAAGTCTGAATGGAAAAGGCCGCCCAAGGCCAATACAAAGATCATCAAGTATATAAAGGTGATAAATGATGCTATAATATATGTCCCCTAATATATGAGGTCATAAGGGATACATGATGGCCGAAATGTATTATGTGCATACGAAATAATATTGTGAGGACTTCGGAGGACTTCACCAAATTTCAATCTCCCAAAAACTAGTGAAATAAATCATAAAGCAAGCTCATGTATGAGGCAGGCATACCCATGCTCAGTGAAATTAAAGCATGTCTACATAGAATGTATAGAGCAGATCCAATATGTATACAAGTATAGAAGAAACTATAAAATACATAGTCAGTCATCTGATCACTTCCCGTAAGTACATATCTAAGTCATGTCAAAGTATCACATATATAAGATTGAACGATGATGATGGAAAGGTATTTGATCACTGAAGTCACAACTAAATCTCCAAGTACCAAATCATAAGTGGTGGAAAATTGGTACTGCACGCAACTCGGGTGCCAAAATATAGAATGTTGTTGTGATGAACTGCAACATATAAGGGTGGATGGTGTCATTGGTGGAAAAATAAAGGAGTTTTCAAAGTGAACCAAAGCATGTTGATGTAAACCCGAGGTCTTCACCGATCACTATGATACAATTATACACAATGGGAATAAATGAGTTGAATTTGACCCTGTGATAAATCGTTTGATTACCAGTCATTTATGTATACCGTTAACAAACACAAGACAACTCACCAATAATGATGATAAGAGTTAAGCTACCCCAGTACAATATAACAAGTTTGAATGAATGATTTGAAGTCAAACACTTGATAGAATACACCAATCAAGAAGCATTGATGTATTCTCACTATCGATAGTGAAGGAATATACCACTAATGACTGTAAACCCTAAGGTACTAACAAAAAGGAATCTATATCTTATTCCCAGAGCAATGTGTCATAGTCAATGGGAAAATATTTACTGGAAGGAAGGAATTAATGGATCCCACATCAATCCAGTGGGAGTGTAACCCGCAGGCCAAAATTTGGAAGGAATCGGATGAATAAAAGTGAAGTAACCAACCTGAAGCACATGGAAGAAACCCTCTGAACCAACTAATAATGAAATTTGACAAAGAGGCAAGGAATCCACCGATAGGGTCAAATGGAAACCAAGGTACTGCATGAATCCCAAGTGTGATAATGAA
Organism: Pinus albicaulis; assembly: GCA_034641835.2. Classification (NCBI taxonomy): domain Eukaryota; kingdom Viridiplantae; phylum Streptophyta; class Pinopsida; order Pinales; family Pinaceae; genus Pinus; species Pinus albicaulis. The sequence continues at coordinate 888,486,013 of CM076581.1, read as the reverse complement.
AGTTGAATTCGAACACAAAGGAATCCACTCAGTGAAAGACCCATGGTATTGATCACATACTGAGCACGAGGTCACCTATTAATGATGTAAATCGGGCTAGGTTGTGGCTCTAGTTTTACTCTCAGAGCAATTTTTCAAAGTCGATAACAGAAAAACCCACCGACAAGAAGCCAATGGATACCTTCTCAAACTAGCATGAGCAAAGGACCAAATAGATGATGTGATAGACAAGACTCTGAAGAACTAGGAATGGCTGACTAAAAAATGAGTCAAGAGACACAAAAAAAAAAAATGATTGAGGTTGAATTCCCTTGAACAAAATAACGACTCATTGTGACTATGGAAAAATATGATAACTTTGTATAAGTTTGTCATGTAGGAAGTATGAAAAAACCCTCCATACGATTGTAAGTGATAACCAAATGGGGGAGTACTAACTCGATAACAAGGTTATGGTTCTCCTAAGTCAAACTAAAGCCCATCCCAAATGGAGAAAAGACTTAGATTTTTTTTTCTTTGTTCAAGGGCGACACCACTGACTCTTAGCTGCCATCAAACATGGAAGTATTTTCCTGACCCCTCTATTTTTGGGATGCTTTATTTTTTTTTGTATCTTTCATATTTAAAGACTAAAAAGGAATAAAATAATGCATATAGAACAGTGGATAGAATGACTATTGTTGAACATATGCTCTAGTTCCTGGGATAGGAACAATCCTATGCTTAATGCAAGGTGTCTAAACTAGTAAAGGACACTCAGAGGAATGTTTTGTCCATGGGAAAAGGTGTCAAGCTACATATCCTAAGTGATTGCAAGGCTGACATTGCAGAAGGACATGGTAAAAAATATGGCTTATACATGAGTCCAAGTGAAGCCAAATTAGGTGCAAGATACACAAATGGTCAATATGTAATGCAATAAATAAACTCAACAATAAAATGGGATCCTCTAGGGTATAAAGCCAGAAATATAGTGAAGAAGAAGAAGAATGAAGAATGAAGCTTCGTCACATAAGTCATGGCAGGATTAGAGAGGACTCTCAAGCCTACACAATTTACAGCATGGGCAACATATGCTAGCGAGGATCTAACTAATAAGCCCATGTAAAGTATGGATCCACCATCATATCATGGTGTTAGCCACCTATAAAATTTGTTATAGAAAAAGGTGGCTAAGAATTTTTTGAGCCTTCAAAGAACAAATTTTATTGCTAAAAAGTGTTGTCTCTTGAAGACTCTTGAAGGCCTCATGCCTCTCTCTCAAAATCTTCATTTACTATTTCCATTTTATACTCAGAAATTCTGTTGATTTCATGAGAAAGTACTGCTGAGAAACCATCATTTTCCCCCCTTCTCTCACTCAAAAATAAACTTCATTTTCTCCCATTTTTACTCCATAAAACTCCTCTATTTTCATGATTCATATTTTTCCATTCATGAAAATCACCTTTACATAGTTTAAAACTCATTTTTAAACTATATCAAAACCCCCAAATCCATTGAAAACTCTGAAAAAAATTCATAAAAAACAAATTTTTTTTACTAAAGGACTTCGGCCCCCTTGGGCTAAGTTTTAAACCACTTCCCCTCCACATGCCCACACCCTGGAACCAAGCGCTAACCCTTTTCAGCGCTTATCGCATCGGAAAGATTCAAGTGCACAAGTCTTTTGCCATGTTCTGAAAGTTCCGATGTGATTAGCCTTTGTATTTAAGACCCCCGATCATATTATTTTTTCATATAAACCGTGGGCCCGCCTTCCACGCTTAAAACATTGAAAATCCATTCCCGATCCATTTTTTCCTTTGTAAATACAAAAACCCATCTATCCAAAGTTTTGATCTAAAAAGCCAAAGTCACGTGTTAATATAAATGGTTAGATTAAAAAGACCCGATCGCGCAATCGCATCAGAAAAATTCAATGGGTTGATTGAAAAGGCCGCATCAAAACTCCCGATGTGATTAAGTCCCATATCCATAAGATCCTGGTCCTTTGTTTTCTTTGTAAAAATCAAGCGCAAAGGCCGAAGTCCTTATCACATCGAAAAAAATTCATTGGGTCGATTGAAAGACCGGGCCCGAAGCTCCGATTGTGATTGGCCCTTGTAATATAAAGCCCCGGGCCCATGGTACTCCATACATCATGAGGCCCTGCAATCGGGCGCCAGTCACTTCATATATAAATATTCCGCCCCGATCCATAAAAACCTTGGTTTTATTAAAAATTTATGGTTTTTTCATAAAGTATAAGGGTTTTCGCCGGTGCAAAGTTGAAAAGATATTGACCGTTGATCTAAGGCTGATCAACGGCCCGTGAAAAATCTCATCCCAAAGTTTCAATCGCATCGCAAAGTTTAAATCACATACATTTGTTTGTTCCCCTGATCGTCCTTCCTTCTGATTCATTTCCCCACCGTTGATCTGATCCTCAGATCAACGGCTAGCACTACATCGCATCAGAGTTTTCAATCGCATCGCATTTTTCAAATCGCTTCTTTTATTTTTTTCCCCTCGATCGCCCTTCCTTCTGATTCATTTCCCCACCGTTGATCTGATCCTCAGATCAACGGTCCGCGCTGCATCACATCGCAACTCTCCATCGGGCGCATTTGTTTGTTCGCCCCGATCGTCGATCTCCCGATTTAATATCCGCCGTCGATTTCTGTGGGTCTAGTCGCATCTGAAGGCTCATATTTATCCTGAGACCCATTTGATCTCTAATCCTTTTCTTCCTACGATAAAGGTTTTTAACCTTTTTTCTTAAATTTTTTCTTCATTTCTTTGTAAAGTGACCCCTTCGCTTTATCTCCTCCCGATTAAAACCTGATCGTCGATCTCTGCAGATCGACAGATCTGACTTATTCTTTCCCCTGCTCTCCTTTTTCTAACCTCTTATACACAGATCTCCACTGTTGGATGCTTCCATCCAACGGCTACGCTCCTCCCATGCCTTTTGAAGAATTTTTTCCAAAAAACACAGGATTTTATAATTTTTGTTTATATTTTGCAGGGATTAATGGTTTTTTCCATTATATTAAAGGGAAAGACAAAGGCCAAGAATGAAGATTCCCATGCCTTTGATTTATCAAAGGAAACCATTCACGGGCTCTGTTCCATGTCTCATCATTGCTTCATGAGGCAGTCATGCCATACGAGCCTAGCGTGGCCCTGCACATCGGCAAGAAACTGTGTTTTTATAACACGATTTAAAGAGTATTAGTGTTGAAGACAAGCACAGTGGAAAATAAGATTGAAGACCAATTTTCAGGGATTATGGCTAAGATGGATTATCAAAAGGCCTAATCCCCCAAATTAAAACACAGTCAAAAGAAAATCATAATTTTTTAACTGACAGAAAGGCCTCCACCCCCTCAATTGAGGCAAATTGATTCCTCAACTACCATAGGTGTCACCTGTACCTCAAAGCATTCAAAACAAAGGCTGAAGTTATTGATCAAATGAAGATATTCGCCTCAACGCATCCAGAGAGTTACTTCTGCGAGGAACTTAATGCAAAAAATATCTGCGGAGTTACTCCAAACATAACACAAAGCCTTAAAGTCAATAAAAGCTCCCACCAAGTTTAATCTTAAATGAAAAACATTTAATACAGACAGACCATCTGTAAAATTCTCCGTTGAGCCCCTCAAAAGGCCGAGAAGTCATTACTCTGTATTAATTTCCATGAGAGATATTTTATCAGATCTCCCCTCCTCATTCTTCTATAAATACCTCTGTAGAAGATAAGAAGCCGTTGGTTGCAGAAATTTGAAATACATCTGAGCTTCAACTTCTAACTGTAAATAGTGTTCACTGGCCCTTGGAGCTCTTCTTGTGATATAAAAGTTAGGCTGAGATGAGTAGATGATTTCTAAACTCAAGCATTGGACTTAAAACTGTAACTGGTTTGGAGCATCAATACAAGCTGATTTATGGGATCCTGGTCTATGTTGACGGTGATGTTTTTCTACTTTTAACTTGTTACTTTGTTTCTGTTTTCACTGTGTTTCATTTTCTCTTATAAATAACAGCAATGCATAGAGTTAGGACCTACTGTATATCAGTAACCTTCTCTGACTGTAAATCTTTATTTATATGTTTTCTTCCAAACTGTGTTATTTGGGAATGATTTAATTCATTTTAAGCATAGGAATGTTTGCGTTCCCTCATCTTATTTCCTTAGCTGAATATTATTCTTGAATGTTATGTTCAATATTCGTTAAGTAGAGATGAACTATGGAAGATATGGTGTGCCCTGGTCCTAGTATTATCCCCAAAGACTGTCTGAATGTTTCTCTTGGAATGTGTTAAAAGCTGGCTAGTTTAGAAGTACTTACCAGATCTTAGGCCATTCTGTGTTATCTTTGTGTTGGTCTTGAAAGTAACCAAGTAAAGCAGAGCTAGGAGAGGATTTGTGGTGAGCTCGGCCCGCTAGTTTCTACTCCAAAAGTTGCCTTCAAGTTTCCCCTTTGTTTTAAAATGTTTTCTATTGAAAGTGTATCAAAGGCTGGCTAGTTTAAAAGTACTTACCAGATCCTAGTTTTCTTTCATGTTCTTCTTAAGTGTTTGTCAAAGGCTGGCTAGTTTAAAAGTACTTACCAGATCCTGGGCTGCTCTTTGTTCTGCATCTGTTTAATTTTCCTTCTTGTTGTATCATTTCATTCCATAAATCAATCTTCAAAGAGATCCTTAGACATAGATGACTTGCCCCATGGACCACTCTTGCCTCTTGCTGTTCCAATTAAACCCTATTATGACTCCATAGCCCAATGGATTAAAACCTACAATTATCTATCTTCCTGGCCAAAGCTTGTTCTATTTGCTTGCAACTTCTCACCTTTGAAACTCTTTTCACTTAGGACTTTCCACCTCACAGTAATCATGCTCAACCATGCAAAAACCAAAACAAACCCTTGGCCTTCATAACTAGCCTAATATTATTACCCCAAACTTCAAAGACAAATCCATCTTTGCACTTATTGGAGAGATCCCTCTCCTTATTCAGGAGGGCTAGATCCTAGAATCCAAAAGTTGGTTGAAACGATGTTTCTCCCTGAGATCGGACTTTGCCAATCTTGGTGATTACAGGGAGCTAACATTTCTGGTGACTCCACTGGGGAACTACTTCCCTTAAAATAAATAAAACTTGTGAGTTAAAAGCAGCCTTTTCAAGCACTACCAAGAAATGGTAATCACGATGAAACTTGTTTGAATCAGTGACAAACTAGGTAAAACCTAGGATTCTCTTAAGACTTTATCTAACCTTGAAAGATCAGTTGGCTTAGCCATAAGAGTAAAATTTCTTTGTCTCATAACCGTATCTAAGTTTTGAAACAGAGTTAGGATATTCTTAAAAACCATACAACTGAAAAATAACTCGAAAAAACCTAAAAATATTTCAGATTGGTATCCAATAAACATAGTGGTGGACCATAAAACCTTTTACCTCCTTACGGGCTAAAAAATTCCACTTGGCGACTCCAAAATCCTAAAAATACCTTAAGACTCCACTGGGAAGAACCCTTATCATTATAATATATTTCAAACTCAGTCAGGAGACTATAGGATTAAAATTGTAAAACAAACTAGTTAACCTCTTAAATATTGTCATATCTGGTTGCACTTTTCCTGTTTTATTTGGGTCTGGAAAACACAGCATAGTGGCTCCTAGAAAGATTCACACTAGATCCAATCCTGACTCTGATCCACCTGAAGTAGTTGATAACCTAGAAGGTATCCTTAGGAAGTCTCCTAATATTAAATTGTCAACTATTTTCATATCACCCTTGAGAGCTAATTCAGTCCCTGAAAATCTTTCAGCTCTACAAAAATCACAAGCTGACTTAGTAAATCCATTTAGAACTAGGTCTCTTGGTGATTTAGATTAGTTAGATTCTGAGTCTTTGCTATCATCTTCTGAAACAAGTGAACACCCTAGTAGAAGAGAAACAACACCTCCTGATTTGCATTTCCTTCACAACCTAGGTGTCTCTCATCCAAGATCAACTCAGCAGTCTATTCTTGGTCCATCCACTTTTTCTCACCCTACATCCATTGTTCAAACCACTACACTTCAGCCCATTTTTCCTGTTGTTAATCCACTCCTTGTGAATCCACCCCCACCACATATCATGGCAGCATGGTATGCTCCGTTAGACCTTCCTGCACCATTAGTCAATCTTCCACAGGACTATCAGTCCAAAATTCCATTATATGATGCTAGAAATTCTACAACTGCATCACAACATGTGGATGAGATGAATGACTAATTTGACAAAAATGAAATTGATGATGATTATGTGAATCTTAGGTTATTTGCTCACAGCTTAGGGGGAGAAGTAAGAAAATGGTTCAAAGGCCTAGCCCCCCATATTATTAATGATCTCCAAGCCTTCCATCAAACATTCTTAAACAAATGGGAAGTAAATAAGAATCCTCTCCAAGTCCTTTCTGATTACAAGAACCTCCATAGAAACACTGGGAATGTATGCAAGCTTATTGCACTAGATTCAATAATGTGTATAATGCACTTTCCCCAGAAATAAAACCTCTGCAGGGCTCAGCTTTAAACAAGTTTCCTAAAGGGTTTGACTCTGACATGACATATCAGCTGAGAGAGAGATATTTTTCAACTCTTGAAGATATGCAAAGAGGTGCTCTTTCTGTGGAAGTCAACTTAATGGAGAAGAGAGCAAGAATGAAAACTGAAAAGAGAGTATCTTTTAGAGAGGAATCCACACCTTCTACTTCCAACTCAAAGATGGAGAAAATGATGGAGGAGATGATGAAATATATGAGCATAATTAAGAGAGCACAAGCAAGCCAAAACCAAACTTCTCCTCAAAGTAGAAATCAGAACCAAAATCAGAATTTTAAAAGGAACCAACCTCCAAACAGACCTAGGGAAGATTATTAGAAGATCACTCCTCCCTTTCATCAAAACTATGTAAGTGAGGTTGAGGAAACAGATGAAATAGCAGAGGAGGATGATATAAACATGCTGGGGATAGACAATGATGACTTTGAGATTAATTATGATAGAAAACAAGGTCTATACACACCTTATGATGACAGAAGAGATGATGATGAAAATTATTATCAAGACATGGAAAATTACATCATAGAATCTCAAGAAGAATATGACCTCAGAAGCAAAACCAGTCAACAAACCCCCAACAACAAAACCTCTGACAAATCTTCACAAAATAGCACTACAACCAAGCCTAGAGTTGTCAAACAAAAGGATAAAAAAGTGGCTGTAAATTTTGATAACGAAAAAGAGAAAGGCACTCAAAACAATGAAAAACAAAGTGCAGAAATTAGTAGTACTAACGCTTCAGCTAGTACTCCTGTGAAAACAATTTTTTCAAGTGTAAATAAAACAAATCAACAAGCTGATATTGCTGATGGAATGACAGCTAATAAGGCTGAAACAAGTTCTTCAAATAACCAAATTCCCTTCATCCTTGAGCAGGGAATTTCAAAACTCAAAAACTTTGTTCCCTTGACTGAGTTAGCTGCCCAACATGTATATAGGACCCAAATTTTGAAGGCTTTAAACGTTGAAGAGAATGAGGACACTGTCAATCTTAATGATGATCAACCAAAGCTTATTTTTGGTCCTAAGATTGAAGGTATGTATCAAGAGGGACCTGTTCCTCCCTTTTATGTGAGTTTAAACATTCATGACAAGATTTTACACAACGCTATGCATGAATCCGGGGCTTCTCATAATTTAATGCCTAAAGCTGTGATGGAGAGCCTTGGTCTAGAAATCACCAGACCTTATAAAGATTTGTACTCCTTTGACTCAAGCAGAGTAAAATGTTTAGGATTAATCAAAGACCTCTGTGTTAACTTAGCCCAGATTCCAGCCAAATGCTTAGTCATGGATATTGTCGTGGCTGATGTTCCCCCCAAATATGGAATGTTGTTATCAAGATCATGGGGGGATAAGTTACAAGGGACTATGAAAATGGACATGACCTACGTGACTATCCCTGTTTTCAATCAGAATAGAAGACTCTACAGGGAGTCTCATATGAAATACACAGTGACAAGTCAATATAGACCACAAAACTCCCATTTATACTCTGTAAACACAGGCCTTGATTCAATTATCCTCTTTAATGAAGAAACATTAGATGAACAAGTAACTTTAACAGAGTTAATGGCTGATAGAGAGGAAGGGGTAAATACAACAGAACCATCAAAACATTTTGCTAAACCTTTAAATAACAGAAAACCAAATATGGGTCTTGAAATACAAGTCACGTGTCCTTTGCTTTTAAAACTGGACACTAAAGAAAACTTTCCTCCACTTAACGAAAAACCTGAAGAGTCAAAACAAACACAACTAAGTGCTGACATTCCACAACAATTAGAAAGCACAGTAGTTGAAGAGGACGGTAACCAAGATGAAACTAAGAATAGTCCTCGGTGGAGTATGTATTTTGATGGATCCTGCACTAGAACTGACGCTGGTACAGGTGTATGGATTTCCAACACTGAAAATAACCACACAGAATGTATTTCCTGTACATTAAACTTTCAGTGTTCCAATAACAGAGCGGAGTATGAATCCCTTCTCTTAGGCTTAAATCTATTGAAAAGGTTAGGATCTAGAAGAATTAACGTGTATGGGGATTCAGAGTTAGTCATTAGGCAAGTCAACAGGGAGTATAACGCAAATCATCCCAGACTTAGGGCCTACCGAAACGATGTCATGGACATTTTAAAAACATTCAAGGAGTCCAAATTGATTTTTTTCCCAAGAAAAAGAAATATTGCAGCCCACAATTTAGCCTTTGCAACTAGAACATGCTTCGCCATATGAAACCAAAGACTGTACAACTCAGATAAAGTTTAGACTAGCAGTGCCTGATAACGAAAAGTATTGGCAGGTGTTTGACAGAGATAAAAAAATAGAAGACTTCATGCAATTCAGAAACGAATTTGAACTACACAGTTCGGACTCGAATTATGAGACAGACTGCAGTGAAGAAAATTTCCTTGGTGAAGAAGAACCGTCTCCTGAAATTGCTAATATAAACCTGTTATCTAGCAAACTTGAAAGCGAAATAGAAATGAATGCAGGGTTTGAAACAGAGGAGTTAGAAACTCTGCACTCTAAAGATGAAAGTTTGCCTAAGGGTATGGCCCCTTTAGAAGATTTTTTCGATTTTAACTATGTGGCGATTAAACCAAAACTGGAACCTGTAGAGACTGAAGTGGAAGAGTGTAATATTGGCAGAGAACTTAAGCCGAAAATTATTAAACTGTCCAAGACTTTACTAGCTCACATTAAACTCAAATACATTGAGCTGTTTAAAGAGTTTTCTAATGTTTTTGCATGGAGTTACGAAGATCTTAAATCCTATGACACTGAAATTATACAGCACAAAATTCCCCTCAAATAAAACCAAAAACCATTCAAACAGAAACTGCGCAGGATAAACCCTGTTCAGTTACCATTGGTTCAGAAGGAAATCATGAAAATGTATGATGCTGGTGTTATTGTCCCTGTTAGATATTCTGAATGGGTATCTAATCTGGTGTCTGTTAGGAAGAAAATTGGAGAGATCAGGCTTTGTATAGACTTTAGAGACTTAAACAAAGCTTCGTTAAAAGACAACTACCCTTTACCCAAGATGGATCATATTTTACAAAGGGTGTTAGGGTCTAAAAGAATTTCTTTGCTTGATGGCTATTCAGGGTACAATCAGATTTTAGTTCACCCTGCTGATCAATTAAAGACAACCTTTACTACACCATGGGGCACCTTCATGTATGTGAAAATGCCCTTTGGTCTAATGAGTACTGGAGCAACCTTTCAAAGAGCCATGGACATAGCATTCTCGGAAGAACTGGGCTTCTTCATCATTATATACCTTGATGATGTCACTATGTTTTCAAAAATAGATGAAGAGCACTTAGAACATTTGAGAAAAATTTTCGAGAAATGAAGAAGATTTGGGATATCTTTAAACCCTAAGAAGACACTATTTGGTCTCCAAGAAGGTAAACTTCTTGGGCACATCATTTCTGAAGAGGGTATAAAGATAGATCCAAAGAGGATTGAGGCCATATTACAAATCTCTCATCCTCGAAACATCAAAGAGTTGCAGTATTTCATCGGAAAGATTAAATTTTTGAGAAGGTTCATCCCAAACTTGGCTGAGCTCCTTAGGAATATCACAAACATGTTAAAGAAGGAGCAAGGGGTAAAATGGACCTTGGAAGCAAAGCAGTCCTTTGAACTGGTGAAACAAGCGTTAACCAAAACACCGGTTCTTATAAGTCCAAATTTTTCAAAAGATTTTTATATTTTTTCATTTGCATCAGAACATACCATAACTGTTGTCCTTTTGCAGAAAAATCCACAAGGACAAGAGCAACCTATTGCATTCTTTAGTAAGGCATTGAGGGATGCCCCTTTAAAGTATAAAATTATGGAGAAGCAAGCTTTTGCTTTGGTTAAAGCTTTGAAAGACTTCAGGGTGTACATCCTTCACTCACACATCATTGCCTTCGTCCCAAACTCAGTTGTTAAAGAAATTCTAACACAGGAACCAGATGGTAAGAGAGGTAAGTGGATTGCTGTTATCCTTGAATACGATTTAGAGATAAAGCCCACTAAACTCATCAAAGGCCAAGGTCTAGCTAGATTAATGGCTGAATCAAATTTTTAAGTTCTTGATATTAATATGATTGATGCTTTGGATGACCAAGAAGAATTCTCAACTCCTATAGTTGAAGATCATTTTATGAATTCTCCTTTGTATGCTGATATTATTTATGTTTTGCTTAATTTAAATACACCTCCTGGATTGACAAAAACAAAGGCAAGATTCTTAAAGTTAAAAGCTGTAAACTATTGCATTATAGATAGATGTCTTTATTGGAAAAAATGCAAGTGGTCTATTGCTTAAATGTTTGCCTGAGTTGGATGCAGAGAAGGTTAAGCATGAATTCCATGAAGGAGAGTGTGGAGGTCATTTATACTGGAAGACAACAGCCAAAAAAATTTTGAGGGCTGGTTTCTACTAGCCTCCTCTTTTTTATGATGTGCATAAAATGATCATTGCCTATCATAAATGTCAACTTTTTGAAGGCAAAATAAAATTTCTACCCCTACCTCTGCATCCAATCACTGTTGAAGGCCCTTTTCAATAGTGGGGACTTGACTTCATAGGAGAAATCCATCTACCATCTTCTGCCTAGCATAGATGGATTCTCATTGCCACAGACTATTTCACTAAGTGGATAGAAGCCATTCCTTGTAGGCAGGACAATGATTCAGTTATCATAAAATTTATGGAGACTAATATTCTCTCCAGATTTGGTTGTCCTACAAATATTATCACTGATAATGCAGCAGCATTTGGATCAAAGAATATGGTTGAGTTCTGTCATAGATATCAGATAACATTGGGGCATTCCATGGCTTATTACCCCTAGGGTAATGGCCTTGCAAAATCCTCAAATAAAAGTTTAGTGAGCATAATCAAGAAATTGTTGGAGGACAACAAAAAGTCTTGGCACACAAATCCGGTTCATGCACTTTGGGCTGACAGATTGAATTTCAAGAAATCTATTGGTATGTCACCTTTCCAGCTTGTGTATGGTACTGATGCAATTTTTCCAAATAGCCTTGGTGTACCAGTAATAAAGTTGATTCAAGAGTTACAAACTGAAGATAATGACATTATTAGAAGAATAAACCAGACCATTCATCTTTAGCAAACCAGAGAGGAGGTGTATAACAAAGCATTGCAGAAACAGGACAACATTACAAAGCTTTTTGATAAAAGAACAAAGGCCAACAATTTCAATATTGGGGACAAAGTTTTAAAATGGGATTCAAGAAGGGAAGAAAATGGCAAGCATGGAAAATTTGACAACTTATGGCTTGGCCCTTACTCTATTCATTCAGCTGCTAGTAACAATGAATTTTTCTTGCAGGAGTTGAATGGAGCAGAATTGTTTGGGTGTCTTGTCAATGGTAGGATGCTTAAGAATTATTTCTCTTGATCAATGCTATGTTTTGAAGCCTTTTTATCTTTTTTCATTATAAATATCTCATCCACCATTGCATTCAAATTTAGAAAAGTCAAAATTACAAAAACAATAGAAAAGAGAAAAGAGGGCAGATTGTGAAAAACAAGAAAGGTATAGCCCCATACCAAAAAAGAGAAACAAATCTGAAAGTGTGCAAGCTCAAATGCCACTCCTGAATAACACACTTCTAGTTAGTCAAACTGTCTAAACTTGACTAATTAGCTTTAAATTTTCTGTTGATAGGATAGTGAATTCGATTTGCCAAAATGTTTAATCTTGGCTTATCAGTAGATAGTTTAGTATAGAAATTAAAGGTTCAAACAAGATCAAAATATGAACCTAAGGTTTCAAAAAGAAAATGACTCACATCTGCTTCAAATTCTGAGTCAAGAGATGTAAAAATCTGGTTCTAATAAGCTCAAAATATGAACCAGAGAACAAGGAAGAAACAGCTCAAACAAGAGCCAAAACAGAGCTGTAAGAGGATGAAGGAAGTGCTTTGAATTTTCAGATCTTAGGCCTTCCATTTTGTTTTAAATTTTCTGCAAAATGAATGTCTATGTGCAGCTTGTCTTTTATGCCATGGACCAGCTTCAAGTTAGAATGTTTAATCCTGACTTGAATGCTTTTAAATTTCTGTTGTAGAATTTAGAGAATAAAATCTGTTAAACTATTTAATCCTAACAGATTGATAGAATATGTCGAGAATCATATGGGCTCAACTGTTTAATTTGAGTCCATGGAGAAATAAGGAGTAGAAATAGATTAGATTTCCTGCTTTCAAAAAGAATAAAATGTTGTGAAAATATTTTTCCAATCCAAGTGCACTCTAAATGAAGAAAAAATGCTAGATCAATAGGATTGGGTAGGTAGAGAGCTTGTTGATAAAAGAACCATTGTTTTTATAGCTGCTAATATGTTTTCAAAAAGAAGATCATTTAAGCAAAGGAAAGCAGCCCAATGGAGGAGGCACAGGCCAGCCTCCCAGAGAATGCAAGTCTGAAGTTATTGATGCCTTCAAGAAGGCACCATCCCCAAGTGGAGCCAGTGTTAGCCACCTATAAAAAATTTTATAGAAAAAGGTGGCTAAGGATTTTTTGAGCCTTCAAAGAACAAATTTTATTGCTAAAAAGTGTTGGCTCTTGAAGACTCTTGAAGGCCTCATGCCTCTGTCTCAAAATCTTCATTTACTATTTCCATTTTATACTCAGAAATTCTATTGATTTCATGAGAAAAGACTGTTGAGAAACCATCATTTTCCCCCCTTCTCTCACTCAAAACTAACCTTCATTGCTCCCCTTTTTTCTCCATAAAAATCCTCTATTTTCATGATTCCTCTTTTTCCATTCATGAAAATCACCTTTACATAGTTTAAAACTCATTTTTAAACTATACCGAAACCCCCAAATCCATTGAAAACTCTGAAACAAATTCATAAAAAATAATTTTTTTTTACTAAAGGACTTGAGCCCCCTTGGGCTAAGTTTTAATCCACTTCCCCTCCACATGCCCACACCCTGGAACCAAGCACTAACCCTATTCAGCACTTATCGCATCAGAAAGATTCAAGTGCGCAAGTCTTTTTCCATGTTCCGAAAGTTATGATGCGATTAGCCTTTCTATTTAAGACCCCCGATCATATTATTTTTTCATATAAACCGTGGGCCTGCCTTCCACGCTTAAAACATTGAAAATCCATTCCCGATCCATTTTTTCCTTTGTAAATACAAAAACCCATCTATCCAAAGTTTTGATCTAAAAAGCCAAAGTCACGTGTTAATACAAATGGTTAGATTAGAAAGACCCGATCGCGCAATCGCATCGGAAAAATTCAATGGGTTGATTGAAAAGGCCGCATCAAAACTCCCGATGCGATTAAGTCCCATATCCATAAGATCCCGGTCCTTTGTTTTCTTTGTAAAAACCAAGCGCAAAGGCCGAAGTCCTTATCACATCGGAAAAAATTCAATGGGTCGATTGAAAGACTGGGCCCGAAGCTCCGATTGTGATTGGCCCTTGTAATATAAAGCCCCAGGCCCATGGTACTCCATACATCCAGAGGCCCTGCAATCAGGCACTAGTCACTTCATATATAGATATTCCGCCCCGATCCATAAAAACCTTGGTTTTATTAAACATTTATGGGTTTTTCATAAAGTATAAGGGTTTCCGTCGGTGCAAAGTTGAAAATATATTGACCGTTGATCTAAGGCTGATCAACGGCCCGCTCAAAATCGTATCCCAAAGTTTCAATCGCATCGAAAATTTTAAATCGCATACATTTGTTTTTTCCCCTGATCGCCCTTCCTTTCGATTCATTTCACCACCATTGATCTGATCCTCAGATCAACGGCCAGCGCTCCATCGCATCGAAGTTTTCAATCACATCACATTTTTCGAATCGTTGCTTTTATTTTGTTCCCCCCGATCGCCCTTCCTTCCGATTCATTTCCCCACCATTAATCTGATCCTCAGATCAACGGTCCGCGCTGCATTGCATCGCAACTCTCCATCGGGCGCATTTGTTTGTTCGCCCAATCGCCGATCTCTTGATTCAATATCCGTCGTCGATCTCTGTGGGTCTAGTCGGATCTGATGGCTCATATTTATTCCGAGACCCATTTGATATTTAATCATTTTCTTCCTTTGATAAATGTTTTTAACCTTGTTTCTTAAATTTTTTCGCCATTTCTTTGTAAAGTGACCCCTTCTCTTTATCTCCTCCCGATAAAAACCTGATCGTCAATCTCTGCAGATCAACGGATATGACTTATTATTTCCCCTGCTCTCATTTTTCTAACCTCCTCTATGCATATCTCCACCATTGGATGCTGCCATCCAACGGCTATGCTCCTCCCACGCCTTCTGAAGCAGTTTTTCCAAAAAACGCAGGATTTTATAATTTTTGTTTATATTTTGCAGGGATTAATGGTTTTTTCCATTATATTAAAGGGAAAGCCAAAGGCCAGGAATGATGATTACCATGCCTTTTATTTATCAAAGGAAACCATTCACGGGATCTGTTCCATGTCTCGTCATTTCTTCATGAGGTAGTGATGCCATACGAGCCTAGCGTGGCCCTGCACATCGGCAAGACATTGTGTTTTTACAACACTATTTAAAGAGTATTAGTGTTGAAGAAAAGCACAACAGAAAATAATATTGAAGACTGATTTGCGGGGATTATGGCTAAGATCGATTATCAAAAGGCCTAATCCCCCAAATTAAAACACAGTCAAAAGAAAATCATAATTGTTTAACTGACAGAAAGGCCTCCACCCCCTCAATTGAGGCAAATTGATTCCTCAGCTACCATAGGTGTCACCTGTACCTCAAAGCATTCAAAACAAAGGCTGAAGTTATTGATCAAATGAAGATATTCGCCTCAACGCAGCCAGAGAGTTACTTCTGCGAGGAACTTAATGCAAAAAATATCTGCGGAGTTACTCCAAACATAACACAAAGCCTTAAATTCAATAAAAGCTCCCACCAAGTTTAATCTTAAATGAAAAACATTTAATACAGAAAGACCATCTGTAAACTTCTCCATTGAGCCCCTCAAAAGGCCGAGAAGTCATTACTCTGTATTAATTTCCTTGAGAGATATTTTATCAGATCTCCCCTCCTCATTATTCTATAAATACCTCTGTAGAAGATAAGAAGCCGTTGGTTGCAGAAATTTGAAATACATCTGAGCTTAAACTTCTAACTGTAAATAGTGTTCACTGGCCCTTGGAGCTCTTCTTGTGATATAAAAGTTAGGCTGAGATGAGTAGATGATTTCTAAACTCAAGCATTGGACTTAAAGCTGTAACTGGTTTGAAGCATCAATACAAGCTGATTTATGGGATCCTGGTCTATGTTGACGGTGACGTTTTTCTACTTGTAACTTGTTATTTTGTTTATGTTTTCACTGTGTTTCATTTTCTCTTATAAAGAACAGCAATGCATAGAGTTAGGACCTACTGTTTATCAGTAACCTTCTCTGACTGAAAATCTTTATTTATATGTTTTCTTCCAAACTGTGTTATTTGGGAATGATTTAATTCAGTTTAAGCATATGAATGCTGGCGTTCCCTTGTCTTATTTCCTTGGCTGAATATTATTCTTGAATGTTATGTTTAGTATTAGTTAAGTAGAGATGAACTATGGAAGATATGGTGTGCCCTGGTCCTAGTTTCATCTCCAAAATCTGTCTAAATATTTCCCTTGGAATGTGTTAAAAGCTGGCTAGTTTAGAATTACTTACCAGATCTTAGGCCATTATGTGTTATCTTTGTGTTGGTCTTGAAAGTAACCAAGTAAATAAGAGCTAGGAGAGGATTTGTGGTGAGCCCGGCCCGCTAATTTCTACTCCAAAGGTTGCCTTCAAGTTTTCCCCTTTGTTTTAACATGTTTTCCATTGAAAGTGTATCAAAGGCTAGTTAGTTTCAAAGTAATTACCAGATCCTAGTTTACTTTCATGTATTTCTTGAGTCTATGTCAAAGGCTGGCTAGTTTAAAAGTACTTACCAGATCCTGGGTTGCTCTTTGTTCTGCATCTGTTAAATTTTCCTTCTTGTTGTATCATTTCATTCCATAAATCAATCTTCAAATAGATCCTTAGACATAGATGACTTGCCCCATGGACCACTCTTGCCTCTTGTTGTTCCAATTAAACCCTATTATTACTCCATAGCCCAATGGACAAAAACCTGCAATTATCTATCTTTCTGGCCAAAGCTTGTTCTATTTGCTTGCAACTTCTCACCTTTGAAACTCTTTCCACTTAAGACTTTCCACCTCAAACAGTGATCATGCTCAACCATCCAAAAACCAAAACAAACCCTTGGCCTTCATAAATAGCCTAATATTATTACCCCAAACTTCAAAGACAAATCCATCTTTGCACTTATTGGAGAGATCCCTCTCCAGATTCAGGAGGGCTAGATCCTAGAATCCCAAAGTTGGTTGAAACGATGTTTCTCCCTGAGATCGGACTGTGCCCGATCTTGCGGTGGGACCTAACACATGGTTTTATAAAGTCGGCGAATGAAAATGGATTTAATAATCATAGAATAATGAAATTAAACCCTGGCCAAAGATTTTGTGGAGAGCTAGTATGCATAAATTCTCTGTGGAAAGTGAATTCTAACCTATGCTGCTAGTTTTGAACAAAATACTTACATGCATGACGGTGGTAAGTGTGGAATCAAAGCGGTCAAAATCATCTCAAAATAATCAAATGGTCCCGAAAACAACCTATCCCAGCACTTACAAGCCAAAAGGTTGTAAAGTCTTAGACAATTTTAAAAATTAAACCCAAAAATTTAGACAAGTGGGTTTTTAAAAATTTTTAAATTTTGGACATAAAAAACCCTTTTGAACTCACATTTGGTCATTTGTGAATTGGTGAATTTGAGAAAAATCTCTAGAGTAAAAAAATCCCATACTTCAATATGGACTAATTCTCAACTGAATCAGCTCAAATTTTCTAGGTAATCCTCTCAATCAACTTATTAATCAATTTCGCTATCAAATCAAGTAATTTTAGGTTAATTTCACCATAGGAATTATTTTTTTAGAATAAACCTCTACATATATGCAGGTTCAAAATTTTGAAGTTGCGTATATAGACATCTGTGTAAGAATAAACTCACATATGCACAGAGAAAAAATTCAAAATAAAAATATAATGGGTAATTTGTTGAATCGACTCAGGGTGACCATCATTTGGAGAGAGAGGGAGCATAGTGCAATTGATAATGAGGTAATGGAGGACCAATTGTCCTTATATATACTCCATGGATGTGGATTTCTCAAATTTTTCAAGATGCCCAATATGAAACAAATACCAAATTGCTAGAGATGTTGGTTAATTGCTAGGACGCAGAGGAGTATTTCTTCATTATTGATAAAATTCATTTGAGAATTGAATTCAAAGACATATATTTTATTACTGGACTCTATCGAAGAAGAGATCTAGTGAATTTCCAGGGAAAAACCAATAGGAGGGTTGAATGTTGAGGATTACATTTACATATATTATTTTGAGGCTACTCAGAAGGTTAGGACCCAAATCCCAATTAGATATGTGCAAGGATTGCACATGAAAAATCTTCTTTTCATCATAGTCAGAGTAGCCGGGTTCGCTTCATTCCACCAAGCCTCATGTGGGAGCATGAGTTTGGCAGTTGAATGCCTGACTACTTTATATGATTGGTGCACTGCCTTGTTGACCAATATGAAAAAAAAATTGACCTTCATCAAAATATAAAACTAATAATTTCATCTATGGGACCATTTTGTATACATTCTTCTTTCATAGGATACTTGGGCTTCGACTCAAGGTGATATCTACTATTAGCAACCCACAGGATCCATGTATAGCACAATGGGCTGACCTGATGAAGAGACTAGGGGGTGGCTAGGTCCCTAGGACTACCTGGGATGATGAGTTCTTCCTATGGTTGGGATAACAAGTGATTTTTGTAGAGGATTAACCCTATACTAGCATGGACTTCAGGGGAGATGCAAATCTACCCTTACCACCCAGAGCTGCATGCAGAGCAATTAGCAAAATCACTTTTAAATGATTTTCTGATTATTTGATTTTTTGGATTTTCCATAAAAATATGAAAATGAAAAAATATTTTCGATAGGAAAATGTGATTATAAAATTATTGATCATGTTACAGATGTTGGCCCAGTCAGACCTGAGGCTCTATCGAGGCACAGGTGCTGCAGAAGAGAGGTAGTGAATGTCGTGGAAGACCCTGGGAGAGTTCTCCATGCCATACAGAGGAACTTGGAGGGTTTGACCCACCAGGTCCCTATGCCTGTAGTAGAGGACCTCCCTAAGGCTATTCATAGACGTGTAGTTGGTATACCATGTGATTGGGTGTGACTATTCCATCGTGTGGCTACTACCATACTGTTCTTCCGTAATGCCTATCCAGGGTAGGGCCCATAGGCATAAGCTTTTTAGGATGACTGGATGACTTTGATATTTTTTGATGATGGACTTGATTGGGAATAAGCCCTAATTTTGTAGGAAATAATTGTCGATTTTGTGTATATTTTTGAACACATGACTCTGATCTATATATACAGCAATTTTATTATGTGACTATCTCATATATACAATGATGATTGATGATTTTTTATATTTAATGTAGTGAATGATTGATATGCCAAACGATTGTTTGATTAGCTCATGCATAAGAAAATATATTTTCTGATCATGGAATATGAATGTATGCAACATAATTAAATGATATTTGAAACAAAAACACTCTCATAAATAAATGATATAAAAATGGATCTTTGACACGATAGATGTTATTCAACTGTGAAACCACCAATTACGAATCCAAGTACACTACTAACAAACCAATACCAAGAGACATTGCCTTAGAAAGTAGATTGATCACAACAATATATTCTACAACATTGTTCGAAGAAGGACCAATACATATGCCCCTTGAGACTACCAACTGACAGGATGGATAATAGATTACCCAAGCCATGGAAGCAAGATTTCAGGTATGTCTACTAGCACCATCGGCAAAGCTAAAATGACTCATATCATCCATAAACACCTACCAAAGGAGATCAAAAATATCAAGGTCACACCAGAATCGATAGAGAGATATGCACAAAAATACAATACATACAAACAAAGAAAATGTTAGGCACATGCCTAGGCATAATATGTAATATCCCAAAATAGGGAAATTCTACACTATTGGGAATATCTTAAGATATTCCAAATGTGGAGATCCAAAAATGCATAAACATAAACTAGAAATAGCAGTGAATAAAAATCATACCAAAATGTATGGAAACCATAGAGCCATTTTATTATGAATCAGTAGCAAATAATAGCAATACAACTCAAAAGATCAAGGCAAACAAGCCT
Source organism: Pinus albicaulis (assembly GCA_034641835.2). NCBI lineage: Eukaryota > Viridiplantae > Streptophyta > Pinopsida > Pinales > Pinaceae > Pinus > Pinus albicaulis. The sequence continues at coordinate 888,466,053 of CM076581.1, read as the reverse complement.
CCCATCAATACACATGCTAAAAGTGAAATACTGCTACATGGAAGAATGTCCATGAACAAGAACTGTGCAGTCATGGATGGAGCACTACTACAGGAAGTGTAAAATATCATAGATCTGCATATACATGGCTCATACAATATTTGGAGAGAAGATATATGCTCCCAATCACTACTCGAAGATAAGCCTGGAAGGATTGGATGAAATGTGCAAAACTGCAAAATGTCGGAGTTGCAGGGTAGCAGCTGCAACTCAAGAACTGGAAATGAGTGGAGAAGGCTGAATATGTTTCATATGATGAGGATACCTCCTCAAATGGATCTTCTAAGTGAAAGGCTGATCCTATCACTGAAGAGCTCACCCTCCAAACAATCTTCAAAAGCCCCACTGCAAATTCTCACTAGAAATAATGCAGTCACTGAAGGAAACTGCGTTGTAGGGGCAAGGGAATGAGTTGGCCTAATGCCAAGATCTGCAATAAGCTCCAAGGGCTCCCAAACTGATCTCTCAAAGGAAAGAGAGACTCCTCCTTTGAAAAACAAGTGATGGAATTGGTGTCGTGAACCCTCACTGCAACACCTTGCAACACACCATTATTTTGCTGCAGAAATAACGTTGTAGCTGAAGGAGGATGCTTGGCCTCAAGCCTGGATGTGAGGAAAATTAGTACGAATCCTACAAGAGGCCTCTCAAGAAAGGATAAGGATTCCTAAACAAAAAATCCTTGTGCTAAGAAACACTGCAACTTTGCTAAACAGCAGGAGGATGCACAAAGTCTAAATAGACAATGAAATCAATAATCCAAATCATGAATAACAATGGTTGCCTTTCCCTCCTCTTAAACAAGTGAAAGCCCTCTCTCCATGGGTCCCACTCATTAGGGTTTCCTCCACCAAATAACCCTGTTCCCATTCATACCGCGTTGTCTAACAAAGTGTTCTCCACCTTCTCTCCCAGCGCTGTTGACTTGGTCAAACTTGACCTTGTCTCCATGCAAATGTCCTCTTTCACACATAAGGGTGTGAAATCCAACTCTTATGACTATCCACTTTCACATTTGAGGGATTTTATTCATTTTTTCAATAAACATGGGCTTCCTTACCCATTTATTTAGCTGTTAGGTGGTAAAAACAAAACTTTAATATTCCATTTAGCTGTGTGCTAAAATGGGAATATTATATAATACTTCTTAAGATAGAGCCCATTTCTGGGCTCTGCCAGCTCGTTTTCGTCAAAGTCAACCAAATCATAAGCTCCCTTCTTAAGGACTCTTTTGACAATGAAAGGGTCATACCACATGGATTTAAATTTCCCTGCCCCCAAGGCATCCTTGTCTTGATCGTAGACCAAAATGAGGTCACCTTCAGAGAAAACCCTAGGTTTTACAACCTTATCATACTGAACCTTCACTCTTTTATTATGGGCCTCATTGATCGTAGCTGCATCTCGATACTGCTCACCAAGACGTTCAAGATAATCAAGGCATTCTTTGAGATATTCAAGATAAATGAGGCATTCTTCGAGACTCAAAGTGTTTGGAAGAAGCTTATCAGCCAACTTAAGGGAAGGAATCCCACAATCAACAGGAAATATTGATTCCAAACCATAGACCGGTTGGAAAGGAGTGAACCCGGTTATAGTCTTAACTTACTTCTAGCATGCCCAAAGCGCAGGATACAACATGACATGCCAATTGTATATGGCTTTATTGATTGTCCTTTGGAGGATAACCTTTAAGGATTTATTCACAGCTTCAACCTGCTCATTGGCCTAAGGATAATATGTAGACGAATTCTCTTACTAGAAATTTAATTTAAGAGCCAACTCAGCCATCATGGAGTTTTGAAAATGACTGCCATGGTCAATGACAATGTCTTTTGGAATATCGAAGCGAGAAATGACTTGGTTGAACAAAAACATGGTTGATGTTTCACCATCGTTCGAGAAAGTAGGCACATCCTCAGCCCACTTGGTGATGTAGTCCAGTGCTATGATAATGTAGTTTTGACCCTTTGCCAAAGGAAATTTACAAGTAGTAAAATCAATTCCCCACTTAGTGAACAGATCGACAGTGATAATAGGAAAGAGCGGAGTTGAATAAGAGCTCATATTTCGAGTATAAAATTGACAAGGGTGACATTTTTTTACTGCCTCAACACAATCTTTGAAAATCAAGAGCCAAAAATATCTAACATGGAAAATATTTTGAGTTGTAGCAAGCCCAGATAAATGACCACCACAAGATCCATTGTGGCAATCATTCAACATAACCTTAGCCTCTTTGAGAGTTAAACAATGTCCAAAGATTGAGTCGACCCTGTGACGATACAGAGTGTCACCGATAATAAGATAAATTTTTGCCAAGTGATGCAAATTTTTATGCTCATATTTTAAAAAAGTGATGGGAAACTTTGAAGTCTAGAGAGAAACAATAATATCCCCATACCAAGGATCTTGTGAAGAAATGAGGAAAAGATGTTCATCAGGGAACGACTCATAAATAATCTCATCTCCACAAGGCAACCTAGAGATCAACTCCACAAAAACCAATGATTTCTTGGATTTGGAAGATAGGAATTCGAGATCGAATTCTTGTAGAATGGAAATCCATCGATTGTATTTTCCCCCAATCACTGGCCTATTGATAACAAATTGAAATGGATTGACAATTGCCAGAACATAAGTTTTTCAAAGGAGAATGTAATGCCTAAGTCACTGGACAGCATCGACAGTAGCCAAAGTTAACTTCTCAATGGGCGAATATCACAATGCAAGACCTACCAAGCCTCGACTTAGATAATAAATAATATGCTCACAAAGAGAAACATCCTCTTGAACCAGAACCACACCTATAGTAGATTCTGCCACGATGAGATACAAAGGGAAGTTTTTGCTATAATCAAATGGAATTGATAAAGAACCAGAGGTCAATGCCTTTTTCAAAGCATCGAATGAGCATTGAGGAAATTTATCCCATAGGAATGGAATTCCTTTTTTCAAAAATCTCATAAATCCTTTCGTAACCTCAACATAGTTAACGATGAATCTCCTCAAGAAATTTACTTTTCCTTGAAGACTTTGAAGTTGACGAATAGAATACGGGGGAGGAAACTGAAGTATTTCTTCAACCTTGAAGGGATATACTTGAATCCCTTCAGTAGACACTATGAATCCCAACAAGCGACCGGATATGACAACTAAAACACACTTATTTGGGTTCAATCAGATTTTGCAATAATGACATCTTTCAAAAATATGACAAATATGAGAGGGATGATCAATTCTCTTTCGAGAATGAACAACTAAATCATCCAAATAAGCTTCGATGATATGCTTGATATCATGGAAAGCATAATACATGCCTTGCTGTAAAGTAGCTCCAATATTTTTTAGACCAAAAGGCATATTCTTGTATGCAAATGTACCCAAGGGGAAAATAAAAGTAGTCTTGTTCTGATCTTTAGGATGGATGGTAATTTGATTATATCCTGAGAAACCATCCATGAAAGCAAAAATCTCATTCCTTATACGCTCATCAATAATATGATCAATAAATGGGGTCATGTAATTTTCTTTCGGACATGCCTTTTTTAGATCTCTGAAGTCAATCTAGACATGAATCATTCCTTGTTTCTTATCCACATGCACTGCATTCGAAACCCACTCAGTCAAAGGAACAACATATATGAAACCTGCCTTTAGCAGCTTCTAACCTTGGCCTTGATAGTTGCGTCTTTCCTAGGGTTCACCAGACGAACATTATGTCATACATGCTTATAATTCTCGTAAGTCTTGATCTCATGCTGGATAATAGATGGATCAATTCTAGTCATTTACTCATAAGACCAAGCAAACACATCATGAAACTTTTTAAAGAGATCGACATAAATCTGAACTTCTTCAGGGGAACATTTAGCTCAATGAAAACATTATCTATAACGTTTGGATTCCTGGAGATGTTCACCGGGATCATCTCTAAAATGAAAACCATGTTCCCTTCAGCAAAAACATGTGCTTGAGCCAAAGGGCTTAGGATCGGGTGAACAGAACCAATAGACATAGGGCTAGACAATATTGACTTAAACTCACGCAAATCTGGTAGAAAATAGGACCGATGATGCAAATCATCCCACGGTCTTTCCACACCTTTAATTTCCTCTAGGATAGATGTTAGTATGAATATTAATCACAAGCGTACGAAAAAGGCTCACTTTAGCCGTGCATAACAAACAACCCTAACAACAAATATGGCTGCCAATTTCTTTAGATCTACAAGTAGTTGACCAAGATAAATGCTACAAAATCTAGATCTATGCTAAAAAAGATATTAAGCATTAAATAAAAGAAAGAGTTGCTCCATGCATCCAATAGACAAGACAAGAATGTTTTAAAGATTTTTTGTATTTTTTGACACCTGGGAAGGGAACATAGAAATACGCACGGTCACTCAATGGGATGGGTTCTTGTAAGTCCTCAGCACTTTAGATCTAAAATCTCTCTTTCTTGATGGTGTAGAAAACCCAGACAAAAATGGAACTCAAAGGGAGCTCCCAAGAAAAATGATAGCAAGATATGACAATGATGGTGGATCAAAGTCAAACCAAAAGTATAGATCAGGAGTGATATTTAGGCAACAAAAGGTAGTGAGTGAATGGAAAAACCATTCTATTTATAACAAAATATTGAGTTAGTCCAGAGATTGGTGCATAATTAAAATATTATTAACCAAATCTACATCCAACCTTTATGGAATATTTTAATATATTTGTTGGAGGGAAAAAGAATTTGAATTTAGTCAAATCCATTTATTTGTAAATAATAAATAAATAAATGATTTATTTATTATTTTAAGGATGTGGTTGAGTAATAATTAAATAAATAGTGATTTATTCAATTATTTATAAATGATTTAGTCAAATTTAACAAGGAATATTATTTGAGTAAGGTTTACATAATTATTCCTAGAAAATAATAAGATAAATAATTATTTATCTAATTATTTTTCATGTTTTGGGTTAAATATGACCAAGAATATTAATTAAACTGTTGTTTAACTAATTATTCCTTGAGGAAAATAAAACAAATGCGGATTTATTTAATATTTCCTCATGGGGTTTCCTGTTTAGACCATAAACAACTTAATAAATAAGGATTGCTAAGTTTCATAGTGAAAGTAATTTTACTTAGGGTAAAATTGGTCTTACATGGTGTACTTCGGTCCATCTAATAGTAATAGGTCAGAAGACCAAAAATTGGTGTAACAGATTTCCCCCCAGCATGCAAGCATTAGGAGCTAATCATATGAGTGAAGTACATTGTAAGATCTCAATCACTAGACACTAAAGGGGAAGTTAGAGAGAGAGAAATATAAGGTAGACCAAACCACTAGAGGACTAGACACTGAGGAGGTGAAACTTACAGGTGCGACAAGTCTCTTTTATGAGTGACTACCTGTGTTATAGGGAGCGAGGGAGGCATAAATATGCATGCTGAGACAAAGTACAAAGAATAATGTGTCAAGTAAACAAGGGATTGAACTATATAGTACATGTTGGCATAAACATGAGTCAGAAAAAAACATGATAATTAATCCCACATACATACTGTGCCTGGGATAACAGCCAGGACTTATACAATAATATCTAAGTACATGATATATAAGTACAACAAAAATGCTCCTGTGAAAATGAAAGGGCTCTAAAAATATAACTGATACATGCAAACTAAAAGGTGCTACAAGAAGCTCAGGCCGACATCATCAAATATATGGAGCTGCATCAAAGGCTGTAATGAGGAGGTCATCCGGGAATGTGGGGGGATACCTAAAGGGCCACCCCATCATGAGGTCCGAACCATCTCACACACACCCGGGAATCACTGGTACAATCTGCTGCATCACTGAACCATCAAGTATAAGGATCTCAATCATGTTGTAAAGAGCTGGAGCTCAGAAATGATCAATTCAAAGGGAAATAAGGAGTCCCTTTTCCTGATCCGAGGCACAAAAAAATAATGGAAGTTGGAACCAAGGTACACCGCCCTCTAGACCTGTATTTTTGAATGAATGATCTGATGTCGATAGAAGGAGGTCCTCCATAGGTGAGGCAATAAGGAATCCTCAACTAGGGCACAAGAGAAAATAGTAGAGCGACTTACAGACTGACACCAGGGATGATGATGAAATGGGGGGTACTGAGTAGCGGACAGACAACTTCCCTTGTTAAAGCATAAATGGCATGGATGACCTAGCAGTAACTGACACAATATTAAAGGGGACAGGAGATAGTAGGACTGAAGGCCATGATGTGTGACATGAGAGAGGAATCAAGCAATGAAGGATGGAGGACTATAGCGAGGTATAAAGGGACTCAGGATAGACTCCATGGATGTGATGATGACTCAAATCAGATGCTCTAAACAATGGTGACTTGATGATGCTGCCACACAGAAAAGGTCCAATGGGGACCATAAATACGTGAGTAAAATTTGGTTACTCATGAAAAAAACCAACACGAGCATGGAAAAGTATGGAGGAAAATTTGTGCCCCAAGTACAAGTGTTGCAAGTGAAGAAATTCGATTTTGAGGAGTGGTGAAGTGACGCTTCTTGGAAAAAATGTGTCAAGGTGAAGCATCAAATCACAAAAAACTAATGGATACCCATTTTAGAGCTCGGCGAGAGCCTTCCAATGGTATAAACATGTTGTCAAACTAAGCTACGGTTTGGCCGCAGTGGGTGAAATAAAAATCTGGGGTTTCTCTTTTAATAAGGAATTTTCCCTCCAAATTCACTCATTTCCAAGTGTAGCTATGGTGAATGTAGAGAGAAGAGAAGGCCATAAATCTTGTGGCAATCATAGCAGACAAATCAACCGTTGGAATTAAGATCCATCAGTAGTGGTTAAGAGGCCAAACCATAGTCTTTCAATTGAGGGGATCAAAATTTCAGTTTAGGTACCTAGAGCTCATGAATAGGCCAAGTCGCACTTTTTGGGGTCTGTTTTGCAACCTCGGTAACAGGTACTGGGCAGCAAAACTATGACCTACCCCAGGAAATGACCTAAAAAGTGTGACCTGTCAGAGAAAGGGGGTTTCAGTGCTATTTTTGGCTGAGATCTGGGATTTTTGTGGTTGAGGGGCATAGGTGCCCCCAAGCATGTTGTGGTCATTCCAAAATGTATTTAGAAAAAGGGGAATCTATGCACATTTTAATGATGTGGTACACCATTTTTTTTTTATGGTTATGCAGTTTGAGAAAGGGAATGGAGGATTACCAATCTCTTTTAGTACTGCATATATGAAGCAAATGGACTAAATTTATGGGTTGGCATACGTGGTGTCACTATCTTCAAGAGTGGATTTGGAGATAATGAACTGGTGCTCTCCTAGAAAACCCACAGGTTGGTCAACAACAATGTCTAGGGTACTGGGTTGCATTTGTAAGATGAAGGAATGATGAGGGGTATCGTTGGGTCGTAAAAAGGTATCTTTTGGACACCTAATTAGTCTACGTTAATCATCAATCTGGGAGCGAATTTTTATTTCAAGAGTGTACTCTGTCTGAGGCTACAATTATCTAAGAGCAATGTTGTGAAGATGTAGTATAGAATGTTGAATGCAAAAGGAACAAATTCTTGTAAATAAATCTAATTACAGTGACATGAATGGAAATGCTCTGAAAATTAAACTACATCAATCTTGCAAAACATCGATCAGGGATCCAGTAGCAATAACTCCTTCCCTTAGAAATCAATGCAAGATAACCAATATGGTGACTTGGATGCAATAACCAGTTTCCTCTACAGTTGGCGATATTTAAAGCAATCAAAATAAAAGAAAACTCAATCTTCGCGCTAATGGAAATAACTAAAAAGAACAAAATCTGGAAAGGAACAACAGCATAAAGCCCTAACTCGTCTATTTGCTAATCGAAGGCTATGAATAAATAATGAACAGAAATGGAACATCAATATGAAATGAACATCAATTACAATTCTAACATAATCAAGCAACTAGATTTCCACGCTTCAATCCTGCCGACAGCCAATTACCACCAACAATCAATTATAACAAATCATAAATTAATGAAACAGCAACTTGAATCAGATACAGAACAGTAAGGCTTTATAATGATAGCAAGATAACCGAACAACAAATGTGCTTCTTGTAAAGGATGAAATAGCAATGACTCTGTATTTGATCTAACAATGATAAATCAATTCTGTAATTGAAATAAGCATTAAACACACTTCACACAATAGTAAGTAAGGATTAAAAATAAAAATAGTGAAGTGATTCCACCAGAGCCGGGCCCTTAACGCCAGTGAAATACTGCTGGGCTAATTCAAAACTTATAAGATGAAATGAAACGCGTGTCTTATATTAAACAAACATAAAGCATTACAGAGGAGGTTCTCTCAAAGCCGAGAGTCAATAAAACATTGTGTTAGGTGTCTGTAATTTATTAGCAAGATTTGCAGAGTCCAATTACAGAAACAACATCATTTCTACCAACTTTGGGATTCTAGGATCTAGCCCTCCTGAATCCGGAGAGGGATCTCTCCAATAAGTAAAAAGATGGATTTGTCTTTGAAGTTTTGGGTAATAATATTAGGCTAGTTATGAAGACCAAGGGTTTTGTTTTGTTTTTGGATGGTTGAACATGATTGCTGTTAGAGGTGAAAAGTCCCAAATGCAAAAAGGTTCAAAGGTGAGAAGTTTCAAGCAAAAAGAGTAAGCTTTGATCAAGAAGAAAGATGATGGTAGGTTTTCAGTCCATTGGGCTATGGAGTCATAAGAGGATTTAATCGAAACAATAAGGTTCAAGAGTGGTCTATGGGGCAAGTCATCTATGCCTAAGGATCTCTTTAAGGTTTGATTTATGGAATGGAATGATACATCAAGAAGGGGAAAATAAACAGATGCAGAACAAAGAGCAGCCCAGGATCTGGTAAGTGCTTTGAAACTAGCCAGCCTTTGACCAGGCACTTAAGAAAAACATAAAATCAAACTGGGATCTGGTAAGTACTTTGAAACTAGCCAGCCTTTGATACACTTCCAATAGAAAACATATAAAAAACTAAGGTAAACTTGAAGGCAACTTTTGGAGTAGAAACTAGCAGGCCGGGCTCACCACAAATCCTCTCCTATCTCTACTTTACTTAGTTACTTCCAAGAAAATCATAGAGATAACACAGAGTGGCCTAATATCTGGTAAGTGCTTTGAAACTATACAGCTTTTGAGACATTATAAGGGAAACAATCAAACAGTTATGCAAACAAGACTGGGAATAGGACTCACCATATCTTCCTCAGTTCATCTTCACACAACATATACTGAAAGTAACATTCAAAAATAATATTCAGCTAAGACAATAAGACGAGGGAACGCCAACATTCCTATGCTTAAACTGAATTAAATAATTTTCAAATAACACGGTTGGAAAGAAAACATTTAAATAAATATTTCTCAGCCAGAGAAGGTTACTGATACACAGTAGGTCCTAACACTGTTTAAACTGTTCTTTACAGTAGAATGTGAAACATAATGAAAACGGAAACAAAATCACAAGTTACGATAAGAATAACATCACCATCAACATAGACCAGGATCCCATAAATCAGCTTGTATTAATGATCTAAACCAGTTACAATCTTCACATCCAATGTGTTAATTCATCTTTCTTTCACAACCTAACTTATCTGTTACAAGAAGAGCTCCAAGAGCCAATGAATCACTATTTACAATCGGGAGTCTTTAGCTCAGTTACATTACAATGCTTCAGCAATTACATCAATAACCAACCTCTCACTCATCTTCTACTGAAGTATTTATAGAACGATGAGGAGGTGAGATTTGATAAAATATCTCAAATACAATTAATACAGAGTTAATGTTTTCTTGGCCCTTGGGGGCTTAATGAAAAAATTGTACAGGTGTTTCACTGCATTAACTGATTTACACTTATGATTTGAGCTCGGTGGGAGCTTTTGTTGACCTTTGAGGTTCTGAGTGATGCTAGGGTTACTCTGCTGACATCCTTTTCATTGAAGTTCTTGGCAGAATTTATCCTTTGGTGATGATGTGAGGCAGATATTTGATTCTGAGCAATAACTTCGGCCCCTGATTGAATACTTTGAGGAACAGGTGGCTCTGTGGTGGTTGAGGAATCAATTTTCCTCAAATGTGGCGGTGGAGGCTTTTTGTCTGACAAAATACTTTAGGTTTTCCTTTAAATTGTGTTTTAGATTGGGGATTAGGATTTTGATAACTTTCTTAGCCATAATTCCCGCTAATCTGTCCATTAATTCTCTGTTCTGGTTCATCCGGGCCTTCGACACTGATGATATTTGACTGTACCTGTTTCATGGTTTTCTTGTTTTCGTGTCGGGCTGCGCAGGGTTTATAAGGCACCAATGCCTGTGAAAACATCGATGAAACGTGCTTGTGAACCCTGCAGATGATTTCCTCGGATGAAACGAAGACGTGCGAGTCGTCACCCTCCTTCTTAGGATCTTCCTTGAAAACCACGAAAAATGACTTAGAACCCTGCACAATACGAAAACTTATGAAAATATCTTGCTTTTATAGGTTTTACTGCATCAGAGGATGTGCGGAGGAAGCAGGGCCATTGGATGGCATCATCCAACGGTCGAGATTTAATCTCAGAATGGTCGAAAAATCATGGGGGAAGGAGGATTAGATCAGAGCCGTTGATCGCGCATGATCGACGGTCGGGAGTGGGCAATGGAAAGTCAGCAGCGGGGAAAGGTTGACTAGGCAACGGAATCGGGCGACGCAATATGGGCCATCGATCTGCAGATCAGATCGACGGCGGGGATTAATTTGCTGCTATACGAGGGCCTGTTTATCGCGTGGGAACTTTGGTTAAACGTCGGACAATTTCGGCGATCAACAATCGTTGGATGAGTGGGCCCAGATCGAACGGCGGAGATCGATTTCACTGGGCATCCTGGTCCAGGCTTTAATGCACAATGGACGATGGTTGCACGGCGGTTTTCAAACCGTACAAGGGACACGCGGCACACAGCGTATGGAATCGCTGGCCAATGGCAGAAAACAACTTTGGCTCGAAGGCGGGGCAAAATATACCGGGCGGGTTTGGAAAACAGCACATGGACGGCGGGGACCACATGGTAAGTCACGCTTCGCACCGTCTGATCTGCGGAGCAGATCAACGGTCGAGATCGCCCCATAATTCGTATGGGCGGAAGACTTTGGAAATGGATTTAAAACCCAAAATACGAATTTTTCAAAGGTTTTTCAATGTTTTGAGCGGAGAAATATTATTGGCAAGGATAAGCGCCCGCGAGGTTTAGCAGTCGGTTCTGGCGCTCGGGCGCATGGAGGAAAAAGGAGTAGAGGCTTAGCCCAAGGGGGCTTAAGCCCAGAACATAAAAAATATGCATTTTTTATGGTTTTTCAATGTTTTTCCAAAGGAAATGGAGGTTCCGATAAGGCTAAGAAGGGGTCTTAGACCTTAGAAAATGGATTTTATGAAAGGAAAAAAGGAAGGATCATGAAATTGTGGGGTTTTCATAGGAAATGGAGGGATAGAAAAAGAGGTTAGTTTGGAAGAAAAGGAAGGGAAAAAGGGGTCTGCAGCAGTATTTGACTTTGGATTTTTGTAGGATCTCAGAGGTTTTCAGGATGTAAACAGCAATATGGGATCTGGACAGAGGCATGAGGCCTTCAAGAGTCTTCAAGAGCCAACAATTTTTTATAGGAAAAAATTGTTCCTTGAAGGCTCAAAACAAATTTAGCCACCTTTGGTATAATCAAATTTTACAGGTGGCTAATAGTGGCTCCACTTGGGGATGGTGCCTTCTTGAAGGCATCAAGAATTCAGACTTGATTTCTCTGGGGGCTGACTTGTGCCTCATCCTTTGGATTGCTCTACCTTTGCCGGATGATCTTGCTTTGCTCTGAAAAATAGTATCAGTCATGAAAGAATAATGGACTTCATCAACACAAGCTTCTACCTACCCAATCCTACTGATCTAGCATTTTTTCTTCATCAGAGTGCACTTGGATTGGAAAACTCTTTTTCACAACATTTTATTCTTTTGAAAGCATAAAAACTAATCTATTTCTACTTCTTATTTCTCCCTGAACTTAGATTAAACATTTGAGGTCAGATATTTCTCTACCTAATCCACTGTCTGTTGGGATTAAGCTGTCCAACAGACTTTCATTCTCTAAATTCTACAACAGAAATTTAAAAACAGTCAAGTCAAGATTAAGCTGTTTGACTTGCTGTGATCTATGGCATAAAAACAAGCCGCACATAGATTATTATTTGCAGAAAATTAAAATCAAAATGGAAGGCTTAAGATCTGAAAGTCTCTCATCATGGCCTTCTCTTTTCTTTACAGCTCCATTTTTTCTTTTGTTTGAGCTGTCTCTTCCTTGTTCTCTGATTCAGAATTTGGGCAAATTAGAACCAGTTTTTCTCTTTTTTGACTCAGAATATAAAACAGTTTGGCAAATCGAATTCACTATCCTATCAGCAGAAAAATTTAAAGCTAATTGGTCAAGATTAAACAGTTTGACTAACTAGAAGTGTGTTTTTGAGGAGTGGCATTTGAGCTTGCACACTTTCAGATTTATTTCTCTTTTATGGCATGGGGCTCTACCTTTCTTGTTTTCATTTCTGCCCTCTTTTCTTTTTTTCTTTTTTTTTGTATTTTTTGATTTTTCATAACTTTGAATGTAATGATGGATGGAATATTCATAATGGAAAAAAATAAAAATGCTTCAAAGCATAAAATGGATCAAGAGAAGTAATGCTTGAGCATCCTTCCATTGAGAGGACCCCCAAACAATTCTGTTCCATCCAGTTCCTGTAAGAAAAAAGCATTATTACCAGCAACTGAATGAATAGAGTAAGGGCCAAGCCATAGATTGTCAAATTTTTCATGCTTGCCCTTTTCTTCCCTCCTTGAGTCCCACTTTAAAACTTTGTCCCAAATTTTGAAATTGCTAGCCTTTGTTCTTCTATCAAAAATATTTTTGATGCTGTCTTGTTTGTGTAATTCCTTGTTATACACTTCCTCCCTGGTTTGCTGAAGATGGATGGTCTGATTTATTCTTCTGGTCATGTCATTATCTTCAGTCTGCAATTCTTGGATCAACTTCATAACTGGTACACCAAGGCTGTTAGGAAAAATTGCATCTGTACCATACACAAGATGGAAAGGTGACATACCAATAGATTTCTTCAAAGTTAATCTGTCAGCCCAAAGTGCATGGACCAGCTTTGTGTGCCAAGACTTTTTGTTGTCCTCCAACAGTTTCTTGATTATGTTCACTAAGCTTTTTTTGGAAGATTCTGCAAGTCCATTACCTTGAGGGTAATAGGCTGTGGAATGCCCCAATGTTATCTGATATCTATGACACAAGTCAACCATCCTTTTTGATCCAAATGCTGTTGCATTATCAGTGATAATTTTGGTAGGACAGCCAAATCTGGAGAGAATGTTAGTCTCCATAAATTTTATGATAACTGAATCATTGGCCTTCCTACAAGGAATGGCTTCTATCCACTTAGTGAAATAGTCTGTGGTAGTAATAATCCACCTATGCTGGGCAGAAGATGGTGGGTGGATTTCTCCTATGAAGTCAAGTCCCCACTGTTGAAAAGGAGCTTCAACAGTGATTGGATGCAGAGGCAGGGGTAGCAGTTTTCTTTTGCTCTCAAACAGTTGGCACTTATGATAGGAAATGATCATCTTGTGTATATCAGGAAAAAGAGTAGGCCAATAGAAACCAGCCCTCAAAATTTTGTTGGTTGTTGACTTCCAGTACAAATTACCCCCACACTCTCCTTCATGGAATTCTTGCTTAACCTTCTCTACATCAAACTCAGGCAAACATTTAAGCAATAGACCACTTGCATTTTTCCAATAAAGACATCTATCTATAATACAATAGTTTACTTCTTTCAGCTTCAAGAACCTTGCCTTTGTTTTTGTCAAACCAGGAGGTGTATTTAAATTGAGCAAAACATAAACAATATCAGCATACCAAGGAGAATTCATAAAATGGTCTTCAAAAATGGGAGTTGAGAATTCTTCTTGGTCATCTAAAGCATTAATCATATAAATATCAAGAACTTCACAATTTGACTCAGCCACTAATCTAGCTAGACCTTGGCCTTTGATGAGCTTAGTGGGTTTTATCTCTAAATCGTATTCAAGGATGATAGAAATCCACTTACCTCTCTTACCATCTGGATCTTGTGTTAGAATTTCTTTAGCAACTGGATTTGGGACAAAGGCAATGATGTGTGAATGAAGAATGTAAAACCTGAATTCTTTTAAAGCGTTAACCAAAGCAAAAGCTTGCTTCTCCATAATGTTATACTTCAATGGGGAATCCTTCAATGCCTTGCTAAAGAATGCAATAGGCTGCTCTTGTCCTTGTGGATTTTTCTGTAAAAGGAGAGCAGCTATGGTATGTTCTGATGCAAATGAGAAGATATAAAAATCCTTTGAAAAATCAGGACTTATCAGAACCGATGTTTTGGTTAATGCTTGTTTCACCAGCTCAAAGGATGTCTTTGCTTCCAAGGTCCATTTTACCCCTTGCTCCTTCTTCAACATGTTTGTGATATTCCTAAGGAGCTCAGCTAAGTTAGGGATGAACCTTCTCAAAAATTTAATCTTCACAATGAAAGATTGCAACTCTTTGATGTTTCGAGGATGAGAGATTTGCAATATGGCCTCAATCCTCTTTGGATCTATCTTTATACCCTCGTCAGAAATAATGTGCCCAAGAAGTTTACCTTCTTGGAGACCGAATAGTGTCTTCTTAGGGTTTAAGGATATTCCAAACTTTCTGCATTTCTCGAAAAAATTTCTCAAATGTTCTAAGTGTTCTTCATTTGTTTTTGAAAACACAGTGACATCATCAAGATAGATAATGATGAAGAATCCCAATTCTTCTGAGAATGCTATGTCCATGGCTCTCTAAAAGGTTGCTCCATCATTCATTAGACCAAAAGGCATTTTCACATACATGAAAGTGCCCCATGGTGTAGTAAAAGCTGTCTTTAATTGATCAGCAGGGTGAACTAAGATCTGATTATACCCTGAATAGCCATCAAGCAAAGAAATTCTTCTAGACCCTACCACCCTTGTAAAACATGCGATCCTTTTTTGGTAAAGTGGCAGTTTATTGTTCAATGCAACTTTGTTTAAACTTAAAGTTCATAAAAAAGCCCGATTTTCAGCTTTTATTCTACTGCAATCCGTATTTAGATAACCACTTAATAAGTAATAGGGTTAAACACACACACATTTTCTTCATACATCTTCATGATTTCCTTCTTAACCAAAGGCAGTTGTACAGGGTTTATTCTGCGCAGTTTCTGTTTGAATGGTTTTTGGTTTTCTTTAAGAGGGATTTTGTGCTGTATTATTTCAATGTCATAGGACTTAAGATCTTCATAACTCCATGCAAAAACATCAGAAAATTCTTTGAACAGCTCTATGTATTTGAGTTTAATGTGAGCTGGCAAAGTTTTGGAAAGTTTGATCATTTTCGGTTTTTCCTCACTGCCTATGTTGCACTCTTCCACTTCAGTCTCTACAGGTTTCAGTTTAGGTTTTTTGGCCACATCATTAAGATCAAACAACTCTTCTAAAGGTGCTAGACCACTTGGAAAACTTTCATCTTTAGAATGCAGAGTTTCTATTTCTTCTGTTTATGATTCTGCACTCAATTATGTTTGGTTTCTAAGTTTGCTAGTCTGAAGGTTGATATTGGCAAGTTCAAGAGAAGGTTCTTCTTCACCAAGAAAATTTTCTTCACTGCAGTCTGTATCATAGTCTGAATCTGAGCTATGTAGTTCAAATTCATTTCTGAATTGCATGAAGTCTTCTATTAGTTTATCTCCATCAAACACCTGCCAATATTTTTTATTATCAGGCACAGCTGGTCTAAATTTTATCTGAGTTGAGAAATCTTCAGTCTCATATGGCACTAGACATGTCCTAGCTGCAAAGGCTAAATTGTGGGCAATAAGATTTCTTTTTCTTGGGACGAAACTCAGGTTGGATTCCTCAAATGTTTTAAAAAGATCCATGACATCATTCCGATAGGCCCTAAGTCTGGGATGATTCGCATTATATTCCCCATTGACTTGCCTAATGATTAACTCAGAGTCCCCATACACATTTATTTTCTTGGCTCCTAACTTTTTTAAGAGATGTAAGCCTAAGAGAAGGGACTCATATTCCGCTATGTTGTTAGAACATTGAAAGTTTAATTTTCATGAAATGCATTCTGTTTGTTGACTTTCAGTATTTGTAATCCAGACACCTACCCCAGCATTAGTTTTAGTGTATGACCCATCAAAATACATACTCTAGAGAGGATCATTTTTAGTTTTTTCGGTTTGGTGAATGTCCTCTGTATGATTTGATTCCTCAAGTTTTTCAATATGTTGAGGAATTATTTCTTCGCTGTCAAAATTTAATAGCAACGGACCGATGACTTGTAAATCAAGAGCTGTTTTTTGCTTGCCAATGTTTTCAAGTGTAGCAAACCGTTTTGACACTTCAGTGTTGTGCTCTTCTTCCTCCGTATCAGCCATCGATCCTGTTAAAGTGATTTGTTCAGTAAGTGTTCCATCATTAAACATGATAAAATAATCAAGGCTTGTACTTATAGAATACAGAGGAGATTTTTGAGGCCTGTCTTGACTTGTAACTGTGTATTGCATATGGGACTCCCTGTAAAGTCTTCTAGTCTGATTGAAAACTGGGATAGTCGCATAGGTCATGTCCATTTGCATAGTCCCCTATAACTTAGCCCCCCAAGATCTTGATAAAAGCATTCCATACTTTGGGGGCAATACTCATTATTAACAATGTTCATAACCAAAGATCAAATAATCAAAGGCCAAGCATAAGATCTTTATCAAATCCAGACATTTATTTGTGTTGGAATCAAAGCAGAGTAGGTCTTTCATAAGGTCTCGGTGATTTAGAAGACCCAAAGCCCCTATTCCAGCCTTTGGTACTAAACACATGATAGTTTCCAGGCTTCATGGCATATGTAGAATCTTGTTATGAACATTTAAACTCACATAGAAGGGAGGAACCGGTCCCTCTTGATATCTTCCTTCAATCTTTGGACCAAAAATGAGCTCTGGTTGGTCATCATTGAGATTGAGAGTGTCCTCATTTTCTTCTATATTTAGAGCCTTCAAAATTTGGGTTTTATATACATGATGGGAAACTAACTCAGTCAAGGGAACATAAATTTTGATCTTTGAGATTTCCGGTTACAGGCTGAAAGGAATTTGATTCTTTAAAGCACTTGTTTCAGCCTTATTAGTTGTTACTTTATCAGCAACGAGAGCTTGCTGATTTGTTTTATCTACATTTGACACAACGGTTGTAAAAGGAGTACTAGCTGAAGTGTTAGTACTACTGATGTTTGCACTCTATTTTTCAAGATTTTGAGTGTCTTTCTCTTTACCTTTACCAGAATTAACAGCCACTATTTTATCCTTTTGTTTCACTATTTTAGGCTTGGTTGTAGTGTTGTTTTGAGAAGGTTTGTCAGAGGTTTTGGTGTTGGGGGTTTGTTGACTCGATCTAATTCTGAGTTCATATTCTTTTGAAGGTTCTGTGATGGCATTTTCCATGTATTGACAACAATTTTCATTATCATCTCTTTTGTCATCATAAGGTGTGTAAAGACCCTCTTTTATATCATAATGAACCTCAAAGTTATCATCATCTAACCCAAATAAGTTCATATCATCATCCTCTGTTATTTGATCTGTTTCCTCAACCTCACTTACATAGTTTTGATGAAAGGGAGGAGTGATCTGCTGATCATCTTCCCTGGGTCTGTTAGGAGGTTGGTTCCTTCTAGAATTTTGATTCTGGTTTTGGTTTCTGTTTTGAGGAGTAGTCTGGTTTTGACTTGCTCGTGCTCTCTCAAGAATGCTCATTTTCTTCATCATTTCTTCCATCATTCTTTCCATCTTTGAGTTTGAGGTAGTAGGTGTGGATTCCTCTCTAAAAGATACTCTCTTTTCAGCTTTCATCCTTGCTCTCTTCTCCATTAGGTTGACTTCCACAGAAAGAGCACCTCTTTGCATGTCTTCAAGAGTTTCAAAATATCTTTCTCTCAGCGAATAGGTCATATCAGAGTCAAATCCTTCAGGAAATTTGTTTAAGGATAAGCCCTGTGGAGGTTTTAGTTCTGGGGAAAGTGCATTATACACACTGTTAAATCTGGTACAATAAGCTTGTAAACTTTCCCCTGGGTTCCTATGGAGATTATTGTAGTCAGCAAGGACATGGAGAGGATTCTTCCTCACTTCCCATTTGTTTAAGAATTTCTGATGAAAACCTTGGCGATCATTAATACTACGGGGGGTTAAGCCTTTAAACCATTTTCTTACTTCTCCCCCCAAACTTTGAGCAAATAGTCTAATATTGACAGAATCATCATCAATTTCGTTTCTGTCAAAGTAGTCATTCATCTTATCCACATGTTGTGATTCAGTTATAGCGTTGCTAGCATCATACAATGGGATTTTGGAGTGATAGTCCTGTGGAAGGTTGACTAGTGGTATAGGAAGGGCTAAGGGAGCATACCATGCTACCATGATATGTGGTGGGGGTGGGTTTACAAGGGGTGGATTGACAAGAGGAGGTGTGGGATGAAATGGAGTGGTTTGAACAGTGGATGAAGGATGAACAGAAGTGGATGGAACAGTAGTAGATTGCTGAGATGATCCTGGATGAAGGACACCTAAGTTAAGAAGAAAATGTAAATCAGGAGGTGTTGTTTCTCTTCTCCCAAGATGTTCAATTGTTTCAGGAGATGAAGGTGAAGACTCAGAATCTAGCTGATCTAAATCACCAAATGACCTAGTCCTAAAGGGACTAACTAAGTCAGCTTGTGATTGTTGTAGAGCTAAAAGATTTTCAGGGACTGAATTAGCTCTTAGGGGTGATCTGAAAATAGTTGAAGATTCTATCTTAGGAGACTTCCTAAGGATTCTTTCTGGGTTATCAACTATCTCAGGTGGATCAGGGTCAGGATGGGCTCTAGTGTGAATCTTCCTAGGAGCCACTATGCTGTGTTTTTAGACCCAGAAAATCAAGAAAAGTTCAGCCAGGTATGACAGTCTTTAAGAGGTTAACTAATCTTTTTTCACAATTTTAATCCTACAGTCCTATAACTAGATTTGAATGATATTATAATGGTAAGGGTTCTTCCCAGTGGAGTCTTAAGGTCTGTTCAGGATTGTGGAGTCGCCAGGTGGAAAGTTTAGAAAGTTTTCAAAGAGATACACTGTCCACCACAGTGCTTGTGAAACATCCTTTTTCCAGGATATCCTGAAACACAACAAACTCTAACCAGAGATTGACTGGGAGGGCATTCACCAGATATGTCACCTCTAAAAGAGGATGAGATCCAGAGGCTACTTGGCCCTTTCCAGACTCTGTCTAAGAGTATGAGGTAAAACACAATCAAAAGGCAAGTGAAATGTAAGAGTAAGTGTTTTACTACCAATCTGAAATGTTTTTGGTATTTTCTGATTTATTTTTTATTTGTGGTTTCTAATAATGTCCTAACTTTGTTTCAAAACTTAGCTACAATTGTGAGACAAAGATATTCTACTCTTATGGCTAAGCTAGCTGATTTTTCAAGGTTAGATAAGTCTTATGAGAATCCTAGGGTCGACCTAGGTTTTCACTGATTCAAACAAGTTTTCATCATGATTAACATTTCTTGGTAGTGCTTGAAAAGGCTGCTTTTTACTCACAAGGTCTTATGAAGATTCTGGATTCGGATCCCCAGCGGAGTCGCCAGAAATGTTAGGTGGCTCCAGCTGGTTAATAAAGCAAATGCTCTATGAACCAAATCTCTGATGTCGTATGATTATCTTTAAATGAAAGGATTCGGGGTTCTCTCCCCAGCGGAGTCGCCAGAAATGTTAGGTGTCTGTAATTTATTAGCAAGATTGGCAGAGTCCAATTACAAAAACAACATCGTTTCAACCAACTTTTGGATTCTAGGATCTAGCCCTCCTGAATCCGGAGAGGGATCTCTCCAATAAGTACAAATATGGATTTGTCTTTGAAGTTTTGGGTAATAATATTAGGCTAGTTATGAAGACCAAGGGTTTTGTTTTGTTTTTGGATGGTTGAACATGATTGATGTTAGAGGTGAAAAGTCCCAAATGCAAAAAGGTTCAAAGGTGAGAAGTTGCAAGAAAAAAGAGTAAGCTTTGATCAAGAAGAAAGATGATGGCAGGTTTCCAGTCCATCGGGCTATGGAGTCATAAGAGGATTTAATCGAAACAATTAGGTTCAAGAGTGGTCTATGGGGCAAGTCATATATGCCTAAGGATCTCTTTAAGGTTTGATTTATGGAATGGAATGATACATCAAGAAGGGGAAAATAAACAGATGCAGAAAAAAGAGCAGCTGAGGATCTGGTAAGTACTTTGAAACTAGCCAGCCTTTGACCTAGTACTTAAGAAAAAAATAGAAGCAAACTAGGATCTGGTAAGTACTTTGAAACTAGCTAGCCTTTGATACACTTCCAATAGAAAACATATATAAAACTAAGGGAGACTTGAAGGCAACTTTTGGAGTAGAAACTAGTGGGCCAAGCTCACCACAAATCCTCTCCTAGCCATGCTTTACTTAGTTACTTCCAAGACAATCACAGAGATAACATAGAGTGGCCCAAGATCTGGTAAGTGCTTTGAAACTATCCAGCTTTTGACACATTCTAAGGGAAACAATCAAACAGTTATGCAAACAAGACTGGGACCAGGGCTCACCATATATTCCTCAGTTCATCTTCACACAACATATACTGAAAGTAACATTCAAAAATAATATTCAGCTAAGACAATAAGACGAGGGAACGCCAACATTCCTATGCTTAAACTGAATTAAATCATTTTCAAATAACACGGTTGGAAAGAAAACATTTAAATAAATATTTCTCAACCAGAGAAGGTTACTGATACACAGTAGGTCCTAACACTGTTTAAACTGTTCTTTACAGTAGAATGTGAAACATAATGAAAATGGAAACAAAATCACAAGCTACGATAAGAATAACATCACCGTCAACATAGACCAGGATCCCATAAATCAGCTTGTATTAATGCTCCAAACCAGTTACAATATTCACATCCAATGAGTTAATTCATCTTTCTTTCACAACCTAACTTATCTGTTACAAGTAGAGCTCCAAGAGCCAGTGAATCACTATTTACAATCGGGAGTCTTCAGCTCAGTTACATTACAATGCTTCAGCAATTACATCAACAACCAACCCCTCACTCATCTTCTACTGAAGTATTTATAGAAGGATGAGGAGGTGAGATCTGATAAAATATCTCAAATACAATTAATACAGAGTTAATGTTTTCTTGGCCCTTGGGGGCTTAATGAAAAAACTGTACAGGTGTTTCACTGCATTAATTGATTTACACTTATGATTTGAGCTCGGTGGGAGCTTTTTTGACCTTTGAGGTTCTGAGTGATGCTAGGGTTACTCTGCCAACATCCTTTGCATTGAATTTCTTGGCAGAATTTACCCTTTGGTGATGATGTGAGGCAGATATTTGATTCTAAGCAATAACTTTGGCCCCTGATTGAATACTTTGAGGAACAGGTGGCTCTGTGGTGGTTGAGGAATCAATTTTCCTCAAATGTGGCGGTGGAGGCTTTCTGTCTGACAAAACACTTTAGGTTTTCCTTTAAACTATGTTTTAGATTGGGGATTAGGCTTTTGATAACTGTCTTAGCCATAATCCTCGCTAATATGTCCATTAATTCTCTGTTCTGGTTCATCCGGGCCTTCGACACTGATGATCTTTGACTCTGCCGGTTTCATGGTTTTCTTGTTGTCATGCCAGGCTGCGCAGGGTTTATAAGGCACCAATGCCTATGAAAACATCGTTGAAACATGCTTGTGAACCCTGCGGATGATTTCCTCGGATGAAACGAAGACGTGCGGGTCGTCACCCTCCTTCTCAGGATCTTCCTTGAAAACCATGAAAAATGACTTAGAACCCTGCACAATACGAAAAATTATGAAAAAATCCTGCTTTTATAGGTTTTACTGCATCGAAGGATGTGCGGAGGAAGCAGGGCCGTTGGATGGCATCATCCAACGGTCGGGATTTAATCTCAGAATGGTCGAAAAAGCATGGGGGAAGGAGGATTAGATCAGAGCCATTGATCGCGCATGATCGATGGTCAGGAGTGGGCAATGGAAAGTCAGTGGCGGGGAAACGTTGACTGGGCAATGGAATCAGGCGACGCAATATGGGCCGTTGATCTGCAGATCAGATCGATGGCGGGGATTAATTTTCTGCTATACGAGGGCCTGTTTATCGCGTGGGCACTTTGGTTAAACATCAGACACTTTCGGCGATCAACAACCATTGGATGAGTGGGCCCAGATCGAACGGCAGAGATCGATTTCGCTGGGCATCCTAGTCCGGGCTTTAATGCGCGATGGACGACGGTTGCACGGCGGTTTTCAAACTGTACAAGAGACACGCGGCACATAGCGTATGGAATCACTGGCCAATGGAAGAAAATAGATTTGGCCCGAAGGTGGTGCGGAATATACCAGGCAGGTTTGGAAAATAGCGCACGGACGGTAGGGACCACATCGTAAGTCAAGCTTCGCACCGTCCGATTTGCAGAGCAGATCAACGGTCTAGATCGCCCCATAATTCAGATGGGCGGAAGACTTTGTAAATGGATTTAAAACCCAAAATACGAATTTTTCAAAGGTTTTTCAATGTTTTGAGCGGAGAAATATTATTGGGAAGGATAAGCGCCCGCGAGGTTTAGTAGTCGGTTCTGGCGCTCGGGCGCATGGAGGAAAAAGGGGTAGGGGCTTAGCCCAAGGGGGCTTAAGCCCAGAACATAAAAAATATGCATTTTTTATGGTTTTTCAATGTTTTTCCAAAGGAAATGGAGGTTCCGATAAGGCTAAGAAGGGGTCTTAGACCTTAGAAAATAGATTTTATGAAAGGAAAAAAGGAAGGATCATGAAATTGTGGGGTTTTCATGGGAAATGGAGGGATAGAAAAAGAGGTTAGTTTGGAAGAAAAGGAAGGGAAAAAGGGGTCTGCAGCAGTATTTGACTTTGGATTTTTGTAGGATCTCAGAGGTTTTCAGGATGTAAACAACAATATGGGATCTGGACAGAGGCATGAGGCCTTCAAGAGTCTTCAAGAGCCAACAGTTTTTGATAGGAAAAAATTGTTCCTTGAAGGCTCAAAACAAATTTAGCCACCTTTGGTATAATCAAATTTTACAAGTGGCTAACACATTGTATTACAGAGGAAATGTTTAAATGCAAAGCTTTCCGACCAGCTCACTGACTGACTGTCACTAAAGGACATTGCTTTTTATATCAAATCTCGATGGAAAATTCAAGGAATAAGATGAGTTTGAAGCTCCTCTTTGTTTATTTATTATCCTGTTTACTCTGACCGAGGCCAAGCTATCCCCTGCCTTTTCTTGGAAATTCGTTCAAATCTCCTTGCCTTTAGCTGGATATGGTTCAACACTGATGGAGCAGCAGTTACATTAATTTCAGCCACGCCTTTGGTACAGTTGTTCACCTCGTCGAATTCCTGTTTTGTCAAAAAAAAGTAACCTTTGTCCATATTTTTATAATAAACATAAACCTTTCCAATTCTATTATAATTCTTACAATAAATTACCTTTCCAAGGAAAAAAGGAGTAAGTCTATGGTAAAAGAATAAGAAAATACATAGTAATTTCATACCTTTTTCACTGCCCAACATACCCCCCTGCTTAATATTTTTCATGTCCTCATGAAAACTATAGTTCACATGGAGAGCAGTCAAAGAATAAGCCAGATAAGGTTTGTCGTCGACAGGCCTAAAACCATGTAGTGAAGCTAATTCCTCAAAAACATGTTCTGTCTGTCCTTCAGGAAGTTCATAAATAGCTTTGTAGTCCAAAGCAGGGTACGATGCAATAGGGCTGTGGAACCTACATCCTAACCAAAATGGTCCTTCTTTTAAAATGAGATGACTATAGGAAATCAAGCGGTCTGCAACTAGCCCAAAGTTTCTATAATTAAATGGTTCCCTATTTTGCACATTCTGATTGGAGGTTCTCCACCAGAAATTAGCTGCTATATAAGCTTGGTTTCTAATGGATGAGAAATAATCTGTTCCATGCAAGATAATTGATTTGTGGACAGACCCCAGGACTTGGGTAACACCGTCCTTAGTCATCAATATTTTCTGCCTAGCCCAAAACAGAAGTGGGTTATGAGGTTCACTCCTGACCCACAGATCTAATTCATTTTCCTGCCTTTGAAAGGTGTTATAGGCTTTAAGCCATTTTAATTGATTTACAGCAAAAGAAATGAATGCCTGAAATTGAACATCTCCAACAAAAGGGCTAGGGTTTGATTCACAGTCATTTTCAAGTATTAGATTATGCAAGTAAAATTCACACAAAAGGCGTTGTACTTTGATCCCATAAAGTTTGCAGCATGATACAAAGTCGTCTATAGTTTTTAGCTCGATGGATTTCCCTGCCCTAACTGCCTTGATCTTTTAGTTTTAAATATATTTCTAGTAAAAACAAAGCATAGTTTTTGGCGGGGCATCTATAGGCTAAGACATCAGTATACAACGAGCAGAGAGTGTCCATTCGTTTGTAGGCTAGTTTAGTTGGTTCATTACCTTATCAGCCTTTTCCTCTGCTTCCCGACATTTTTCATGAGCTTCAGCTTCTGCTTCATGAATAATTCTCATTTTTTGTTGCAATTCCTGATATCTCTTTCTTGGGACAGTGTCTTCCTCCAATCTTTTCCTTTCTATTCGGGCCTGTGCCAACTCTTCTTGGAGTCTGGCCAGTGTCGGATCACTAAAAGTGTGCTGAATGCTAGATTTCATATTTTCACTTGAAACAGGTTCCTATGGAACAGCTTGTGTTGGAACAGCCATTTGCTGCTCCCCATCCTCATAATTAGGCTTAGGTATGGTTTTTTTTGCCACTTGGGGGTTCCTATTAGCGGTCACCTTTCTCTTTTTCAAAATTATTTTGGTAGCTATGCTTCTTCTCTTAGGGGCTCACATAGGCATTTGTTTCATTCTCAGAACCCTAATGGTTTGCCTGAGCTGTTCTACTAGTTTATAAAGCTTTATTCGTTCTCTGCGAAGCTTCTCAACCTCAGTTTTTTTCCTCCTCTTTCTTAATGGAACAGCGGCTCCTTTATCTGAACCCGTTTGGTCAACAGGGTTTTGATCTATATCAGCTGTGCCTTCAGTTAAATTCTCTTCTTAACCTTCTTCTTGGGGTTATTCTTCCACATTCATATGCCCTTGGCTAGATTCCTCGGGAATCATATTCTCTGTTGACTCTGCCATCTCCTGGGGGCTTCCAGGTTGAGATATTTCTTCAGTGTTCTCTTTCTCCTGTTCACGCCTCTCAGGAGAAGAAACCCTAGCTTCGCTAGGGTTTGTTGTTTCATTCAGCATTTCTCCAGCTATTTCTTTATCGATAGCAGAGTACTCTGGTAGTTGATTAATATCAATATTAAGGTCCAAAGGGCTATGAGGCCGTGCATAATCACTCATATTGGCCAAAATCTGGGCCAATTGGTCTTCCTGTAAAGGGCTTACGATAGCATTTTCGGGAGGCTCTGTCCCTTCCTTATCACTACTATGATTGTCTTCATCCTCCTCAGAAGTATGATAACTTCCTTCCTCCTCATCTGAATACCGAATTTCTCCTTCATTTTCTTCTTCCTCAGTATTTCCTTCGATTTCTTCTTCCTCATTATTTCCTTCCTCTGCACTGGATTTATTTTCACTACCGATGTGGCGACTTATTTCTTCTTCGTCTGAGTAGCGAATTTCTCCTTCCAATTCATGTTCTTCATCAGTGCGGGGGCTTGCTCCCTCCAATTGTGGAGGTTGTTCATCCTTTGAGCTGTGCAATTCTAGGGACTGGCTACTACTACCTGGAAGTCCTTCCACCATCCTCCTACTTCGTTTTGATTGGAGGGACTATTTGTGAGTAGATGGCTCAGCTATTGAGCTGGCCATCCTCTTCCATTTTGGAGCAGGTAAAGCTAACCCTCCATCAATGGAGAATATCAACTCTTCCCAATTGGTCTGTTGTTGGGCAGGGCTACGACTCACTATTAATAAAATTAGACAATGGTGGTTGACCACCATATCTGCATGTTGAGCTTTTCTTATACCACGAGCAGTATCATGCAACAAAGAATTTAAAAATGCAGGCAAATTAATGGTGCATTTCTGTTTTAATACAGCCAGTAGCTTAAGGTGGTGAGGTCTTACCATATCTTTTCTTCCGTCGCACATTATATAAGCCTGCACAATCTTGGCCAACTCTGTCCATGGTTCTCCTAATGATGCTAGCTGAAATCCTTTGCCTTTGATAACTAACGTCTGTCCGTCATCTTGAAAAATCTTCATGGCTTCTCGAATCCTAATATTTTTTTGAGTCCAAATAGTCCCTTGCGCTGGGATGCCAGAAACCTCTGCAATTATTTCATTAGATACAGCTATTTGTCTTCCTCTGACTATGGAGGATCCTTCCTGCAAGTTCTGTAAAAATTCGGTGGCCACTGCCTCATGGGGTTTTTGCATCCTCATGAAATATGTAATCCACCCTAGTCTTTCTAAAATTTCTCGTGCAGCATCAGAAACGATCAGCACCTATGGTTCACTGCGAATTGGTCATCCTCCCATCGTCTATGTGATTTGTTAGTTTTTCTCAACACACAGTAATCGCAATGGAATAGCACAGCACGGTGAATTGGAATAATGTCGTTGAAAATTTGTTATTTCCTAAAATGCAGGGATTTGGTTCACATACAGGTAATAAATCTTGGGATTTGATCTACATGCAGAAATTCACACCCCCCGAATGGATGATAGGTCATCCTCGACCGTCAATTGAGAGAGGAAAGTGTGGCACAACAGTAGTACAGCAGTAAAAAGCAGGCATAATTATGATACTTTCAATCAAATTATAGAAATTACTGAAATCAATACGTGTGATGAATCGGTAATGGACAGAAAATCGTTTTGTAATGATTCAAATATTAGGAGAAGGGACAGTATAAGATAAACATAAGTACAATTGCATTATTTACCATTTCAGACTAATATGATCTATTTGTAATGATTTTCATGTATAATAGGTTCAGAAGTAAAGGTAAAGGATTCATATTTTCATTTGATATTTAAATAGAGATATAGGAAAAGGGTTAAATATAACTATTGATGTCTATAAATGTGACTCCAATACCATCAGCAGAGCTCTGTTGCCCACAGGTGTCCATAACCTTGACAGAGTTGCTTTCTTACCCACGGAACCATTGTCCTTTACTTATGCTGAGGAAGTGCTTTTTGTTGAATATCATGATGGAGGCCATTATGCTGGCTTGGTGACCAAATAAAGCAAAAAGCCATTCGCCGGAAAGAAGTGAAAGGTGGGTAAGCTGGCTCGTGATGAGACCTCCTGTTCCAAAGACTTCTTGATTTTTTCAATTGTCTATTGGACCATATCCCTGGTTTGGTGGCCATGATGGGAATGCCACTTCAGTGCCTTCCTTATGATCACAGTAGGCTGGCTCTTGATGAGACTCCCTATCCTCCATCTACAAAATCATAAAATTATTAATAAAATATGTAAATATTTTTCTTTTTCATATAACACTTTTCCTCAGTTATTCATAAAGGATGGCTCAACACTCCTTAAGAGTAGGAATGGTGGAAGAAGTCTGAACATCTCAATAGAAAATAATATGCCCTTATTCCTATTCCATAAATAAAAATCAAAAAAAGTTATAGCATATGGGAAAGAACTAGTCATGATAAAGATAATCGATCATATTAATTTAATGGTAATAAAGTAGCAAAATTATGTTATTGATCATGCTGCTTTTCCTTTTTTCTTATCATTACTAGACAATTTCCTTAAAAATGACGATTTATTTTGATTTGCTGATTACAGTAAGCTTTAATTTGTATGATTGTATATAAATGATATATTTTCCTTTAGAAGAGTGATCAAAAAATTCTCGAAATGCTGGCTTAAAACAAAAAAAAAAACAATCTACTCAAAAGATGATGTTCCTTTAAAAAGAACAGCAAAAACAATCTGCAGAAGTGTTGTTCCTTTCGAAAGGAACAACAAAAACACTCTGCGGAACTGTTGTTCCTTTTGAAAGGAATAGCAAAAGTGTTGTTCCTTTGGAAAGGAATAGCAAAACTCAAAGCAAACGAAATAAACAGAGTTTTTTTCCTTTTTTTAAAGAAACTGAATTTCATGAAACAAATGATGAGGAAGTAAAGAAATGAAAAAATTAAAAAAAAAAAACGAATTTCCTAAAACAACAATCAAGAAAATGAAAAATGATTTATGTACAAAATTCTAAAAAAAGGAATGATTTAACAAACTGGTGCTGAGGAGGAGTTCTCCCCTTCAGCGAGAATTTCCATGGTAGAATCTTCCCGTAACTGTTGGTAAAAGGATTCCCGGGTGAGCGGTTCATGATACAATCATACTCAATGACCATTTACCTTAAAGGAATGTCCAGATCCATCAATGGTAGCTAATGTAATAGTGCCATTATCATGCACTTTTTGTATTTCATAGGGTCCAATCCAACGTTTCTGGAGTTTCCCTGGGAAATCCTGAAACCTAGAATCATCCTGAAACCTAGAATCATATAGGAGTTCCTAGTCTCCTTCGTGGAAGATATTTTCTTTGATATGGGCGTCATGCCATTTGGCTCTCTGTTGCTGAATTAATGTTGTGTGCTGAAGAGCAGAGAGCCTAATTTCATCTAACTCATTAATTTGCTGCAGTCTTTTAGCCTGGGCTTCATTCAGATTTAGACCCACCTTTTGAGCTGTTCTTAATGTTTGAATTTCAAATTATATAGGAAATATGGGTTCTTTTCCAAATACCAACTGATATGGTGAATATCCTGTAGTAGGTCTCCATGTTGTTCGATACGCCCACAATGCTTCTGGCAATCTGTAGGCCCAATCTCATCTATGTGAGGTGACGGTTTTTGTTAATATAGATTCAATTACTTTGTCCATGCTCTCTACTTGGCCATTGGCCTGTGGGTGATATGGGGTTGTAATCTTGTGCTGAATGTGGTAGTTTTGCAATGTTTCAGCTAATTTATTACCTACAAACTGTGGTCCCCCATCTGTCATTATGTCCCTTGGGAGACCATAGCGCACAAAGATTTGGAAAATAAACTGTACTATAGAGTCCTCTGTAGCTTTTGAAAGTGCCTCTGCTTCGACCCACTTAGTGACATATTCGGTTGCAACTAGGATGTATGTTTTTTGGTTTGAGGGAGGACTGATAGGGCCAACAAAATCAAGTGCCCAGCGTTCAAATGGTTCAATCACTAGTTGAGGGTTCAAAGGCATTTCAACAGACTTCCCAGGGCGACCTACCCTTTGGCCGCTATCACAGGCCTACACGAATTTTTTGGCATCCTTAAAGATGGTAGGCCAGTAATAACCTATTCTTAAAACCTTATGGGCAATTCTACATTCTGCAAAATGTCTGCCACATTAACCATCATGGCATGCTTTCAAAATATCAAATACTTTGTTCTCCAGGACACATATTCTTATTTTCATATCTCCCACTGTGTGAAATAGATAGCCCCCAATCCAAGAGAATCGGGTACTACGCTGTATTATCTGTTTTCGTTCATTAAGGGATATATGTTTAGGTAATTTACCTATTGCCAAATAGGTTGCTATATCAGCATACCACGGTGTTCTAACAGTAACAGCGAAGAGATGTTCATCTGGAAAGTGGTCTTCAACTGCTTCTGTATTTTTGGGCTTTGGCATTCTTGACAGAAAGTCAGCTACAGGGTTTTCTTTCCCAGGTCGATCTTTGATTGTGATGTCGAATTCCTACAGTAAAATCAACCATCTCATCACTCTTCCGTTTGTAACAGGTTTATTTGCTAAAAATTTAATGGCAGAGTGATCAGTATATAGTACTACATGATACCCAGTTATGTAATGTCTAAACTTATTTATAGCATGAACTACAGCTAAAAATTCTTTCTCAGTCACAGTATAATTTAATTCAGCAGGGGATAGATTTTTGCTAATATAATAGATTGCATATGGCTTCTTGTCTTCCTCCTACCCAAGTATTGCTCCAATTGATGTGTTTGAGGCATCAGATGAAATTTGGAATGGAAAACTCCAATTTGGGCCCCTCATCACTGGGGCTGTTGAAACAAGATTTTTCACATCATTAAAGGCATTGTCACATTTATCTGTCCAAATGAAATCAGAATTTCTAGTTAGTTCATATAAAGGTGCAGCTATTCAAGAATAATGTTCTATAAATATTCTATAGTAACCAGAAAATCCAAGAAATCTACGTACCTCTGTTTGTGTGGTGGCTGTGGGAATTAACAAGATTATTTGAATTTTAGCTGGGTCCACTTGAATTCCGGCTGCTGAAATATAATTCCCTAAGATAACTCCTTCGGTCATCATCATAGGACACTTTTCGTGGCTTAAACAAAGCCTAGTGTCAATACATCTTTGCAATACCTTTTCTAGGTTTTCCAATGCAGGCTAAAAATCATCCCCATAAGGTGTGAAATCGTCCACACATACTTCGAGACCTTCATTTATTAAGTCTGCAAAGATGCTGATAATTTCCCTTTGAAATGTAGTAGGGGCATTGCATAGGCCAAAAGGTAAGACTCAGTAGGAAAATTTCCCCCATGGACAGGTGAAAGTAGTTTTGTCCTGGTCTTTAGGGGCAATCTGGATTTATTGTACCCACTGAAGCCATCAAGGAAAGAAAAGAATTTATTTCCTGCCAATGTGTCTAATACTTGGTCAATGAAAGGAAGGGGAAACTGGTCTTTCTGTGTTGCCTTATTAATTTCATGGTAATCTACACATATTCTCCACTTTCCGTTCTTTTTTGGTACCACTACTAATGGAGAGACCCACTTGCTATCAGATATTGGGTAGATGAAATTAACATCCAATAGTTTTTGTAATTCAGCTTTCACAATATCTTTGAGGTGAGGATTTAGTTTTCTTTGGGGTTGGCGAATGGGTCTTGCATATTTTTTGATATAGATGTGGTGTGTACACAATTGAGGGTCAATTCCTTTCATATCGAGGTAATCCCATGCAAAGGCTGCTTTGTATTTTCGTAATAATTGGAGCAATTTCTCTTCTTGTTCAGCAGTGAGATTTTTGTTAATGTTTAGAGTTTTTCCCAGCTCAATTTCTACAATCTTGCTATTGTACACAGAAGTAGTAGGTATTGCTTGATCAGGAATATCTTTGAAAGGATCCTCTTCTTCTTTATTATCGAATGCTGCCTTGATCATGTGACATTGTAGATGAGATCTGGTTTGTGGTTTATTAATAAAACTATTAATGATATCATCCTCTATTTGATCTTTAAAATCAAGAGCATTTTCTATAGTTAGAGGTGATCTCATATTTTCCATTAGATATGATGCAGGTTGTTTTTTTGTTTTGATTATTGATAGACTTGGCTGGGCTAGCGGATATAGGGCTAAATTCTTGACATATTTTCCCATTGTTATTGTCATATTTCCTTGTCGACATCCAATATAAGCATCGACAGTTTCCAACCAAGGTCTACCTAAGATCAACGGATGTCCTTCTAGCCGGTTCTTTGGATTAATAACCAGGAAATCAGTAGGGTATTCCCAGGAATCTACAGATACCATTACATCTTGTAATGTACCTTCTGGTTTAACTACCGATCGGTCAGCCAATTTCAATAAGGTTGTTGTTGGTTCTAGTGATGTAATGCCAAGTTTTTGGCAGGTGGTGGTTGTTAGAATATTGATTGCTACTCCCAAATCAACTAAGGCATTTGGAAACAACTGCCCATGGATTTGGACTGTCACTATAGGATTTCCTGGGTCCTCATATTTTACAAGTGTTTCCATTCTTGATAATAAGTCAGATAAGGTACCGACTATTTGGACAGTAGGATTGGTGGTTTTTCTCCTCTTTGGCTTCTTTATGCATAATTCCTTAATGGTTTTTGCATATATAGGAATGTCTTGAATAGCTTGGAGGAGAGGAATGTTTATACACAAATTTTTTAATTCTCCCAGAAGATCAAAATTAGGTTGTTCTAATGGACGAGGTATAATTAATCATTCTGGAAATGGTGGAGAGGAAGTTGTTACTTGTTGTTGACTTTGTTGTTGATTTTGTTGTTGAAATTCCTTCTCATTTTGTAATGTTCATTCTACAGGTAACAAATCTTCAATATGAGCATCATTGTTTCTCTCTGTTTCTACTATGCACCCAGAACTTAATTGAAGATCATTGCACTCCTTCAGTTCAGTTTCTAATTCTGGGGGTTCTATTATTTGGACAGACTGAACTGACCTATTGTTTGGGTTTGGGTTTGGCTAGGCTGGGAGTTGCGGTCTTAAGTTGGTCTGGGGGTTTGCATAGGGAGCTGGCAGTGTAGTTTGAGAGAGAGGAATTGATCCAGCTGGCTGATTTGTAGGTTTTTTCCAGTTTGACTGCCAGGCCTAACTTTGGGAAGTAGAGGGGGACCATTGTGTAGGATATTTATTCTGCCAAAATGGTGGGCAGAAAGGAAAGTTAGGCCAATTATTTTGGTTTGTTTGATTTGGCCAAGATGTGGGAGGAAATGGCTGTTGTGACCAATAGGGGAAAGGTGGTTGATTTTTCCACATCCCAATATATTTTTGAGTATTATATTGAGGAGGCTGAAAAGAAAATGGATCATTTGGCATACCTGATTGTCGCGGCTACCATTGTTGGCGTTGATTAAGCAGACATACCACTTCTGATTCTTCTTCTGCCTCCTTATAAACTGCTTTTAGGCCAGGAAGTGAAGGGCATCCCTCTGTAGGGTGATATTTCATAAAAATGGCACAGAATTTAATCACATCCAACAGGCATTATTTGTGGCTGTGTTTCTTCCTACATCTAGGACAAAATATTGCCAAATTTTTCTCTGCTTCTGCTTGTTTCTGTTTGGCTTGCATAATATCGAACTGCGTTGTTAGAGTCCCCAGTATTTCTGTCTTAAAGTCTTCTAGCAAATTTCCAATCTCTGCACGAGTCACACCTAAATTAGAGGTCTTATTTTCCCTTGTAATTATATCATGTTATTCTGATTTTAACCTTGTATTTCCCCTTGAACTCCTGATACACAAATCAATGATGTTAGGATAACTTTCCTGATATATATCACCTTTTCCCATAATATTCAATGTCTCAACCCATTGATCTTTCATTCCCCTAATTAATGTGGTTTTCAAAACATTATCAGGTAAGGGTAAATATGCATAAGGGGATCTCTAAAGATTGTATTGAAACCGTTCCACATATTATTCCAAGGTTTCATTTGGTTTTGCTGTCATTTGGAATATTTCATCTTTTAATTCCCAAGATCTGCAATAATCTTGATACTTCTTTAAAAATGCAGCTTTCATCTGATCCCAATCAGTTATGACACCCCCACCTAAACCCATAAACCATCGTAAGGCTGCCCCTTTTAATTTTGAAGGAAATAGTTTTAATTTTTGGGGATCGGTGGTATAATCATATCCTCTACACAGCACATCAAATTCAAACAAAAATGCATCTAGATCCTCTGATGTTAAGCCATGAAATGTGGGAATATGTTGAAGGGAAATAGCTTTCATAGGTGAGTTGACTACAGTATCTACTATAGGATATTGCAGCGTAGAGGTCTACTGGGGTGTCTGCTGGTTCTGATTTTGGTTCTGGGCCATTTGATCGAAGATATGCCAATATCCCTCTGGGATTTCCAAGGAATTTCTAGGTTGATGAGCAGGGGCAGGAATGGCTTTGACAACACTCCCTTTGTCTGGAATAATAATTATTCTCTATTGACCTACTGTTTGAGGTGATTGAGGACCTTGGTTCTGAATAAGTTGAACAACACTTCCCTTATCTGGTCTGCTTATTGTTTGAGTGACTTTAATAGGATATTTTGAGTCTCTGGTTTCTCCTGTTTCCCCTTCTCCTTCTCGGAGATTGCTAGAGTTCCCTTCTTGAAGGAAACTTATGCAAGGATTCTCAATTTCTTGGGAATATTGCTCAATTCCCTCTGTTTGACTATGTATCTCAGAAAAGGCTTTAGATGGTGATTCTGTAGCCTGAAGGGAACTATTAGGCTGTCTAGAAATATTTTTTCTAAATCCTACTGATGGCTGAGATTCATTTTTCTTAAGGATTTCGTCATTAAAATTTGTTCGCCCAAGGGTCACCAGTCCCTTAGTTTTTTTAGTTTTAGGAGGAATTTTGTTTTTCTTAGTTGATCTATTCATTCAAGAAAAAAAACCTTCATCCATACCTAAAGAAAGAAGCTTACCTGCTTCTGCTGTGAAGTGGGCTACGAGGAAGTGTGTTTCTTGCCCAGTGCGCAGGTTCTTACCTTCCGTCTTTAATACCCAATTCTTCGCAAGCAGAAGAAAATCATCTATGCACCACTCCTTTGAAATGGCATACACTCTCCCCGGAAATGACGCAAAAATGTTGGGTCATAAAAAGGTATCTTTTGAACACCTAATTAGCCTACATTAATCATCAATCCGGGAGCGAATTTTTATTTCAAGAGTGTACTCTGTCTGAGGCTGCAATTATCTAAGAGAAATGTTGTGAAGATGTAGTACAAAATGTTAAATGAAAAATGAACAAATTCTTGTAAATAAATCTAATTACAGTGACATGAATGGAAATTCTTTGAAAATTAAACTACATCAATCTTGCAAAACATCGATCAGGGATATAGTAGCAATAACTCCTTCCCTTAGAAATTGATACAATATAACCAATCTGGGGACTTGGAAGCAATAACCAGTGTCCTCTACAGTTGGCGATCTTTAAAACAATCGAAATAAAAGAAAACTCAATCTTCGCACTAATGCAAATAAATAAAAGGAAAAAAATCTAGAAAGGAACAACAGCATATAGCCATAACTCATCTATTTGCTAATCGAAGGCTATGAATAAATAATGAACAGAAATGGAACAGCAATATGAAATGAACATCAATTACAATTCTAACATAATCAAGAAACTATATTTCCACGCTTCAATCCTGTCGACAGCCAATTACCACGCAACAATCAATTATAAAAAATCATAAATTAATGAAATAACAACTTGAATCAGATAAAGAACAGCAAAGCTTTATAATGATAGCAAGATAATCGAACAAAAAATGTGCTTCTTGTAAAGGATGAAATAGCAATGACTCTGTATTTGATCTAACAATAAATAATCAATTCTGTAATTGAAATAAACATTAAACACACTTCACACAACAGTAAGAAAGGATTAAAAATACAAACAACAAAGTGATTCCACCAGAGCCGGGCCCTTAGTGCCAATGAAATACTGGTTGGCTAATTCAGAACTTAGAAGATGAAATGAAACGTGTGTCCTATATTAAACAAACATAAAGCATTACAAAGGAGGTTCTCTCAAAGCTGAGAGTCAATAAAACATTGTATTACAGAGGAAATGTTTAAATGTAAAGCTTTCCGACCAGCTCACTGACTGACTGTCACTAAATGACATTGCTTTTTATATCAAATCTCGACAGACAATTCAA
Source organism: Pinus albicaulis (assembly GCA_034641835.2). Lineage (NCBI taxonomy): Eukaryota > Viridiplantae > Streptophyta > Pinopsida > Pinales > Pinaceae > Pinus > Pinus albicaulis. The sequence continues at coordinate 888,430,309 of CM076581.1, read as the reverse complement.
GGAATAATATGAGTTTTAACATCGATCCCTCATGATTGAAGGATCCTGAGGGATTCGCTCCTCTTTGTTTAGTTATCATCCAGTTTACTCTAACTGAGGTCGAGCTGTCCCCTGCCTTTTCTTGGCAATTCGTTTGGATCTCCTTGCCTTTGGCTGGATATGGTTCAATGCTGATGGAGCAGCAGTTACATTAATTTCAGCCCCGCCTTTGGTACAGTTGTTCACCTCGTTGAATTCCTGTTTTGTCAACAAAAAGTAACCTTTAGCCATATTTTTATAATAAGCATAAACCTTTCCAATTCTATTATAATTCTTACAATAAATTACCTTTCCAAGGCAAAAAGGAGTATGTCTATAGTAAAAGAATGATAAAATTCATATTAATTTCATACCTTTTTCACTGCCCAACAAGTATCATCCCTACAGTGATCTGAAGTGATATGGGACTCTAGAGGTTCTTCTAAATGGGGAAGAATAATGGTAGTAGAGTAGACACAACTAGATACACTAGGAGAGTTGTTACAACATTTTTTGGTCATCTAACCTTTTATCATTAGATGAAACCAAGTACACCATGTAAGACCAATTTTACGCTAAGTAAAATTGCTTTCACTATGTGAAATAACTTAGTAAAACACATTTATTAAGTTGTCTATGGTCTAAACAGGAAACCCCAAAAGGAAATAATAAACAAATCTACATTTGTTTATATTTCCTGGTCATATTTAACCCAAAACAAGGAAATTAATTAAATAAAACATTATTTATTTCATTATTTCCTAGGAATAAGTTATTTAAATCATCATTTAAATAATATTCCTAGTTAAATTTGACTAAATCATTTTTAAATAATTAAATAAATCATTACTTATTTAATTATCTTCCCACCATTTCCCTAAAATAATAAATAAATAATTTATTTATTTATTGTTTATAAATAAAGGAATTGACCCAAGTCAAAAATTCTTTTCCCTCCAACAAATATAATAAAATATTCGTAAAGGGTGGTTCTAGAATTTTATTAATAATATTTTATTCATGCACCAAGTTCTAGATAACCCTAATATTTTGTTATAAATAGAAGGTTTTTCCCCATTCATTAGTCACCTTCCATTGTATTAGATCACTCTGAATCTATACTCTTGGTCACATTCTCCATTTTTGCCTTGTGAGCTCCCTTTGAGTTCTATGTTTTTCTGAGTTTTCTACACCAACAAGAGAGGAAAATTTTAGATCTAAAATGCTGAGGACTTTCAAGAACCCATCCCATTGAGGAGAACTGGAAAACACCTTTCTTGTTTTCCTCTCAGGTGCCCCTTTTTAATATAATATAAAAATTATTTCAAATACATTGTTCTTGTCTTGTCTATTGGATGCATGGAGCCACATTTTACTTTATCTGCTTAATGTCTTTTATGCTTGGATCTAGATTTGTGCAACATTATTTGGATCACCTAATTGCAGATTTAAAGATATTTGGCAGCCATAATCGATGTTAGGGATATTTTTTATGCGTAGCTAAAGTGGTCTTTTACGACGAAAGATTCATACTAACAAGAGTTGTGGAGAATTGTTTCTCTTGGTCTCTCAAATATGGGTGCCCCCTTACCCAAACATTGGGTGTCAATGTAATGGCCACAAAGTGTATGTGGTTTGAATGCATGGGTTTGATGTAAGGGGGGATAGATAAAGTGAGGGGTGGTGACTACTTCCATAATGTCACCATTGTAATAGAAGATGGGGTGACTAGTGGAAGGGAGACCACTTAACGCGATAGAGCTACCTGACTCATCATTATGTGAAGAAAGTATCACATGCGCAATGTCATGGGGGATGACAAAAGAGTAAGCAGATAAAGGATCTACTGATGTTGAGCCTAGGGTGATCGCTGAAGGGAGGTCAGGCGAAACATCAGGGGAAGTCTCTAGGGGGGCTTCCACTAAGGGTCTCATGGATGATGATAGGTAGAAAATGGTGGCCAAAGACTCTGTAATCTATACATCGAGAGGGGGAATGTCAATGGGAGCAGTAAAATCCTCTAGTTCTACCGAAGCAAAACTCACAAACAAGGGGGAGGTGAAATTTTTATGCTTGGCCTCGAATTGGCGGAATGCTTCCAAAGAGGAATGATACTCTTCAAGGTGGGGATAGAGGTGAGTGTAGTGGCCATGGAAATCACACAAATCACAAGGTTAGTTGGTGTGAATAGTCTTAGGGTTCTTAGTTGTAGTCGAGGAAGAAACAGAGGCTTCAGGGACCGTAGACTCAGGGAACGCAACATTAACCATGGGCTTGATACGAGGCAATTCAAGACAATGAAGGGTAGCATGACCGATGAAATCACACAAAGCACAAGGATTTGGAGGCTGAGCAGGAGCAGGTTCAGTCAGGGTAGCCTTTTATTTTCATGCCTTCTTGCAAGCTTTGCCCTTTTTACCCGAAGTTGTCGCAACAGAAGAAGGTTCCTGTTGAGGTGGTTGAGGCACGATAGCGGCGGGAGGGGTCATGGGAACTGGTTGAATTGGGGTCAAAGAAATATAAGGTTTGGGTTCAATAGGTGGGGTAGTGGCTAGGGGATTGATGTACCAAATAGGAATCCCTAGGATTAAGTTAGGAAGGGATAAGGTAGCCATGATAGTTACCGAGAACACTCCAGGAAGGAGAGTTAGGAATGATATCTGACCAGAGGGATAATGGCCAGGAAAGATGGCTCTAAGATGGTTAAGGCTAGGAGGAACCATGCTAGGAGGGTAGAAAGGATCATGGATTTCAGTTGCACGTGAAGGGCCAAGAGGAGTGGGTCTAGAAAGCTGAATCGAAGGGCGAGGAGCAGGTTGCGGAGGGCGGGGCTGCTGACTAGCCGAAGTGGGCCACTTGAGGGAAGCCCGAGACGATTGCATCATGCAAACATTCGATGTGCTAGGATTAGAGACAGGAGGAGGAAGACTAGGGAATGAACCAAGAAAAGAGGATTCTTTGTAGACTCTAGGTGAGACACTGGTCAAGGGGTCGACGGTTTTCTTTTTAGCTACCGAAGATATGATGAACTGAGGGGAGGTCTGAGACTTCGGTTCGTAATATGTTAACTGGTCAATGGTGACTATATTTCCATTACGAAGAAAGGACATCTTGCGGTGAACCGTAGATGGTAGAATAGACATTTCATAGGTGTAGCTATGACCCAATAGAATGTTGTAATATAAGGGGGCATCAATGACTTCTACATCAACGCAAACAGTCTTTCCCAAAAGAGTAATAGGAAAATTGCGAAACATGCCAATGGGCTTGGAGGAGTGGCCATCCCATGCTTGGAGGGTGATAGTGGAAGGGTCAAAATTAGGTGATCTGAGTTTCTTCCAAACCAAAGCGGACATCACACAGGTGGATGCCCCCTTATCAATGATACAACAAGAAATGTTGGCTTTCTGGATCTTGACGGGGATTTGGAAGGCGATGGAAGCAGGAAGGGGAGGATGTTTTGACCAGTCAACATTGAAGATGATCAATCGATCATCTAAAGGATCTACATTGCTCATGGGAGATAGTAGAGATTTTCGTTGTGAAGGGCACGACTGGAGGAGTCCCAACATTGAGATGGCAACAGGAGATTGTGCCAAATCATCTACTATACTATACAAATGGCCAGCTTTTCCAGAAGTAGCATTCTAGCATAACGGTCCCTTAGGGATCTTGGTATGAACCTTTGAATTAGCTGAGGGATCTGTAAAGGACCATTAGTTGTCGGAAGAGGCTCTATAGAACCTGAACAAGGGGGATCATGGAAGACGTAGCGAGAGGCTTGTTGTACTAATGGGACAGAGTCTAAAGCTTGAGGTAAATGGTAATGGGTTAGTCAGAGTGGAGGAGGTTGAGTGGCCAGATGGAGGAGGTTGAGTGGCCGCCTGACCTTTAGGTGGTTGGGTAGCCACAAATCCTTGCTGACGAAAAGGATTGGTAAACACAGCCGACTGACTAGGCCTAGCACTGGGAGGAATGGAAGGGGAGGTTGTTGTCCTCGCGATTCTGCTTGAGTCTCCCACATCTGCCGCATATGTGGTAAAAGAGGACAATCGCGGGTGTAATGACCGTGTTAGAAACCTATAATATAAGGAACATAATTTTGACTTGACTGTTGATAATCTTGTAACTTTGTACATACTTTGCCTTCTGCAACTTGTATTCACATATTTCATAAAAAATCAAAAGAATCAAAAAGAGGGTAAAAAGTCCTAAAATAATAATCAAAGGACTTGGAAAAAATAAAAGACCCCAAAAGAAAAAATGAAAGTGTGCAAGCATACATGCCACTACTTTTTACTTTTTGACTATGGCAGAGTGTCAATAAATGCCATAGTCCATGATGAGTTAAACAGTTTAATCTTAACTTGTCATTTTTAAATTTTCCTTGTTATAGATAGAGAATAATGAGTTTTCATACAATTTAATCATGACAATTCAGTAGTTAGGTAGAGAAATAAAGTGAATCCAACAGTTTAATCTGGATTCATGGATGAAATAAGTATAGAATTAGATAGTTTTACTTACTTTCAGAAAGAATAAATGCTGTGAAGGTTGCTAGCTTAAATGCACCTACTACAAAAGAAGAAAAAAATGTTAGCATGATAAGATGGGTAGGTAGAAGAATTTGAAAAGTCTCAATGTAAATATCATTCATCATGGGCTGCAAAATAACTAACTTCTCCTTCCCATAGTCATGAAACATTATAGACTATCAGTCAGAAAGGCTCAAGGCATTTCCTTGAGTTTTGTTGGGACCAGACCCAAGGCTCTATGACTGATCAATTGAAAGTGTGAAATGTCTATATTAATCCCTTAATCACATCATTTACCATTCATGCACTCATTCCCTTGAATAAGCCTAAGTAAAACTCCATTTTAACTTAAAGGCATTTGTAATTCCTATTTAGCTAACTTCCTACATCATTTAATTTTAGGTCCCTATATTACTAGTATAGTCCCTTATTGTTGTTAGTGTAACCCCCTTATTGTTATTATTGTACCCTTGTAACCCCCATTTTGTTATTATTGTGCCCTTAAATTATTATTGTTAGGTTGGCTAGGATTACATTGTGGTCCACTAGGATTACATTATGGCCCCATGGACTCCTATATATAGAAAGGAGGTTTTCTAAATTGTATCATCCAAGAATTTTTCATTTATGTAATGTATTGGAGGTTTCCCCCTCGAAGTGGCTCATTTATAAGGCGTTGATATCTCATTTCTTCTATTTTTGGAGCTGGTTACACAACATTTGGTATTAGAGCTTTGGATTCTAGGGTTTCGCTGCTCCAAATAGGTCATCGTGGAATTTTCGCTATAAATTTTTTTTATATGAAGTTTCAGAAGCTGAAATGTTTAGGGTGGGAAGCTGAAATCCTGAGGAATATTGCCTAAAAATTTCAGAGCTTGGTTCGCAATATTTTCGGAGATATGATCTGTGGAAGTTAGGTCTTTTTTCAGGCTCCTAAACAGGTCATTGTGGCATTTGCGCTATAAATTTTTTTCTACGAAGGTTCAGAATCTGAAATTCTTATGGTGCAAATTTGAAATCTTGAAGAAATTCTTCAAAACATTTCAGAGCTTGGTTCACATATTTTTGGAGATATGATCTGTGGAAGGTAGTGCTTTTTCAAGCTCCTGAATTTCATCTCAAAGAGGTGATCATGGGAAAAGTTCAATAACTCTCTCTCTGGGCATCGGATTGGAGTGCCGTAAAAATTGGTCGCAAGGACACGGACTTTAGTTTCTTGGCTATCAATTTCATAGATGAAGGATGAAACTGTGACACGTGGAAAGTCGTACAAGTTTGCTCTACTGAACCAGTCCATAATTAGGTCATTGTTGGAGATTGGACAAAACTTTGTCTTGTAGAATCCAAATCAGGTCAGACCTGTGGCATTCGTAAGATAATTCAGAGGGCTATGTTGGTACCAAAAATCAAATATTGAAGTGTTGCAATCACAAATATAATCCAATTTCAATATCGAGCTCCTCAAAAGCAAGAAAAAGGTGTGTATTTTTTTTCCGAATTGCATAAGTCTTGTTTGAAGAATCAATTTGAATTGATTCCAAGGGCATATTGTAGAATAGATATCAGTATTGGCTTCTAAAATATGCCCCGTAAAAATAATTCAACACCCATTAAGCCTTCAGAAGGCTCTACTATGACTCATGAAGATGAAGAATTGCAACATGATCTATCAAAATTACAAGAGCAAGTGCAACAAATTTCGCTCTCGCAAAGAGCAACAAAAATGACATGGAAGTTTTGAAGAAAGGCATGGAAACTAAGATGTATGGTTTGAAGAAAGGTGTGGAATCTAAGATGGATGGTTTGAAGAATGGAATGTAAGCTAAGAAGGATGGCATGGAAGCTGTCATGGAATCTAAGATGGATGACATGGAAGCTAAGATCGATGAAAAAATGGAAAACATTGAAGGTTTGACAAAGTTGATACAAAAAATGTTTCCTAATGGTGAAAATATAGTAGAGGAAACTCATGATGAGAACAAAATAAATGTTAATCATGATTTCATAAACTCTAATGTTGGAGGGAAGAACCACCATATTCCAAAAATGGATATGAGGAAGTTTGATGGAAAGGATCTTGTAACATGGATACTACATATGGAGCAATATTTTGATCTCAATAATGTGAAAAAGACACAAAAGGTACGCATTGCAACTTTACATTTAGAACAAAATACATTTGTATGGTATCGATGGCTTTGCTCCCGTAAAAAAATTGTCACTTGGTCAATTTTTACGGAGGAAATGATAGCACATTATGAGGGTACAAAGAGCAACACCTTCTTTAGCCAATTGATAAATCTCAAACAAAAGGGTTTAGTGGGGCAACACATTGAGGACTTCCAAAAATTGAATATAAGGGTAACTGATATTCCAGAGGAACACAAGATCGATCTCTTCATAGGAACTTTAAAGGATAACATCCAACATGAAGTTCGTGTTTTGGAACCGGATTCATTGGAGAAGGCATTCAGGTTGGCAAGAAAAGTTGAATGTAAAATAATGGTGACAAGGAAGCCTACCACTCAATTCTATAAAGAAGGAAGTGTTGCTACACATAGATTTCCACAACCTACAAGGTTGACACCACAACAATTGGAAGAAAAAAGAGAAAAAGGGCTTTGCTACAGTTGTGATAGCAAATACACTAAAGGTCATAAGTGTGCTGAGAAGAAATTATTTTACATAGATTGTGAAGAGGAAGAAGAAATGAACAAGAAGAGGATATACACCAGGAACCAGCCCTAGAAGAGGAAGAAATGAATCCGACCATATCGTGTAATGCACTGGCAGGAATTACCACTCCTCAAACTCTCAAGATAGAAGGACAAATCAAGAAGAAAAAGGTATTAGTGTTGATTGATTCAGGTAGCACCCATAATTTTATTCATTGTAAGGTAGCCAAGGAATTAAATTGTTTCCTATACCCAGCACCAGAATGTCAAGTGATGGTTGCAAATGGAGGAACTATAAATTGCTCTGAAAAATGCCATAATATCAAGCTAACCATGGGGGAATATGTATTGAATAGTCCAATGCTTTCCATTCCTATGGGAGGTGCTGATGTTGTACTAGGAGTACAATTGTTACAATCTTTGGGGATGGTAGCTTTTAATTTTCAAGAACTTTTCTTGAAATTTTTTTCAAAAGGAAAGGAATTCGAATTACGGGGTATTGAAGGGAAGCAGGGAAGGATAATAAGCTCTAATTTCAAGAAAAAGCTTCTAAAGAAAGAACAACGAGGCGTAATTACACAATTATGCTCACTAGAAGTTCCGACATCAAAATCATCTATTTCTGTAGATCTCCAACAAGTCTTAGACAATCATTCCAAGGTGTATGAAACTCCCAAAGGACTCCCACATATTCATGATCATGATCATGTTATTCATTTGATTCCAGGAAGTGTTCCTCCAAACATCGGGGCTTATAGATATCCTTACTTCCAAAAGAGCGAAATTGAACGTATGATTGCAGAAATGTTAGAGGCGGGTATAATTCAACCTAGTCAAAGTTCTTTCTCTGCTCCTGTAGTATTGGTACACAAGAAGGATGGATCATGGCGAATGTGTTCGGATTATAGGGAGATCAATAAGCTCACCATTAAAGACAAATTTCCCATTCCTGTGATTGATGAATTATTGGATGAATTACATGGAGCAATTTATTTTACCAAGTTGGATCTTCGTTCAGGATATCATCAAATTAGAATGAAGACTCAAGATATTCCAAAAATAGCATTTCAAACTCATGAGGGTCATTATGAATTTTTGGTCATGCCTTTTGGCCTTACCAATGCACCTTCTACATTTCAAGGGTTGATGAATTCCATTTTCAAACCCTTCCTTAGAAAATTTGTGCTAGTATTTTTTGATGATATACTAATCTACAGTAGTTCTTGGAAGGATCATGTTGAACATGTTGACAGGGTGCTCAAACTATTGCGGGAGAAAAAATCATATGAAAAAACATCCAAATGTTTCTTTGGAGTACAAGAGGTGGAATATCTGGGTCATATTATATCTCACGAGGGTGTTAAAGTAGACCCTAAAAAAATTAAAGCCATTAAGGAATGGAGATTCCCCACGACGATAAAGCAGTTGCGAGGATTCCTCGGGTTAACAGGGTATTATCGCAAGTTTGTTAAGAAATATGGGAGAATAGCAGCACCTCTAACAACATTATTGAAGAAAGATGCATTTTCATGGACTCCTGAAGCAACTAAGGCCTTTGAACATCTTAAAGAGGCAATGTGCCTAGCACCGGTCTTAGCTACACCAGACTTCACAAAAACATTTATCGTGGAATGTGATGCCTCAGGAAATGGAATTGGTGCAGTTTTAATGCAGGAAGGAAGACCCATTGCTTTTGAAAGTCGTCCAATCAAAGGAAAGTATTTACAGAAACCTATTTATGAGAAGGAAATGTTAGCAATACCGCATGCACTAAAGAAATGGCGAACTTACCTAATGGGAAGACACTTCAAGGTAAAAAATGATCATGATAGTCTTAAACACTTTTTGGAACAAAGACTATCTTCAGAAGAGCAGCAAAAATGGGTCACAAAGATGTTGGTTATGACTTTGAAATAATCTACAAAAAAGGAAAGCTTAATGTTGTTGCAGATGCACTCTCAAGAAAGAATGAAGAGGTGGAAGCATTGATTTGTGCCATTTCTATTATCCAACCAGATTGGATAACTAAAGCAAGAGATGAATGGAAGAAGGACAAAGATGTATGGACACTCATTCAAAAGTTGCAGCAAGATCCTAGTACATCTTATACATTTAGTTGGAAAAATGATTCCTTATGGTAAAAATATCACTTATATCTTTGTAATAATTCCCAACTAAAACAAAATATTCTTCTGGAATTGCACACTTCTCCTTTAGGAGGACACTCGGGATTTTTAAAAACTTACCACAGGGTGAAGAAAGAATTTTTTTGGGATGGCCTTAAATCTGATATTCAAAATATTGTGGCGGAATGTTTGGTTTTCCAACAGAATAAAGTGGAGACAATTAAGACCCCGAGACTTCTACAACCTTTATCCATTCAAAGTCAACTTTGGGAGGAGATTTCAATGGATTTTATCATAGGTTTACCTAATTCCAAAGGAAAGAATGTCATCATGGTGGTAGTTGATAGACTTACCAAGTATGCACACTTTTGTGCATTATCTCATCCATTTAAAGCAAGTACAGTTGCTACTACATTTATGGACAGAATTCAAAAGCAACATGGAAGCCCAAGGGTTATTGTGAGCGACAGAGATCCCATTTTTACTGGAAATTTTTGGACGGAGTTATTTTCTTGTTTGGGTACTCAATTAGTTCATGGCTCAGCTTATCATCCTCAATCTGATGGTCAAACTGAGATAGTAAATAAATGTTTGGAAGGATATCTTCATTGTTTTTTATCTGATAAACAAACACAATGGGTCCAGTGGTTACCTCTCGCTGAATGGTGGTATAAATCTTCCTTCCATACTATAGCAAAAATGACCCCATTTATGGCACTTTATGGATATCATCCACCATCGATCACATCATCTTTAAGGGAAAATTCTAAGGTTCAAGCAGTGGAATATCACATCGAGCATCAGCAAGAAGTTCTCCAACTCTTAAAGGATAACCTGAATTTGGCACAAAATCGAATGAAACAACAGGCAGATCAACATCACAGCGAGAGAAGTTTTGATGTAGGAGATTGGGTATTTTTACGGCTAAAACCATACAAACAAATGTCCCTCAAGCAAGCTAAGAAGGATAATAAATTATCGCAAAAGTAATATGTTCCTTACAAGGTGTTGCAAAATATTGGTACTATGGCATACAAATTGGAGCTTCCTGCTTCTTCGCGAGTACATCCAGTTTTCCATGTTTCATGTTTAAAGAAGGTTATAGGTGAAAATCTTCCAATTCAAACAATATTGCCATAACTTGATGAGGAAGGAAAAATCATATTGCAACCTGAAGCGGTCACAGAAAAAAGAACTCGACAACTACGGAATCGATCAATTTCAGAGTATCTCATCAAGTGGAAGAACTTACCCACTGAAGATTCTACATGGGAGGATGAGAATTTTATACAGAAGCACCCAGAGCTACTCAAGCGTTGAGGACAACACTTTTTTGAAGGAGAGGGGCATGTTAGGTCCCCATATTACTAGTATAGTCCCTTATTGTTGTTAGTGTAACCCCCTTATTGTTATTATTGTACCCTTATAACCCCCATTTTGTTATTATTGTGCCCTTAAATTATTATTGTTAGGTCGGCTAGGATTACATTGTGGCCCACTAGGATTACATTATGGCCCCATGGACTCCTATACATAGAAAGGAGGTTTTGTAAATTGTATCATCCAAGAATTGTTCATTTATGTAATGTATTGGAGGTTGCCCCCTCGAAGTGGCTCATTTCTAAGGCGTTGATATCTCTTTTCTTCTATTTTTGGAGCTGGTTACACAACATTTAAACACATCAAGCCCTCAAAATAACATTACATCATAAGTTAAGTGATAAGATCAATGCAAATTATCTTTAAAACCTCACTTTACTTGTTATAAATATGTGTTTTGAGTATACCATGTCCTATTTTCATATTAACTTTAACTTATATATTAACTCCCTATACATATAACCTTTTCCTATTTTGTAACTCCTTTTTATATAATAAACCCAAAAACCCACTTAATATAACTTAAGCCAAAGTAATTTATTCCCACATGTTTAAATAAAAACCCCCCTTATAACCCCTTTGGCTAAGTATTCTATATATATAAATATCCTTCCCCCTATGGTAGTTAATTCATCTCAATTTAATTAACCATATAATAAAAAAGATATGAAAAACCTTTAAACATATGTTCTATATGTTTTAAACAAAAAATATCGAAGTTTAATTTAAACTAAACTTCTAAACCCATTCCCTTGTATATTTCCCTTCCCCGACCCCCTATCCTTGGTTAAAATCTTGATTAACCTTCCCGATCACCCTTTCCATTGGAAAAAGCCACTTTTATATATAAATCCCATCAAAAGGCATGTTCCCATCGAGATTCAATCTAGACCCTTCGATCCCCAAATCCCTTTTGATCCAACGAATGAAAATCAAAACGACTGATCAATACATTTTTACTCCTCCCCATCGTGCTATTTTTAACCGTCAGATTTTCTTTTACTCCCAAGATCTACGGCCTATATTGAACCCGATAATTGAATTTTCCCTACACTTTCCCTTTTAATCCCAATCGTTCGCTCCCCAAAGCTAGATCTGACGGCGATAACGCATTTTTGCGCTCACAAAGTAATCGATGGATGTTTTGTAAAAGTCGCGCGAAATGGGTGGTTTGTCCAAAACACCCCACGTCGACGTGTCACGATTCTATTTCATCGCGTTCAAAAAGCGTATTACTGCTTACCACCATTGAGCCACGCGGATACCACCGCCAGTATTCCAAAACCACTCCCGTTTAACCTTTGTTTAATGTAAGTTAACTATAGTTTATACTATGGTTTAATACGTTAAAGTCTAATGTTTTCATAATTTTTCACCTATTCACGCTTTAAACTTGTGAAACCTTCATAGAGCCTATTTTCGTCTAATTTTCACCATTGTGTGCCATTACACCCTGAGAGCCTGTGCAGAGCCCTTTTCACCATTTTCAAACCTAACAACACCATTTTCGAGCCAGTTTCCATTTTAAGAGCCATTTCCTCTGAAATTCATCCTCAAATAATCTCCACGAATGTTTCCAACTGAATACAACTGAATTGAAGACTGTTACAGACCAAAAATCCCTGTCTTCGACTGTGAACCTTTTTAAAGCCAATTTCCTCAATTTTCACAGTTTAGAGATTAAAATCAAGGATCTGAACAACTAAAACCTCTGAATTACCTTGATATTCCCTATTTTCAATCAAGCCAATTTAGAAAACCTAATTGAGAAAAAAATGCCAAAAATAAAGCTATCCTTTGCCTACATTATTCACTTTCATCTCTGTTAAAGTGAATAACTCCTGCAAACAATCTAATCTTGCAGTAGTTCCCCAAAATGCCTAAAAAATAGAGTTAAACCTTCACAGACTGATCACATTCCACAGGTCTTTCAAAAATCCTACAATCACCTCCCTGCAGACCTAGATTTCATTAACAAATTGTTTTATTTTTGCAGGTTACTATCAGAATATGGATTTGGACCAACAGTTTCAATACTAGTTGACAAAATTGTTTGCTCCAAATTCTCATATTTTAACTCAATATCTTCATTCAACAAACAGTTTATATACAAATTTAGAGAGATATTAGAATGGTGAAATGTGCACATTGAATGGTAAAAGTGAAATGAGAATTTACAGGGATAGTAAAAGCATAACAGTTAAAGAGTATCAATGGTTAAAGTGTATAAGGTAAAAGTCAGAGTGAAAGTTAAAATGAAGTTACAGAGTAGTCAAAGGTAAACAGTAAAAGTAAATACAGAGGCAGTAAAATGGTAAAAAGAAATGAAAATAATTTCACCAACATTGAATTTTGTCTAAAGTGAAAGTAAAACAGTCAAAAGAACAAAAAAGTGAAAAGATGAAAAACACAACAAGAAGGAACATTTTTTGCAGAAATTTCATGTTTTAGTCATATTTTTGCAGAAAATATTTTTATCAATCTAAGATGAATTTTTCAAAACGGAAGGAGGTTTATGTTCTTAAGAGGACCATATACAAAAACCTCTCTCACTTTTCTAACAACTATTATGGTTTTGGAAATATTAAACAATGTTGGAAAGCACTTTTTGCATAAAATTCCAGTTAAGTCATCATTTTGCAGAGAAGATTGTGGCCAATATGAAATACACAATAAAAAAATTAAGGATGATTTTGTTCCTAAGAGACCCATCTACAAATTCCTATCTCACATTTTTCACAGTGATTTCAGAATCAGAGATACATGCACATCTTTACAGGCTATTTTTCAGACTCTGTAAAAATCTATTTTACACATAGTTTTTCAGAGCCTATTGTGCATAGCTGGAGAGGATTTTTAGGAAACCAAAAGAGGTTTATCTCACCAACATATTAATCCACAATAATCTCTTTCACTTTTTTCATATATATTACGGATTGAGAAATAAAAAGATATCATTGGACCCCAAGTTTGCAGAATTGTTGGAGCAGAATGCACAAAGAAAGGAAGCAGTTAGTGACTTGGATGCCTCATCATCAACTAAGAGTTGGATAAAATTCGAATTCTCCTCTTTTTCATCACCTATCCATAAAAAATAGTGCCAAATAGATGCATTAGTTTGAGTGTCCTTTACTTAAGTTCTATTTATGTAAAACAGTTGGAGAGATTTGTGAACTAATCTTGATATTTTTTCAAGATATTTTAGTTTAGAATTTGTATAAATACTTCACTCTTGGAAGTATTTTTGTGTGAATAAAAATTTCTCAAGAAAACTATAGTTTTATTTGCTGGTCATATTGAAGTTGGTGAGTCAATTAGCAAAAGCAACAGACTGGAAAGAGATCAGAGACATCATAGCTGAGGATTCTCGTGGTGACAAGATAAGTCTTGTTATTTCCTTGTTTTCAGTGTATTTCTTTAAAGTTTACATTCATTCATATTGTGTGTTTCTTTTTTGTATTGATCAACCAAGGAAAAATTAAACAGGATTAGTGATAATAAGCTCTCTGTTTCGAAACTTGTTGGCATTTTAATGTTTTCTACTTGATAACCGGACCATAGAATTCTTAATTTCTCTAGGTCCCAGTTAGATCCCCTTCTTCAATCTTCTTATCTATAGCTTAAGGATTCGTAAGTGCCCTTTTGCTCAGATTCCACCCACTCCACCAAATCAAGCCTATACAAAGCCTTATAAGGTCACCTATCTTGCCCTCAGCACATTTACATCTCTGAGCCTTATTTCTTAGTTCTGCTTGCCTAGAGAGTTGAATCCATTGCCCAATATTTTGGTAGATGTTTTTGGTTTACCTTGAAATATCTTTATTCCCACCAATATTTTAAAATCAAACCCAACTGCACCATCATAGCTAGCCTAATATCTGTTACCTAAACAAAGCTAAATCATATGGAGAGATCCCTCTCCGGAACTCAGGAAGTCTAGATCCTGAATTCCAAAAGTGGTTCTTAGTTACCCATGGTGTTCTTAACTACCAAAAATCCCCATCCCACAACCTGAGAATTACTAGGCTGATAACATATTGGCGACTCCACTAGGGAAGACTAACGTTTTTCATCAGAAATATTTTATAGATTCAGATCTAATCTATGATGGTGGACAATGATCAGACACACAAAGATACTGTGGCCTTTCATTATGGTTGATTTTCAAGATGATCCAAGAATAAAACGAAGATATGCTCCCATGAGCAGATATCACATACCTAGATTTCCACACAAACTACCAAAGGTAAATTGGAGTGAAAATCTGTCTATGTTTCAAGATGAGAACATTGATGATCCTTTACTACATCTCATTAAATTTCATATACACTCATCAAGATTGAAGGGTTATTGGCATGAGGATTGCCTCATGAAAATATTCATGGTAACCTTAAAAGGAAAAGCAAGGGAATGGTATGAAGCTCTCAAACCTGCTAGTTTATTTTCTTTAAAAGATTTTCATAAGGTATTTTATGATCATTACAAAGAAGATTTTCCATCTTTATCAATAGCTGAAAATTTCTGTGATGAAGCTCAAGATCTTATACATTACCTTAAAAATATTGATGAAGATTTTGGAAATTGGTTTCCTAAAGATTTATTAGAAGAAATCCAGAACTTTCATTCTCAAGATAAATGTCATAATAATAAAGAGGATTTAAACAAAGATGAAACAAATCAGGAAATAAATCAAGATCCACAAAACCCCTCTGTATTAACAAATGATGTTTCATTTAATGTTTTGAATGGAGTTAAAGAAAATATTCAACCTAATGATCAATTTTTAGATAAGAGAAAAAACAATTGTTATTCAAATCTAAGAATTCAGAGATTCCCACCCCCCCTCACCAAAGAAGAAATCAATTTTCTTCTAAACATGCAACCATCCTCAAAATATTTACATAATAAGGAAATTGTTTCTACTTCTTCTAATGTTGATGAATATACAAATTTTTTTATCCATGAAGGGACAGAAGAACAAGTTGATGCTCATGTTATTCTAACTTCCAAAAAAGGCTCATTACTTGATATCACGCCTATTGAACAAAACAATGATTTTCAAACAGAATGCAACCAATCTAATCAAGATATATTAGGATTGTTGGAAGAAAAATTTGTTGATCCATTTTTTATAATTGATGACATTCATTCTTCTGAAGATTTGCCTAAATATGATCAGTATGATGATAATTATGTTCTCCCAATTAAGGATAATTTCCCAGAACAATCACTAGCTATTTTGAGGGATGAGATATTAGAAATTCAGCTTGATGAGGATTTTCTAAGAGCTTTCTTTCTTCTTTTGAAATCAAGAAAATATTCTCCTAAAATGAAAATATGTGTTCTTGAGCTAATTTCTGAAAATTATGAAAATGAAATCAAACTTTTGCATTCTCAAATTCAGTCATACAATTTCCGAAATCCTAAAGAATTCTTTGAAAATCTTCCTTCTCCAAAGCAAGAGGAATTGTACTATCTTTTGACTTGCATATTGAAGATGATTATTCTTTCAAACACAAGACTGAAGAAATAAGTTCATGGTCTAATATTCATAATTCAACTGAACAATTATTCATTGAAGGCCTAGAAGTAAATAACATACATCATGATTTTATTGATCCTATATCAGATTATATGGAGAATCTTCTTAGCCCAAATCTGTAAACATGTTTTCTCTATAAGGATCAAATACATAAAAAGTGGCCTTTACACATCATATCATTTATTATAAAGGCACATCATCATAATATACTTCCAATTTTGGTCACAAGCAATCAAGTTATCCATTTATTTTTACAACTACTTGACTGGCTTCATTGGCATTTTTGTATTAACTAATTCAATAAGATTTTAGTAGATTAGAGTAGGCAGATGACTGCTAATAAGCTCATAATTTTGAGCATATTTTTTTTAGTTTTTAATTTTCAGCTAGTTTTTCATTAAGAGTTAAAGCCAAGGATGAGGTCCTAAAGATGTTTAATATCTATAAGTTGGTTTGAAAATTGTTGTGTGTTTTTTTAGTTTCAGATCAGAATTCAGTTTGCAGAAGATAGAAGAAACTTACTAAGATCATCAAAGGTAAAAGATAAAGGCTACTGATCTCAAAGTTCTTGGCATTTCACAAGGAAAATCCATCCCCAAGTGAAGCCGATGTTAGCAACCTATAATATAGGGGTCATAAATTTTACTTGACTGTTGATAATCTTGTAAATCTATACATAGTTTTCCTTCTGCAAGTTGTATTCACATATTTCGTAAAAAATCAAAAAAATCAAAAAGAGGGTAAAAAGTCCTAAATATCTGAAACAAAAAATAAAACTCTAGCATGTCCCTTTTTGTAAATAGTCTCTAAGATCTGAAAAGGTAGAAAACAATATCTGAAAGAACCTCTTAGTTGCGATAGGGTAAGGTATTCTTTCTTCATAAATAATCTATCTCTGCTCGAAAAAGGGGTAAACATATATTGGGTAGATATCATTTCGCAACCATTTAACGAGTTAAAAATGACAAGAGCCTCAGCAATATTTTTAGTATTAGACAGTTAGAAAAGAGCTGAAAGATGACTCTAGTAGTGAATTTTTTGTGTTCTTACCAAGTCCTAAAAAGTATAAAATATAACTCGTGACTTCATCACTATTGCATTAAAGACCTGTCGCTACACAAGAAACAAATGTAAAATCCATTTCTCGAAATAACATAATGTAATAATCAAAAAACATGTCTTAAAACCTAATTATGGTTTTGAAAATTTAAAAAATGCCAAAAATGGTAAAAAATAATTACTTTTCACTTTTACCTCTAGTGGAGCAATAGTGACCCCATTTTACCTTCCGATTTTGCGGTGACAATAGCGGGAAATCTAATAGACCAACATTGAATCTGTCAGTTCCAAGTAAGAGCCGACATCCTTCCCCATGTTTTAAGCATTCTTTATTTACCTACAACCTTCATTTTTTATTTCAAAGGGGGAAATTGTGAAAACTAGGGCACGGTGGTTGGCGTGGATTTCGGGCATGGACTCGCGCCAGCCACCCAATTTTATAAACTAGAGCTCGCCTATTAGCGCGAATGTTTCTAAAAAAATCACCCCAACTGCACAAACCTCTTAAAAAACTTCCAATGCAAGAAAGAAAGCCTAAATTTCACAAATTTCAGCTTTGGATTTGGCTAATAATGTCCATATGAACATTTTTTTAGGTGAAAGGGTGAAACAATGGTGATAGAGTGGAAGGAATGGGAACACAGTGAAGAGGATGAGCTTGCCATGGGAAATGCGAGATGCATGGAAGCTCTCAGAGACTGTGGATTGAAAATTTTCTTCATGACACCATGCCTCAGAGCTCAACCGATGTTGCTGCAATATTTGAATACCATCTGGGATGAGGATTAGAAAAAATTAATTCTTCAAGATGAGGAACTCGAGATTGATGTTTTTGGTATTTATTTCATAACAGGGCTATTGCGAAGGGGTATAGAACCAATCTTGACTGGCACCCAGCCCACCATGGAGAGCATTGGCATGGTGATTGACAGGGTATGCCTGGGAGCATGGAAAGGATCAAAAAGCAGGAAAGTGGACATCCAGACTATCGCAGATTTAACACTAAGGGTAGTGCTACACACGAGCTGCAGGAACATAAGCACTGCACGAAGCAAAAAAAACACAGCTACTTCTTGCTATAGACTGCTTGACACCGACCATCTACAACTAAGAAGAGGCAGTAACAATCAATATAAAACGTCAGCTAACAAAGTGAAAGAAGAAAAAATTTAAATAATTTTGTTATGGCTCTATCCTAGTATCGTTCATTTTGGAACGACTACCAATATTTCAGTGTCATGTGGTGATAGTCCCAACACCACCAGCACTGGAACCACGGATGGACTAATGGGCAGCTCTGATGCCAACGTCAGGGGGTGGTCAACAGATGTCCTAGAGACTGGATTTCTTTGCTTGGATCTGCCGACAGTTGATTGTCATGGAGGACTGGCCCTACTCTAGCACAAATTTCACTGGTGATCCAGACCTCCCACTCCCAAAAGGAGAGGATTGGGATGAAAAACTTGGTAAGACTCATTTTTTATTTTTTATGAGTATTATGATTTTTTTTGGTATGTATTTTCTGAAAATTAATCCATGCATTTGCATATGTAGGCCCAGAGAGACCTACAGGGATGTCTCTGATAGTGACGCAAATAACTCATGATTTCGATGTTTCCCCTCGAGGTGAGGAGGAGGAAATCATGCACAACTTGGAGGGAATTTCCTGTGGGGTCCTAGACTATGCGCATTTTGATGATGTTCCTCGTGCATATCAAAGACATACTGTAAGGTGTCAAACTGAGTTCACCGCTTGCTGAGGTAGCTTGTTCGAGCAGTGACATGCTATTATGATCATCATGTCGATTAGACACCTAAGCTTTTATTTCTGCATTTTGTTGTGATACATGGTGTCTTGGGACATAACAGAAACACACATATTTTTTTAAACTTATCGTGCACACTGATGCAAACATTCGATATATATATATATATATATATATATATATATTCCTATTTGATGTGATTCTTTCATGTGATGATGATTTTACAGATTATGCAAATGTCTATCTAATACAATGTTAGCCACTGTATCAATTAATGCATTCATTTGTATAGGAATATGTTGATATGTGATATAATCAAAATATATTTCTAACAAATAAACACGTAAATATAATCTTAAAATGTGTGGGTTTCTAACTGAATAACACCCGTTAAGCTGAAGAACAATAAGCTTTGAGTCTAGATTTACAACCAATGCACTAATTTCAAGGGTAATTGCCTCGGTTAACAGTTCAATGACAGCACTATATTCAACGACATTTTTTTAGTTTTTCCTAGACAAATAACTTGTAGGTCTATCAAATCACCAACAGGATCATAAATCACCCATGCTACCAAAGACAAGTTTCGAGTACTATGGGAAGCACCATCTGCGAAACCAACATAAGGGGTAATAGACTCTTCATAGTAAGAAATGACCCAATAACTGGAAAATGCTCAGAAGACACACCAAGCCAAAATATGTACAAAAATGAAAAAACACCTATGTACACAAAACATGTACGAATGACTCATTCATAATACTTCTTGAGATACAACCCATTTTTGGGCTGATCTAAAGGATGAAATTTGTAATCAATGATCTCATAGGCCCTTTTCTTCAAAACGCATTTAATGAAGTAAGGCCCATGCCACATGGGTTGAAATTTTCCTACCCCCAACTTATCATGAGCTTGATCATATAGGAGGACAAGGTCTCCTTCTACAAAGGAGTGAGGAGACACCGATTGGTCAAAATGGGCTTTGACTCGATTCTTCTGTGCCTTGATGACCAAAGTAGCAAAGCAATGAGTTTCATCTAGCCTCCATATGTAGAGGAGACACTCTTCTTCAGTTGAAGTGTTGGGCAGTAATTCAACAGCTAACATGAGTGAAGGTATTTCACATTCAATCAGAAGGGTAACTTCGCGACTGTAAACAAGCTAGAATGGAGTGAATCTGGTCGCATCTTTGACTGAGGTTTGGTATTCCCAGAGAACCGAAAATAACATGAGATACCAATTGGATTTGTGGATCCCAATCATATGTTGAAGCATAGTGACTAAAACATTGTTCATAGCCTCAACCTGGCCATTGGCCTGAGGATAGTATGACATTGAGCTGTCGTGATGCAAGCCCAACCTGGAGGTCAACTCTGCCACCATATAATGCCAAAAATGGGAACCATGATCAGTAACGATGGCTTGAGGGACACCAAACCTAGAAATGATGTGAATGAATATGAACTGAGTTGTTATCTTATCGTCGGCGGAAAGTGTGGGCATTGCTTTGGCCCATTTGGTGAAGTAGTCAACGGCTACGATAATATAAGCATGCCCCCCAGTAGAGTGAGGGTTACACATCATAAAATCAATGCCCCAATTCATAAAGGGACCAACGGTAATGACAGGGTGGAGATGTGTAGGCGACGTGTGCATCTTGTGCTGATAGATATGGAAATCATGACATTTACAGATAGAAAAAATGCAATCCTTGAAGATAGAGGGCCAAAAATATCGAGCACAAAGAATATTCTATGAAGTGCCATAACCAGACATGTGACCATCAGAAGTTCCACTGTGGCAATCATTTAGAACTTTCTCAGCCTCCTCGAGAGTCAAACACTGACAAAGAATGGAATCGACTCCGACACGGTAGAGTGTATCTCCAACTATATGATAAGGTTGCGACTAATGATAGATGCATCAGCGAGAATCCTTCGTCAACTCAGATCTAAAAGTAGAAGTTTGAAGATATACGATGATATCACCATACCAAGGATCAAGGGTGGAGATTAGAAAAAGCGTATCATCTAGAATGCATTCTTCAGAACCAGACGGAGCGGATTTAGAGGGAAGGGAGCAGCTCAAATTAGAAAGATGAGTGATTTCTTTGACTTAGAAGTAGTAAACACCAAATCTAACTCTTGGAGGATGACAATCCACTTTGAATATTTACCCCTGAGCAATTTTCAAGACAATATGTAGGTCATAGGGTTGCATTCCAAAATCACAGTCACAGTCCGCAATAGAATATAATGATGAAAGCATTGAACTACTTGAACTGCAGCTAATGCTAAATTCTCAACATGAGCATAGCATGTTTCAGTATCGAGAAGGTTACAACAGAGATATTAAATAACATTCTCATCACCGTCATCATCATCTTTAACCAGAACCATGGCAATCATGCTGAAAGCAGCAACTAAATAAAGGGAAAAATTTCTATGATAGTTCAGAGGATGTAACAGAGGAGCGTTGACAAGCAATGTCTTCAAAGCGTCAAAAGACTTCTAGGCGAGCTCATCCCAAAGGAAAGGGACACCCTTCTTTAGTAAGCGCATGAATCCTTTAGCTACTTCGGCATAGTTAGGTATAAAACGACGTAAAAAATTAGCCCTTCCCCTGCAGAATCTGTAGCTGACGTAACGAATATGGAGAGGGGAGATTAATAATAGCCTCAAATTTGAGTGGATCAAGGAAAATCCCATCTTTGGACACGATAAACCCTAAAAGTCCACCATAATCAATGCAGAAGACACATTTGTGCGGATTGAGCCAGATATTGTAGCATCGACAACAAAGAAAAATCTGACGAAGATGGTCAGGATGATCCTTACGCTTAGATGAATGAGCCAGAAGGTCATCCAAATAAGGTTGAACGATGTGCTTAATATCGTGAAAAGCGTATGACATCGCTCATTGAAACATGGCCCCAACATTCTTCAAGTTGAAAGGAAGCTTTTTATACACGAAAGTACCCTAAGGATAGATGAAAGTGGTCTTATGCTGATCATTCAGGAGAATGTTAATCTAGTTATAGCTAGAAAATCCGTCCATGAGGGAAAATATCTCACTCCCAGTACTGTCATCAATGATCTTATCAATAAAGGGAATAGGATAATTATCCTTGGGACAGGCCCAATTGATGTCACGATAATCAACACAGACTCGAATGGTTTCCTATTTCTTATCTATAGGGACAATGTTGGACTCCCATTCTTTCAGGGGAATCGGGTAGATGAAACCAGTGTTGAGACATTTTCAACTTCATGTTTAATGGCGACGACTTTCCGAGGGTGCATAGGATGAAGGCGGTGATGAAAAGGCTTCAAACCTAGGTAGGTAGGAATCTCATGCACCACGATACTGGAATCAATGCCAAAAATTTATTCGTAGGACCATGAAAATATGTCACAAAACTCATGAAAAAAGGCTAGTATAAACCTGAACTTCATCCGAAGAATAGGTGACCCCAAGATGGATGTTCTCGACAATTCTTGGTTTGACGGAAATTCAATAGGCATAATTTGCATAATGTTACTCAATTTATCCTTCGAAAAAAATTCATGTGTCAGAATAGGAATTTGAAGTGGAGGATAAGGAACTTGAGATACAAACCTCTCAAGACACGTAGACATGGCCCCGAGGCTAGGCATGAATGAGAAATGATGATGACCATCATTCCACGAGAAATCCTCGAGAGACATAATTTCCACGATGGTTTCATTGGAAGGAAATATAACTCACAAGGGATCAGATGAATCTGAATCACTGAGCCAAGGGGATTGATAATAAGAATCGAGAGACATGTTCAAAGGAGCATGATCACAAAGTGGAGGATTTGAAGCCACAAGAAGTTCACAATTATCAATTTCACTCGGACTTAAAGGCATCGAATCTCCAAAAGAATCTACCTGTTCAGGTGAAGGGATGATCCATGGGTCATCGGACTGAGAGATCATATTGACCTAAACAATTTTAGGTGGAGGAAGAGGAAAAATACCCATGAGGGCAGGGTCTTTGAAGAGACCTGACCCAATGCTCTCGTAGGGAATAGGGATCTTATCCACACATGGAAAATTGTTCTCAGAAGAAGAAGTGAAGAATGAAAATCGATAAACAATAACAAACTTTCCTTCGTGTGGGAATTTCAGGACACGAAAGAGAGTGGACAGAACACACAACATAGTGTGAGTCCAACTGCAACTGAGGAGAATATTGTAATTGAGCTTGGAATCAACTACTTCTACCTCGACATTGACCATATTCCCTTTCAAGGTAATCGGAAAACTAGCGAGAACACCCAAAGGTTTTGATTCTCTTCCATCAAATGCTTCAAGGGAATTTGGTGATGAATTCAAGGCCGGAGAACCAATGGATTTCCAGCAAGAATATGGCATGATTCACGTTGATGCACCTTCGTCCACAACCACTTGATGGATATCGAGACCATTAATGAAAACTTGTATAATGAGTGCAATCTTATGCAGGAGTCATGGAACAAAATTCTCTAAATCGAAAGCAAGAAGGCTAGTATCAACAGGATCAACCCTGCCAATCGTAGATAACAAAGCCTTCCATTGAGACATAAAACTCTGAAGTACTTCTAGAGTAGAAATTTCAGATGGTGCCTGAGCCAAATCCCCAACAATACTGTAATGTTGAGTGGCATGGGCATTTGGATTGTAAGAAGACTTGCAGACTACACCTTTGGAAGCTGGTCGTACAACGGGATCAGTACTGGGCCTTTCAATTTGAAGAGGGCCAGAAGTAGGCAAAGGAGAAGGAACATCAACGATCTCTTTCCCCACTACCTAACACGATTCGGTATAATCTTTCCATCGAGTAGCAATAGAAACAGACACATAACCGTTCATCATGAACACCTGAGAGCCAAATGGGGTAGAGGATTGAGGTTGCTCTACTGTCTAGGTTTGCTAAGATGGAAAAGGCTCTTTAAGAATAGCTGTAGTTCCTTGAGTGCCTTTGATAAATCTACTTACTTCGGCCCGTCGAGGACAATCCTTGGTGTAGTGCTCTTCATCACAGATCAAACAAGGGTACTTCGGCTTATGCTGTGAACCATCATTAGCACGAGATTTGGATGAATCTGGTTTCGGGGTATCGACTTTGGCCTTACCTTTATACCCTTCTTCTTCCCCCTGGAATTTTTGTCCACAAGATTGGCCTGAACAACATTAACTTCCGAGGTTTTACTAAGATTCAAAGTGGGCTGAGAAGCAACATTATTTGAAGAATTAGACTTCTTCTTCCAAGAATTTGAAGGAGAATACTTTGATAAGTTTGAGACACGGAACCAATAATATCGTCAATGGATAGGGTCATTTACGCTTTAGAAGTTCCAGGCCGAGGGGAATCAGGAAAGATATCATACAATGTGCCAGACTGAGAGTCCACAAGATCAAGGTATTGGGCATGAACAATGGCCTGTTCCTCGGTTACACATGCCCCCATAGCAATGTTTTTCACAATCTGATTGACAATGGAGGTAGTGAATCAATAAATTATAAGTTGATCATGTTGAGATTCAACAAGATGATGAGCTTAGTGAAAAGAGTCACCTTCACTAAGTGGACCCGCAGGCTATTTTTGGTGCAAGTCTATTTTTAGACATGATGATCATATTTCAGAAGTTGCAGGATGTTATTTTTGGATGGTTGATTAGGTTGGAAAAATATATGAAATTATGTTTTTATAATATTGGGCGAAGTTTATTTATAGATCGATGATCTAAAAATAGATGCATGTCGATTATTATTAGCTCTTAATAATAATCAGACACTAAACAGCAACTTATTCTCTTGGAGCACTTCAGTTCAGTGCACAAATGTGGCACATCAGTGGAATGATGGAATTATGCAATTCCAAAGGGTTTACTGGTGCTAATGCATGGAGGAATTAGTTAGAACTCAAGTGGCAGAGTTATGAAATAGTTGGGAGAAGTAGTTATGGAGTTGTATTCAGTTTAACTAAGTTAGACTCAGTTGAGCTAGTTGTATCTAGTCTAACTGATTGATACACTAGTGAGAGTCGAGTGAATTAATTAGTTAATTTATTCACAAATAATAACTCATTAATCAACTAAACAATACAGCAGTTAACTATAGAGCATGGTAGTTTCAGTGGGGACCCAGTGGAGAGATAGGTGAAAGGGAAAGATAGACTATCTATTATGACTATAGTGATGAATTGATTGCATCACACACACATTGGAGTGTCCAATGAGTATTGTGCAATCAAGGCAAGGGTAATTAAAATTCATTCAGATCTATTCTTCAACAGGGATTGTGCAGTGGAGGCAGGATAGCAGGAGGCAAAGATCGGTGCATGGATTTGCAAGATTGGTCCTGATTAGTGTATGAAAATTGTACTGTACTGAGAGCTTGTGATGAAATTTGTATGCTTTGTATGAGATTTTCATATCATCTCCATGTTACATAATATATAGTTGGGGTTTTCAGCTTCAGGCTTTCCTGGTTAAAAACTGTGTTATGTGCGATTGATTATTTTTGTTTATGCTTCACATGTGTGTGCAATTAATTTTTCCACAAAAGATTAACAAGTGGAATAGATTTAGTATCTTGCATAAAGTTAAATAGTGTGAGGTCAGGTGTATCTTGGACATATTCATGCTTAGTACATATAATTCCTACATGGTATTGAAGCATTTTTGTTTGAAGATTCCAATTGTGAATTGAGTTTGTGCTGGTGGACAATTCGAATTTACTACAGAAGATTCTTGGTGCAGAAATCGAGTATACATTGAAATGTCTTTCTAAGGGTTGAGATTGGAGTATGCCCTTGATGGGAGCTTGAATTAGATAGCCTAGAAGGACAGGATGGAGGCAGTGCTAAAGGATAATGGACTGAAGGAGTTCATCGATAGCGATGTTCCTAAGCCGGTATCTAGCAATGTTGCATGGCAAAAGAAGACAACAAAGACGAGAAGGATTTTGTTGGAAGGTGTGAAGGATTGTATTGTGTCCAGCCTCCATAGGAAAGCCACTCCATTATTAATGTGGAAGGCTTTAACATACTTTCTTAAAATCAGAAGTGACCATAGGAAGTTGGCGCTTAAAGACAAGCTCAGAAAAATAAAAATGGAGAAAGGAGACAGTATTCCAAAATACCTCACGAAGTTTGTCCACTACAAGGATGAACTAGGAAGTGTGGGAGTTATTGTTTATGAAGAAGACTTGGTGAGCTTGGCTCTCCTTAGGCTTCCAAAGAGTTGGCATAGCTATGAAGACTCTGTCAATGGACAGGAGAAACTGCCGGGATGGGAGCGACTTTGGTCAGATCTTGTGCAGGAGGAGATAAGGTGGGGTACCAGGGATGGATCTTCATTGAAGAATGAAGATGAAGATAATTTCACTTTGGCTGCAAAAGCAAGGAAAGGGAAGGGGAAGAAAAATCCTTCAAAATCTGGTGCTAAAGGCAAGAATTAGGATTTGTCCAAAGTGAAGTGTTTTCACTATCACGAGCATGTACATTTCGCCACTAACTATCCACAGAAGAAGAAGAACAAGAAGGCTATTGGATCTGCAGCTGGAGAGGCCTTAGCCTCACAATTTGAGCTTGATTTCTCCTTGATCACTTGCTTGGTTTCAATCTACATGGGATCGGTGTGGTATCTTGATAGTGGTGCGTCATTCCATATGACAGGAGACAAAGAGTTGTTTAGTGACTTGGAGGAGAAGGACCTCCAGATGCATATAGAAATGGGCGATGATGGTCCATACAATGCGACTAGAATTGGGACCATTACCTTTGAGAGGGAGTCCGGTAGTCCATTATTGTTGAAGAATGTTATGCATGTTCCAGGTCTGAAGACGAACTTGGTCTCAGTCATAATGCTGGAAGACAAAGGTTATGATGTTGTTTTTCAGTGAGGGAAAAGCCTTCCTTCAACATAAAAAAAGGAGTCAAACCAAGAATATAGGGGTTTGAATTAAGAATCTCTACAAGTTGGAGGTAGATGGCTACACTACAATGGTGGGCAAAGCAGAAGAAGTGGTGAGCCAGGATGAGCGCGAATTATGGCACAGGAGATTGGGCCATCTTCACCATGGCGCTTTGAAGATTTTGCAGCAAATTTCTACTGGACTTCCCAAGGGTACTCTTGCGCAGTCATATCAGTGCAAGGGATGTACTATGGGTAAGTTTTTTAAAACCACCTTTCATGAGAAGGAGAACCATGCTTTGATGATCCTGGAGAGAATCCACACATACGTGTTGACCATTCTCGGTTGCTTCAATAGAAAAACACAGGTATTATGTGATATTTTTTTATGACTATTCTCGTAGATGCTGGATCTTCTTCATGCAGAAGAAGAGTGAAACATTCTCGAAGTTCTATGAGTTCAAGGCATTGGTGGAGAAGGATTCGGGGAAGCAAGTGAAAGCTCTACAGAGTGATAATGGTGGTGAATACATCTCGAGAAAATTCAAAGACTTCTGTAACAAAGAATGAATTCGAAGAGAACTCATAGCACCTCATAACCCACAATAGAATGGGGTCGTGGAGAGAAAGAACAGAACAATCATGGGTGTTGCACAAGCTATGCTTGAGAGGGAGCTAGACTTGCATGCAATGAAGGAACTGCTTGTTTTGAAAGGTGAGCCTCCAGATGTGGATCAACCACAAGAGGAGATTCATGGAGTGGAGGAGTCCGCTCATGCAGAACCAAACATCAGACAAGGCAGAAAGTGTACCATAGAAGTTGAGAGACTGAAGCTTGATGCAGCACAGAATGTAGGAGTCCCTACATCACAACGCAGACAGAGACAGTCACCTGACCAATATACTAGATACATGGCTCTTATGAGCAAGTGTATTGTGATAGAGCCATCTTCTTTTGAAGAAGCAGTGCAGGAGCCCACATGGGTATATGCCATGGTGGAGGAGTATGACTCCATTGTCAGAAATAGTGCTTGGGAGATTGTTCCAAGGCTAGTGGGGAAATTAGTTGTAGGATCAAGATGGATCTACAAGGTAAAGCAAGTTGTTGATGTGAGCGTCGAGAAGTATAAGGCAATATTTGTTGCCCGAGGCTTCTCAGAGATTGAGCGGATTGACTATGAAGAAACCTTTGCACCTATCGCATGGTGTTCTTCCATAAAAACCATCCTTGCTCTCTCAGCGTAGATGGGTTGGCACATTCATCAGAGGGATGTGAAGATTTCATTCCTTAATGGGATCATTGAGGAAGAGGTGTACATTGAGCAGCCTGAAGGATTTGAGATCTTCAACAGTGAGTCACATTTTTGCAGGCTCAAAAGATCGTTGTATGGGCTGAAACAAGCACCCCGTGCTTGGTACACTTGGATCGACAGCTATTTCACTGGACTTGGCTTCACCAAGAGTGAGGCGGATGCAAACCTGTACCAGATTGTGGTGGAGGGTAAGCTTTTCATCATTGTAATTTATGTTGATGATTTAATACTAACAGGTGATGAGTAATTGATATACTCATGCAAGGTAGATCTTGAAAAGGAGTTTGAGATGAAGGATTTGGGCCTCCTTCATTATTTCCTTGGATTGGAAATATGGCAACAGCAAGGTGAACTATTTGTGTCTCAAGGAAAGTATGCCCGGGCGATACTGGAGAAGTTTCACATGCAAGTCTGCAAGCCTATCGACACTCCTCTTCCAGGAAATTTGAAGAAAGAGGATGCTACATTGGCAAAGTTAGTGGATGCCACTATTTATCGATAGTTGGTGGGTTCGCTCATGTATTTAGTCAATACAAGACCAGACATATGCTATGCGGTGAACCAAATTTCACAAGCGATGGTTAAACCTACCAAGCTCTTTTAGAAGGAAGGCAAGCATGTCCTGAGATATCTCAGGGGCACATCTAAGTATGGTTTATGGTATAGACAGACAGATGAGGTAAATTTGCATGGCTTCATGGATGTAGATTGGGCAGGAAGCCCAACAGACAGAAAGAGCACATCAGGAGGGATTTTCAGTATCGGATCTACGACAGTTTCTTGGTACAGCAGGAAACAAAGATCCATGGCACTCAGTTCAGTGGAAGAAAAATACATGGCAGCACGTCAAGCTACATGTGAGGTTATCTGGATGAGGAAGATCATGGTTGGTTTGTTCGGTTCACATTTAGATCCCATGGTGATACATTGTGATAATCAAAGTTGCATTAAACTCTTGGTTAATCTTGTGTTTCATGATAGATCTAAACATATTGATATCCAGTATCATCATATCAGATATTGTGTGCAGCGGAAGATCATATTGCTTTAGTACATTCCTACGGAGGATTAGGATGTAGATATTCTGACGAAGGTGCTCACCAAGAGAAAATTTGAATACCATAGAGACAGGATCGGGGTGAAGGATAATCCCTATCTTGTTGAGATGGAGTGTTGAGATTCAATAAGATGATGAGCTTAGTGAAAAGAGTCACCTTCACTAAGTGGGCCTGCAGGCTATTTTTGGCACAAGTCTATTTTTAGACTATGTCTATTTTTAGACATGATGATCATATTTCAGAAGTTGCAGGATGTTATTTTTGGATGGTTGATCAAGTTGGAAAAATAGATGAAATTCTATTTTATAATATTGGGTGAATTTTATTTACAGATCGCTGATCTAAAAATAGATACATGTCGATTATTACTAGCTCTTAATAATAATCAAACACTAAATAGCAACATATTCTCTTGGAGAACTTCAGTTCAGTGCACAGATGTGGCACATCAGTGGACTGGGGGAATTATGCAATTCCCAAGGGTTTACTGGAGCTAATGCATGGAGGAATCAGTTAGAACTCAAGTGGTAGAGTTATGACACAGTTGGAAGAAGTAGTTATGGAGTTGTATTCAGTTTAACTTAGTTAGACTCAGTTGAGCTAGTTGTATCTAGTCTAACTGATTGAAACACTAGTGAGAGTGGAGTGAATTAATTAGTTAATTAATTCACAAATAATAACTCATTAATCAACTGAAAAATACAACAGTTAACTAGAGTGCATGGCAGTTTCAATGGAGACCCAGTGGAGAGATAGGTGAAAGGGAAAGATAGACTATCTGTTGTGACTATAGTGATGCGTTGATTGCATCACACACACATTGGAGTTTCCAATGAGGATTTCACAGTCAACGCAAGGCTAATTCGAATTCATTCAAATATATTCTTCAACAGGTATTGCACAACAGAGGCAGGCTAGCAGGAGGCAAAGATCGGTGCATGGATTTGCAAGATTGGTCCTGATTAGTGTATGACAATTGTATTGTACTGAGAGCTTGTGATTAGCTTTGTATGCTTTGTATGAGATTTTCATATCATCTCCATGTTACATAATATATAGTTGGGGTTTTCAGCTTCAGGCTTTCCTGGTTAAAAACTGTGCTATGTGCGATTGATTATTTTTGTTTATGCTTCACATGTGTGTGCAATTAATTTTTCCACAAAATATTAACAAGTGGAATAGATTCATTATCTTGCATAAATTTAAATAGTGTGAGATCAGATGGATCTTGGACATATGCATTCTTAGTGCATATAGTTCCTATAGATCAGGAATATCAAACTTGATGAAACAACGACGATGTCTCCATTCATGAATATGATCTGAGATATGAGTAGCTCGGTCATATTTCAAGGATGTGAGGAGGTGTTTCCCAGTTTCGTAATGAACTGGTAACTGAAAATTTGTAAGGAATTCCATGGCAAGAGAGTTGAAGTCTTGAAAAATGGCACAAGATAGCTCAATGTACCACTTTGCAGTGACACTAGTAAGAGTCCATTGGAAAAGATGGACTCGAATGGAATCATCAACCCAAGAGTTAGAGGAACACCACAAGTGGTAAGTCATAACATGTGCTTGAGGGTCTTCTCCGGACTTTCCCTCAAATTTAGGACAATCACCAAGAATATTAGTTGGAACCAGAGGTCAATACGGGTTATGAAGAATTGGATCATTCATTAATTTTGACATATCAAGCAGTTCAAATGTAGCGAGAAAAGGTAATTGAGGATTAAAAGGCATTGGAGGTCTTTGATAAGGACCCATGTTAACATTCCACCCCGCCTACGAGAAATTATTCCCCCATATGTTTTTTCCCGGAGGATTATGATCATAGCAGTTATAAGCCTGATAATTCTACTGATACTAGGGTTGATGGCCAGGATACTGATTATGAGCATACCATTGAGGTTCTTTCTGAGAAACGTCTGAAATTTTGTTGCAGATTTTAAGCATGGCCTTGAGGTTGATTATACAACAACTGAGATGGATTTTGAGGGTAAAAAGTGAAACCTTGAGGCACACTATATACCGATTGATATTGACCTTGGGGGTAATAAGCGCCTTGGGGTTGAGCAGGTGGACCCTGCTGATCAGGTTGAGTAGGCTACTAAATAGGCAAACCCTAATGAGTCGGATAAACCGGTTGAACTGGTTGCTGAGCAGGTTGAACAGGCTATTGAACAGATTGAATTTTCTATTGAATAGGTTGAATCGATTGCTGAGATGGTTGAGTAGGCTTCCCCTATAGAAAAATTTGGCCTAGATAATGAGAACCACCATGTTTCCCTTGTGGAAGAGTTTGGCCCGATGGTGGAGATGGACCAGGTTGTCCCTGATGACCAGGTTCACTCGGAGTAGGACCGTAGGGTTTTCCTTGTTGCGTAAAGTTTCGGCCATAATGAACATACGGCTACTGCTTTTGTACAATAGGTTGTCCTTGTGGGGGGTACATTGGCCTGCCAGAAACATATGACGCTCCTTGTTGAAGCTAACTTGAAGGACCAGAGGGTTGCCCTTGTTGGACCGAAGGTTGACCTTGCGGACTGTAAGGTTGTCCCTGAGGACCAAAGGATTGTCCCTGCTGAGCTGAAAGTTGTCCCTGTAAGGGTTGTCCCTGTAAGCCTAAGGGTTGTCCTTGTAGAAAAGGTCCTTGATGAGTGACGGCCTAATAATGATCAATAGGAAACGAATAAATGGGGTTGCCGATAACATCATTATTATGGGGAGGATTGAAAGGCACTTGGGGTGGCTGAAAACCCTAAGATTTATGTTGATGAATAGCCAAAAAACACTCTTCAAAAGTAAGGCCACCAGGAATCGTAGGGACAGTGGAGGTCATACTAGAAGTAGACGGGGCCATAAGATATTGAGCATCTGGAGAAGGAGAATAACGTCGATGAATGTCCAATATGTGCTCATCAAAAGTATAGGTAGAAACCATAGGCATAGTCATAGCGACACCAACTAGTGTAGTCTCCGGAGTGTGAGCTTGTGATTTTCTCAGACACTGATTGATAGACCATGTAGTATTAAGTAAGATAGACCTACGAGTGTGAAAATACTCTGACAAATTTGTTGTAACAACCGACGTAAACGAAGTTACATAGACGGTAGGTCTGATCGGGACAAATGTAACAATAACCGATGAACTCAGTGTCGAAGGTGACAGTCCCAACATAGGGAGGACCAAACTCCTAGGGGGAGTTGATGTACTGAATTGTGCTATGGATGCAACACTAGATATAATATGACTCAAAGTTCGGTAACTGGGTGGAAGTGACACCGATTGTGAATAATATTTAACAGAAACATACAGAAGATCTTCAAGGAAAAGTTGATATTATTCTATAGAAATAGGCATTCCTTCACTGTCAATAGGACTCGAAGAATCCATATCTGATGAAGTCGTAAGATCATCAAAAAGACAACAAGGACTAGGAGTTATAGCAGTAGCTACAAATGGTGATCTCAAAGTAAGAGGAAGGAATTCTTCCTCATCCCCAAAACTAGACCAAGCACCTGGAGGAGGCCAATTGTAATCAACTAACTCTTCAGGAATAGGCTGCGAAAACACGGCATACCTAGTGGATTTAGGGGTTTCATAAGAAATGTCAGGAAAGGAACTACCACTATGAGGTAGTGAGGAAGACGACGAAACTGGTGGTTCTGCCACTGTGATTGTATTTCAAAAAAAAGAAGGAAAAAGAGATAGCTAATAGAAGACTTCAAGACCAAGGCCTAAGGAAAAACAAAAACAAGCCAAGTAACAGAATTTTAGCAGGCATGTGATCGTGGGTAATTAATTTTATGACATTTAAACCAAACTTTTTTGTTTCATATTTTAAGAGTCAAGAAATAGACAAAATATGACTCGAGTCACTTTCAATTTTAAACGAGTCTGAAAGGAAAAGTGCTCGATGATATCTTCTCTTTTCAAAGAGTCACTAAAAGATCGAAATTACTACTCTAGTAATCTAAGAAATAGGGTGTACCAAGTTTTCGTGAACTGCCATATGCACCTTGGTGATCAAATGAAAGAGAAATGACAAAGGAATTTCCGTACGTGCAAGTAGTCTCCCTGAATGTTGTGTTCGGTGTATCACGGTTACAGGGCAGGAGACTCTATTTTCTATGGATAAAGGATTCGAACCTATATGGGTCTCTCTTTATATACTCGACTGTATGGGGAGCACAAATCCATACTAGCATTGTCTAAAGCCAAAAGGCGAACGACAGCTACTAAGTTTTAAGACGATGGAACACGTCTCTAGCCTAGACCACTAAAATGTGTGTGTTAGGTTCCAATGTTTCCTTATGTTAATTCAATTGATTTTATAGTTGATCTTGAATTATGCTTCAATTTCAAAGCCCTACCGAATGTCGACCTCAAATTTCCTCAATGCAAACTATATGCAAATGAACACCATTTTCCTTCAATGAAAGCTAATTAAGAGAAAGATAGATATATTTCAAACAATAGCAATCAATGAAATCAAATGAAGAAATCCGCTAATGCATCTAATTCAATAAAGTTAAAAATGAAAAATTATTTCCTAGCTAATCAAGTACTAGTTATGCAAAAGAACTTTCTTTTTCCAAGCAAATGAAAGAATTCATTTATTTTTTTTCCAATGAAATAAAGCACACAATGCACTAATGACACGAAAAAACAAAACAAGCACTATTTCAAGGATTGTGAATGTAAAGACTTAAACCGACTGATTCGATGAAAGCAACACAAACACAAAAATGCACTCAAACCAATGAAGCACTCTTCCAATCAAAGAGAAAGCTTTGAAATGATCCAAAGAAGCAATGTGATCTATGCTTGGAGCAGCAAGAAGAAAAATCATACAAAACCAAAAATGATCATTCAACCAAAAGAAACGCTCAAAGGATCAAAAATAACTAAACGCAATTGATCAAGAGATGTGACTGACAAGAATCAAAAAAATTGACATCCAATCAGAAGCCTCAGTGAGCTATGACACTCAGAAACCCTAAGGCCATAAACTACACTGATAAGTAAACATACATACAACTGAGAAGAACAAGTCTGTGATAGTCAAAAAAATCTCAACAAAACAATTGCAAATCTAAAAGCCACCCAGAGACAAGCACAACTAACCAAAAACTCAAAAGGAGAGTCAAACCAAACCCTACAGGATTTGGCGCAACTGTAAGGCAGTAATCCACGCCAAACAAGGGTTGGCGCCAATGCAACACAGGCAACATGCGCCAATCGGTGCGATTTTTCAACCAAAAAATGCACCAAGACGGATATCTATGGGTGAATGGGAAATCCAATGAGCAAAGGTCAATATTGACACTCTGGAGTTGAACAAGAGGACTCTAAACAAGCAAATAAACCAAATGACTGAAGTCGAATAGACAAGGGAAAAAATACAAACTCACACTGATCCTCAGCGGAGTCGCCAATTTTTTATGTAGGTAAATCCTCTCTGCGGACAAAGACGATCTATCTAGCCCTAAAGTGGGTCTAGTAAAAAAAGGACAAAATAGATTGTAGGCTCCTAATTACTGAATGAAATAGACGTGGTAGATCAACCTACCTGGAGTCCAACGCTATCGTCATAGCTATTGTAGTGGTGGCCTCTCGATTATCTCGGCAAGTCACGATCCTTTCGAAGCGATGCTTGGATATCTGCACAAAATAAAAAAAAAAGAGCAGCATACGAAACAACAATCTCATTCATAATTACTAACCAATCAACGAGGGTTAAGCATGTTACATCAATAAAACACATCAACGCGAGATGGGAACCAAACAATAGTTATATATATGTATTAAATAGAATAAAGAGTTAAAACCAAGCCTTGACATCGCAACCTCCTTCAGCGGGGTTCAGTTGAAGTGAATCTTGATGAATGTCGGGGAATTTGGATGTGATGAAGGCACAAGCCTAAGCTCTCTTAATAAGGAACTCTTCCATTCTATCTTGAATAGAAATCTGTCCAGCTTTTCTGCTTCTTTAGCTCAGCTCAGCGAGCTTCATCAATGGAGGATGAGCTATATTTATGAAGGGATAGGAGGAGGTTGGGATCCCTACTATGGTGGAAGGGAGGCATTATCTCATGGAAGGTTCCCCAAAAGGTAGAAACAAGAGGCCAAAGGAGGAAGGTCGTGGTTATTCAGTCGAACCACTCCCCATGACTCATCCATGAAGTTATTATGATTGAAACTTCGCCTCTATTTTAAAAAAACTTTCCATAAATAGATTGTCGTGGGTAGCTAGCTGAGACAGAGCACCATCTGACACGGGGGCCAGTGTTAATGTGCCTCATCAACGCGAGGGCATAACTGGTTACTAGCACCAAGGAAAAAACAGGTGTTTTTGGTGGTTTGTTCAGGAAATGGTCAACATAAGGAATGTTAGACTCATGGTAAGGGATGCAATGATGATATTTTCAAGGCATGATACTTTATTTTGTTCACATAAATGAGCCTCCAATGTGTAGGATGGGGATTTCAGGGATAGTGACAAAACGTTGTGTAATAGGGGCCCATGGATGTTGTTGCGGGGGTTGAGAAGGTAAGGAAGGCGTGGGTGCTAATGCTTGAAGAGCTGGAGCACAAGGCTACAAATACAGATAATAAGGAGGATGGGTATCATTGTGGTATGTTAGCCATAAATAAACTCTGTCATGTCCTATGATGGCTAAAACAAGTCTATTAGCCTTCAAGAAACAAATTTGGAGCAAATATGTGAGTTCTTGAAGCCTTGTTGTGTCTCTTGTCTGAAGGACCCATCTCACTGATATCTTCACCCTAAAAAGCCTTAAAATAGCCCTCTTGGTTCATAAGGATTGTTTCAAAGTCATAATTCTCATCATTTCTCCATTTCAAAATATTCCCTTCATGTCACCCATTTTCCTCATTTTATCCTTTATTTGCAAAATCCCCTTAAAAACCTTATAAATCCTCTTTATTTGGTTTTAAAATACCCTTTTTATCCTATTGGAACCTTTAAAAAAGCCTAAAATACCCAAATTTTAAGCCTTTTTCCACCCCATTTTAAAAATAAGGCCTTAAGCCCTCTTGGTTTAAGTCCTCAGTCCCGTTCTTCATGTGACCAAAACCCACAAACCCTGGGCAAAATCCATAACCCCCTTATCGTAAACCCTTGGTCCCATCCTCTCTCCTACAGGACCTTACCTCTGCCACTTTTATAAGCACCTTCTCTCATATTTTCTACCCCCCTCCATTACTTCCCCCTCCGAATCAAATCTCAAACATTGATGTATTTGATCTTACGGCCATCCTGCTCTCCCACCAATAAATGCCCCCGCTGACCCACCTTCCAGTTTCCTCCCATTGTCCAATCTCTTCCTCCGCCATCCCCTACAGCCGAGCACTTTCTCCCATCGCGCTCCCTTTCCGTTGTAGATATGGCCCCCCAGATCTAACGGCCCACAATCGTTTTCGCGCAGATTTTGCCGAAATGGTTTAACCACCCATTTCAACATGAAATAGGCGGTTTTGCTTCGACAGGTGTCATCCATCTAGCCATATCATTTTCACCACGACGAATAGCACAAACCACCTCGACCCTGCACGAAAATCACTCGCGGTTTTCCACAAAACCGCTTATCATTAAATTTCGCGCCCATATTTGAATTCAAACCCTGGTTTTTGTGCCCTTCCACCATAAAATTACTTTGTGCATTCTCCTCCTTTCGCATTGCTCTTCGCCCTTGCGGAACCATCTGAAGCATTTATAGCCCCATTCGTAGGTTTTACGTAACCAATTTGATGTTTAATTGCAGGTTTCATGGCAGCTGAAGTTTAAAGCCGTCCCACAGCAAGTAAATAGTTGTAGATGACGAGGGTGACGATCCTCAAAGGCCTAATTAAACACAGAAAGGGACCAAAGGGGTTAAAGTTCCAAGTTCTAATCAATACAATTGAGTATTGATCATTCGGTCAAACGCTCCAAGTGCATAAGCCACCTATACACCAAACTAGAGAGAAACAGTGAAGATCAGAAGAAATCAAAGATAAAGAAAGGATTAAGTGAAAAGTATGAAGATCAAAGGCTTAATCCATAGTTTAAAGGATAAGCACAGTTAATAAAGTCAAATATGATGCAAGAAGGCCTAATAAGGCCTTAAAGAACAGCTAAATCCAAGATCAGTGTTTAAAGCCACAAAATAAGAAAGATCAGCAAAGGGACCGCTTCAAATGACAGATCAGTGAAGAAATTCATCCCCCATAACCCAAATAATGCCACCTACAGTCCTATTTAATTCAAAAGCATACAAATTGAATGCACAGTTAGAGATATTTTACATAGACAGCTCATAATTTATTGCCAGCCTACCAAATATGCCTAAGAGTCAACAAGATTGACTAAGTAGCTCAGAAGTTGATAAAACATTCATTTAACAAAGTTAAAACATCACATATTCTTTATCTTGGGTTATGTAAATTCCCTAAGGTCGAGAAGAATTTACTCTGTCTTAAATGAACATATTAGAACCCTTTTTTTCACTCCATCTCCTCATTCATCTCTAAATACTCCATGAGGAGCACATTGTAAAGGGTTGGTTGGTTGTTAGATGAATTATTATCAAGTGTAAATATTTTCTGAATTTGTTGAAGTGTTGTGATGTAGTTGAAGAATACTAGGTTGAGAATAGAAGTTAGAGCTGTAAAGACCTACTGGACCTGAAGAATGTATCTAGTTTGAACCTCAATAATACAAGTTGATTCATGGGATCCTAGTCTATGTTAATGGTGATGTTATTCCTCACTGTATTTGTTTTTCCTTATGTTTTTCATGTTGTCCATTTTCTCTGATAAAGAACAAAAAATTTAGAGTAGGATTTACTGCAAAGTACCCTATTTCTATCTACAAGATTTATCTCTATGTTTTCTTCTAATAGTTAATTTTGAAATGATTCAATAGAGTATAACCAGTCAACGAATGTTGGTGAGCCCAGGTCTTGCTATGTAAAACTTGAGATATTGTTCTTGAATGATATTTTCATTGCATGCTAAGTAGAGTCTAAACAAGGGAAGTCTATGTTTAGCCATGTCCTCTGGTCATGTCTTTAGCAGGATAGATTCAAAGTTCGTACCTGATCTTAGGCTTCCCTTCGTTTTCTTATATGTTTTCTCCTTTCTGAAAGTAGTCTTTTGAGATTACTGGATTGTTTTCTGAAAAGTGTGCTTTAGTAAAAGTTTTTCCAAAGAAGTCTATGGTATGCCCTGTCCTTTGGCTTACTTGAAACAGTTACTTCAAAAGGCTTTTCTTGTTTAGTGAAGTTAATAGATGCTTAATTGGTTGTTAACTTTGCTTCTTTCACAACACTTTGATGTTTCATGCCACAAATCAATCTAAAGAGATCCTTTTATATAGATGACTTGCCCCATGGAAATCCTTGTAGAATTGTTGTACAATTAAATCCTTTTGTGACTCCATAGCCCAATTGATTGATACTATCTTTTGACCTATCCTATCAGCTAAAACATTTTTCAACCTACTCTCACCTTCACCCTTCTAGTAAAATTTTCCTCTTTTTATACCCATCCCAACCAATAAATCAAAAAAACAAGTTCCTTTGAGCTTCATAACTAGCCTAATATCATAATTAAGCATAAATATATATCATTCAAAGATACTAATAGAGAGATACCTCTCTGAATCTAGGAAGGCTAGATCCTGGGATTCCAAAGTGGTTCTGATGTGGCCCCTGCAACATTTATTCTTTCCACTCTCATAAATTACAGGGACGCAACATAGTGGCGACCATACTGGGGAATATACTGAGTAATAGATAACTTTACAACTCAGAAAATACCATTCCTTTAAATGAATCAAGTGTCTGCCAAGAGTGGTTTCTGATTGTTGATGGTGGATAACAACGAGACCTTAGTAACAAGTAAAAATCCTCCACCTGGTGACTCCACTAGTTTTCAGTAGGCCTCCTGATTTCCCTTGGTTTTCCAAAAAACCCACTCGGAAACTGTTTTATCATAACATCATACAAACTCGGTTAAGAGAACTTTGAGAATTAAGTTTTCTTTCATAATATTAGTTGGCCTTTT
Organism: Pinus albicaulis; assembly: GCA_034641835.2. Classification (NCBI taxonomy): domain Eukaryota; kingdom Viridiplantae; phylum Streptophyta; class Pinopsida; order Pinales; family Pinaceae; genus Pinus; species Pinus albicaulis. The sequence continues at coordinate 888,390,841 of CM076581.1, read as the reverse complement.
AAAGATTGCCGTACTTGGATGAGCTTTTCTCATCATTGGGTCTCAAAAGATAACATAGTGGCTTCTAAAAAAATTCATACTAGAACCCATCCTGACCCAAATCCTCCTGAAATAGTTGACAATCCAGAAAGCATCGTTAGGATGTATCCTGAATCCAAGAATCCAACTATTGTCAAACCAATTCATAGAGAAAACTTTGTTCTTGAAAATATTACAGCTCTACAAAATACACAAGTTGACTTACCTATCATAAGGAATCCATCTAGAACCAAGTCACTTAGTGATATAGATCAGATAGAATTTGAGCCTCCACATTCACCCCAATCTAGTGGTGATCATACTGATAGCAGAGAAACCCCTCCATCTACACCGCCTGATATTCATATCATTCATAATTTTGGTTTCTCTCATCCTAAATCTACTCAACAGTACTTAGCTGGTCCAAGTACTTCTGTTACATCCATTCATACATCCACAGTTCAAACCACTTCACTTTCTCACCTTCCCCCACTTGTAAACCCCCCATTGTTCCCACAACCTCATATCATGGCAACATGGTATGCTCCCTTAGTCCTTCCTTTGCCTTTACCTGTTCTACCATAGGACTATCAATCAAAGATTCCATATTATAATATTAGTAGTTATACTACATCACAACAACATGTGGATAGAATGAATGATTACTTTGACAGACAAGAAATATATGATGAAACTGTAAAACTTAGAATATTTGCTCAAATCTTAGGGGGAGAAGTAATAAAATGGTTCAAAGGCTTAACCCCTAACAGTATTAATGATCTTCCTGATTTCCATCAATTGTTCCTAAACAAATGGGAGGTTAAAATAAATCCCCTAAAAATCATGTTAGAATACAATGATCTTAAAAGAAATGCTGGAGAGAGTGTCCAAGATTATTGCACTAAATTCAATAGTGTTTATAATGCACTCCCTCGACAAATGAAACCTCCTCAAGGCTTAGTCTTAATAAATTTTCATGAAGGATTTGATCCAGAAATGTGTTACCAATTAAGGGAGAGAGAAACCCTCACATTAGAAGATATGCAGAAAGGGGCAGTAAGTGCAGAAGCTAACCTTAATACCAGAAGGGAAAGACTGAAAGAAGAGAAAAATGTTACCTATAAGGATCAAGCAGGACCCTCCACATCAGATTCAAAAATTGATAGTTTGGTTAGAACCATGGAAATGATAATGGAAAGAATAAACATAAATGAGAGGGCTTATCCTAAATAAAATCAAATAGCTCCTCAAAACAAAAATCAAAATCAAAATCAGAACTTTAGAATGAATCCCCCTCAAATTAGACAAAGAGGCCTTGATCAGCAATTTAGACCTCCTTTTCAACAGAGTTATGTTGATGAAGAGGGGAGAACAATAGAAGAAACAAAGGAAAATCACATGAAAATGTTGGGAGTAAACAATGAGGATTCTATTTTCCTCAATGAAGAATAACAAGTCACATACATACCTTACTATGAAGAAAACCAAGAATCTGAAGATTGCAAACAAGGATTTGAGAATGCCATAATGAAAGTTCACAAACAATATGACTTGAGAAGTAAAAAGAAGCAAGACACTCCCAAAAAGAAAAACTCTGAAAAAATTTCCAAACACAGCCCTGTAAAAAAATCCAAAGATGAAACACAAACTCATAACACAGTGGCTGAAAGTTCTGATAAAAATAAATGAAAAAGCACCCAAAATAATGAAAAACATGGTGGTGACCCTAGCAACACTGGCACCTCAGCTAATGGTCCTGAAAAAACCATTTTAACTGCTGTAAATGATAAAAATCAGCAAGCTTATTTTGCTGATAAAATAGTGACTAAAAAGGCTGAAACAAACATTTCCAAAACTCAAAATCCTTTCAACATAGAAAGTGAAATTTCCAAGATAAAAATTTCTATCCCTCTCACTAATTTAGTCACTCAAGATGTATATAGGTCCCAACTCTTAAGAGCTTTGAACATAGGAGATCACAATGACTCTATTAACTTAAATGATGACAAACTTGAGCTCCTATTTGGACCAAAAATTGAAGGAAAATTTCAGGAAGGTGGAGTTCCTCCTTTCTATGCTAGCTTAAACATCCATGACAACGTTTTTCACAATGCCATGCTTGATTCAGGAGCATCACATAACCTGATGCCCAAAATGATAATGGAAAGACTAGGCCTTGAGGTAAACATACCTTATAAAGATTTATATTCCTTTGATTCTAGCAGAGTCAAATGCCTAGGCCTAATAAAATATCTCTGTGTCAATTTAGCACAAATCCCAGCCAAAATCTTAGTGATGGACATTGTTGTGGCTGATATACCCCCCAAATATGGTATGCTTCTTTCAAGGTCTTGGGGTGTTAAATTGCAAGTCACAATGCAAATGGATATGACTTATGCCACCATCCCTATCTTCATCCAACCTAGAAGACTTTATAGGGAATCACACATGAAATAGATGGTGAGTAGCCAAGAAAGACCAGAAAACTCCCCTCTTTATTCTCTACATACTGACCTTGACTCATTCATTCTTTACAATGATGAGATTCCCAATGAGCAAGGATTAGAAAATGAAACACCCACCAACATAGTGGTAGCCATAGAACAAGAAGAAGGGAAAGAAAAATCATCCACAAAACAGTTTTCTAATTTAGAAAATCACAGCAAACAAAACAAAGGTATTAAGCTACAAGATAGTCATCAACATAGTACAAATCATAACAATCAAAGAGAAATTCCTCAGCACATTGAAGACCTTGAGGAAAAAGACAAGAGTAAACATAATGCAAACCCTAAAAAAGAACTCAGTGATGATCAAAATAAACAAAATAGAGAGGACAAAAAGGAAATTAATGAGGAATCTGAAGATAGTCCTCTTTAGAGTATGAGTTTTGATGGGTCTTGTACTAAAATTGGGGCAAGAGCAGGCAAATGGGTGCATAATATAGAGAATAACCATGTTGAAGGTCATTCATACAGATTAAACTTTCACTGCACCAACAACATAGCAAAATATGAAGCACTCCTCTTAGGACTACACTTGCTAAAAAAATTAGGAGCCAAGAGGATAATAGTCCATGGGGATTCAGAATTGATAATTAGGCAAGTAAATAGGGAATATACTGCCAAACACCCCAGACTAAGAGCCTATAGAGATGATGCCATGGACTTGTTGAAATCATTTGCAGATTTTAAACTCACTTTGTCCCTAGAAACCATAACATTCTTCCCAATGGCTTAGCATTTGCTGCTAGTACATGTCTAAAGCCCTATGAAAGCAAGCAATACACAGTCCAAGTCAAATATAGACCAACAATCCTAGACAATAAAAAATACTGGAAATTTTTTGAAGGCGATAAACAAATAGAAGACTTCCTACAATCCAAAAATGAATTTGAAATTCCAAACTTAGATTCAGAGTATGAAGGAGATTGTCCTATTGAGTAAAAACCACTTTTCAGAGAAGAAGAATCTCTTGATATTGCTGATATAAATATGTTAACCAAAGAACCTAAACATAAAACAAAAATGTGCACAGATTTAGAAAAAGAAGATCTAGAAGTGTTGCAATCTAAAACTAAAATATTTCCAAAAGGAATGGTACCATTAGAAGAATTATTTGACTTCAATGATGTTTCTAAAAAACCAAAAATAGAACCTACTGAAGCTGAAGTAGAAGAGTGCAATATAGGCAGTGAAGCAAAGCCTAAAATGATTAAATTATCCAAGACACTGCCATCTCACATAAAACTGAGATACCTTGAGTTGTTTAGAGAATTTTCTGATGTTTTTGCATGGAGCTATGAAGATCTAAAATCATATGATACAGAAATAATCTAGCATAAGATACCCCTCAAAGAAAACCAGAATCCTTTTAGACAAAAATTGCACAGAATCAACCTCGTTCAATTACTTCTGGTAGAGAAATAAATTAGAAAAATGTATGATGCTGGAATTATTTTCCCTGTGAGATACTCAGAATGGGTATCCAATCTTGTATCTGTTAGAAAGAAAACAGGATAAATAAGGCTTTGTATTGATTTCAGAAACTTAAATAAAGCCTCCTTAAAGGACAACTATCCCTTGCCCAAAATGGATCATATTTTACAAAGAGTAGTGGGTTCTAGAAGAATTTATTTGCTAGATGGCTTCCTAGGATACAACCAAGTATTGTTACACCCTGATGATCAACTTAAAATAGCCTTCACCACTCCCTGGAGTACTTTCATTATGTGAAAATGCCTTTTGGTTTAATAAATGTTGGTGCCACATTCCAAAGAGCCATGTATATTGCATTATCAGAAGAAATAGGTTACTTTATTGTGATTTACTTAGATGGAATCATAGCATATTCCAAAACAGATGAAGAACACCTAATACACCTAATAAAAGTCTTTGAAAAGTGCAGAAAAAATGGTCTATCCTTAAATCCCAAGAAAACATTGTTTGGTCTTCAAGAAGGTAAACTTCTTGGACATATCACACCTGAAGAGGGAATAAAGATAGACCCAAAGAGTATTGAAGGTATATTGCAAATCAAGCATCCTAGAAACATCAAGGAACTCCAATCTTTCATTGGAAAGATTAATTTCTTGAGAAGGTTCATACCCAACCTATATGAACACCTTAGAAACATGACAAATATGCTTAAAAAAGAAGGAGTTAAATGGACCTTAGAAGCAAAGAAAACATTTGAGCTGGTAAAAAAGGAACTTACTAAAACACCAGTTTTCATTAGTCCTAATTTTACAAAATATTTTTTCATATTTTCATTTGCATCATAACACACAGTGGCTACTGTCCTCCTACAGAAAAAGACAAAGAGACAAGAGCAACCTATTGCATTTTTCAGCAAGGCATTAAGAGATGCACCTTTGAAGTACAACATAGTGGAAAAACAAGCCTTTGCCTTGGTCAAAGCTTTAAAAGACTTCAGAGTTTATATTTTACACTCACACATCATAGCATTTGTGCCTCATTCAGTAGTAAAAGACATCTTAACACAAGATCCTAATGGCAAAAGAGGAAAGTGGATTGTTGTTATATTAGAATATGATTTAGAAATCAAGCCCACTAAGCTCATCAAAGGCCAAGGACTAGCAAAACTTATGGCTGAATCCAACTTTCAAGCTCTTGATATAAACATGTTTAATGCCTTAGATGAACAGGAGGAGTTGGGAACTCCACTTATTGAAGATCATTTTCTGAATTCATCTTGGTATGTTGATATTTTGTATGTATTGCTTAGTCTAAATGTCCCTCGTGGTTTGCCTAAACAAAGGCAAGATTTTTAAAGTTGAAAGTTGTAAATTACTGCATTTTAGATAAAAGTTTATATTGGAAAAACGCTAGTGGATTATTGCCCACCCTCTTTCAAGATATCCACAAAACAGTCATTTCCTGTCACAAATGTCAAATTTTTTAGGGCAAAATAAAATCGCTTCCCTTACCTCTGCAACTAATCATTGTTGAAGCTCCTTTTCAGCAGTGGGGTCTAGACTTCATTGGGGAAATCCATCCTGCCTCATCAGGCCAACATAAATGGATCCTCACAACAATTGATTATTTTACCAAATGGATATAATCCATCCCCTCTAGGAATGCCACATACTCAGTCATCATTTCATTCCTTGAAAATCATATCCTGTCTAGATTTGGTTGTCCTAGGAAAATCATCACAGATAATGCTGTTGCATTTGGGTCCAAAAAAATGGTAGATTTCTATCATAAATATCAGATTACATTGGGCCATTCCACAGCTTATTACCCTCAAGGTAATGGGTTGGCAGAATCCTCGAAAAAGAGTTTGGTAAACATAATAAAGAAGTTGCTAGAAGAGAATAAAAAATCATGGCACAACAAGCTGATACATGCACTTTGGGCAGACAGATTGACAGTCAAAAATTCAATTGGAATGTCCCCTTATCAGCTAGTTTATGGAGCAGATGCAATATTTCCAACTAGTATAGGAATGCCAATCATGAAGTTGATCTAAGAAGTGCAGTATGAAGAAGATGATATGATAAGAAGAATAAACCAGACTGTACATTTACAGCAAACCAGAGAGGAAATATACAACAGAGCACAACAAGTACAAGAAAACAGCAAGAAGTTGTTTGATAAAAAAACAAAAGCAAGTGATTTTGACATTGGTGACAAAGTTTTGAAATGGGATTCTAGGAAAGAAGATAAGAGAAAACACGGAAAATTTGAAAATTTATGGAAGGGCCCTTATCTCATTCAATCTGCTATAATAAAAAATGCATTTTTTCTTCAAGAGATGGATGGAGCTGAACTTTTTGGAGGTCATGTCGATGGCAGGATGCTCAAACATTATTTTTGTTAAGGTTTTGTTTAAATTTATTTTCAATTCATTGTAAATAACACTGCTTTAAAGAAAGTTCAAATATGAAAAATACAAAAAACAAGAGAAAAAGAGAAAATTGTGCAGATAGAAAAAAGAAAAGGTACAGCCCCATACCAAAAAAAAGAGAAAAATTTGAAAGTGAGCAAGCTGAAATGCCACTACTTGAAAAGAGGAAAACTGTTATCTAGTCATACAGCCTAATCATGACTAAATAAATTTAAATTTTATGATGATAGGTTAGTGAAAAAAGATTTTCCAAACTATGTAATCTTGGCTTATCAGTAGGATAGATTAGGATAGAAGAGAATGGTTCTAAAAAGCTCAAAACCTGAACCAAAAAAAGAAAGAAGGATGTTCATGATTTTCAGATCTTAAGCCTTCAAAGTTTTGTTTTAATTTTCTGCAAATAAAGTCTATGTGCAGCTTGTACATAATGCCATAGCCTCCATAGAAAATCATATTGTTTAATCCTAATTTGACTATGTTTTAAATTTCTATTTTAGAATATAGAGAATGAAGATCTGTCAAACAGTTTAATCTTGACAGATAATAGATTAGGTAGAGAAGTACTGAGTTCAACTGTTTAATTTAAACTGAAGGAGGAAACAAGGGTATAAATAGAATAGTTTTTCTTGCTTTCAAATAAAAGAATAAAATGATTGATGTCAAAGGGTTTGCAAGTCCAAGTGCACTCTATGAAGAGAAATGTTAGGAAGTAGGTTGTGTAGGTAGAATGTTTGGGAGAAAATCATTTTTTTGATACAAACACTGATCATCTCTTTAAGCAGCATGATCAAAGAAGAAAGAGGTTGTCAAAGTGCTAAAAAACATCAAGGCACTGGTCTAATTTCCAGAGATTTATCTCTGAGGTTCTTGACACCTCCAAGGAGCTGCCCTCCCGAAGTGGAGCCACTGTTAGCCATCAAAAAACTTTGTCATATCCAATGATGGCTAAAACAAGTCTATTAGCCTTCAGAAAGAAATTCGGAGAAAATATATGACTTCTTGAAGCCTTTATGTGTCTCTTGTCCAAAGGACCCATCTCACCGATATCTTCACACTAAAAAGCCTTCAAATAGCCCTTCTAGTTCATAAGGAATATTTCAAAGTCATAATTCTCATTATTTCTCCATTTCAAAATATTTCCTTCATGTCACCCATTTTCCTCATTTTATCCTTTATTTGCAAAATCCCCTTAAAAACCTTATAAATCTTTTTTATTTGGTTTTAAAATACCCTTTTTATCCTATCAGAACCTTTAAAAAATCCTAAAAAACCCAAATTTAAGAATTTTTCCACCCCATTTTAAAAATAAGGCCTTAAGCCCTCTTGGTTTAAGTCCTCAGTCCCATTCTTCATGTGACCAAAACCCACAAACCATGGGCAAAAATTGTAACTCCCTTATCGTAAACCCTCTGTCCCATCCTCTCTCTTGCAAGACCTTACCTTTGTCGCTTTTATAAGCACCTTCTCTCATATTTTCTACCCCCCTCTGTTACTTCCCCCTCTGAATCAAATCTCAACCGTTGATCGTATTTGATCTTACGGCCATCGCACTCTCCCGCTGATAAACAACCCCACTGGCCCACCTTCCACTTTCCTCTCATTGGCCAATCTTGTCATGCCACCTATCCTCCACCATCCCCTACCGTCGAGCACTTTGTCCCATTTTGCTCCCTTTCCACCGTAGATTTGGTTCCCCCAGATCTGATAGCCCATGATCGTTTTCACGCAAATTTTTCTGAAATGGTTTAACCATCCATTTTAACAAGAAATGGGTAGTTTTTCTTGGACAGATGTCATCCATCCAGCTGTATCAAATTCACAACGATGAATACCACAAACCACCTCGACCCTGTGTGAAAACCACTCGCAGTTTTCCGCAAAACCGCTTATCATTAAATTTTGTGCCCATATTTGAATTCAAACCCTTGTTTTCCACCCTTTTGCCATAAAATTCCTCTGTGCATTCTCCTCCTTCCGCATTTCTCTTCGCCCTCGCTGAACCATCTGAAGCAGTTATAGCCCCATTCGTAGGTTTTACGTAACCAGTTTGATGATTAATTGTAGGTTTCATGGTGGCTGAAGTTTAAAGCCATCCCACAGCAAGTAAATAGTTGCAGAGGCCGAGGGTGATGATCCTCAAAGCCCTGATTAAATGCAGAAAGGGACGAAAGGGGTTAATGTTCCAAGTTCTAATCAATACGATTGAGTATTGATCATTTGGTCAAAACCTCCAAGTGCATAAGCTACCTGTACACCAAACTAAAGAGAAACCGTGAAGATCAGAAGAAATCAAAGATAAAGAAAGGATTAAGTGAAAATTATGAAGATCAAAGGCTTAATCCACAGCTTAAAGGATGAGCACAGTTAATAAAGTCAAAGATGATCTGAGAAGACCTAATGAGGCCTTAAAGCACAATTAAATCCAATATCAGTGTTTAAAGCCACAAAATAAGACAGATCAGCAAAGGGACCGCTTCAAATGACAGATCAGTGAAGCAATTAATCCCCCAAAACCCAAAAATGCCACCTACAGTCCTATTTAATTCAAAAGCATACAAATTGAATGCACAGTCAGAGATATTTTACATAGACATCTTAGAAGTTATTTCCAGCCTACCAAATATGCCCAAAAGTCAACAAAAGTTACTAAGTATCTCAAAAGTTGATAAAACATTCATTTAACAGAGTTAAAATATCAGATATTCTTTATCTTGGGTTATGTAAATTCCCTAAGCTCAAGAAGCATTTACTTTGTCTTAAATGAACATATTAGAGCCCTTTATTTCACTCCACCTCCTCATTCATCTATAAATACTCCATTAGGAGCACATTGTAAAGGGTTGGTTGGTTGTTAGATGAATTATTATCAAGTGTAAATAGTTGCTGAAGTTGTTGAAGTGTTGTGATGTAATTGAAGAATACTAGGCTAAGAAGAGAAGTTAGAGCTATAAAGACCTATTGGACCTGAAGAATGTATCTGGTTTGAACCTCAATAATACAAGCTTATTCATGGGATCCTGGTCTATGTTAATGGTGATGTTATTCCTCACTATATTTGTTTTTCCTTATGTTTTTCATGTTGTCCATTTTATCTGATAAAGAACAGAAAATTTAGAGTAGGATTTGCTACAAAGTACCCTATTTCTGTCTGAAAGCTTTATCTATATGTTTTCTTCTAATAGTTAATTTGGGAATGTTCCAATAGAGTATAACCAGTCAACGAATGTTGTTGAGCCCATGTCTTGCAGTGTAAAACTTGAGACATTGTTCTTGAATGATATTTTCATTGCATGCTAAGTACAGTCTAAATCAGGGAAGTCTATGTTTAGCCCTATCCTTTGGTCACATCTTTAACATTTTTTTTGAAAGTTTCCCTTTAGAGTATGCTAAAACCAGGATAGATTCAAAATCCTTACCTGATCTTAGGCTTCCCTTCATTTTCTTATATGCTTTCTCCTTTCTGAAAGTAGTCTTTTAGATTACTAGATTGTTGTCTGAAAAGTGTGCTTTAGTAAAAGTTTTTCCAAAGAAGTCTATGGTATGCCCTGTCCTTTGGATTACTTCAAACAGTTACTTCAAAAGGCTTTTCTTGTTTAGTGAAGTTAATAGATGTTTAATTGGTTGTTAACTTTGCTTCTTTCACAACACTTTGATGTTTCATGCCACAAATCAATCTAAAGAGATCCTTTGATATAGATGACTTTCCCCATGGAAATCCTTGTAGAACTGTTGTACAATTAAATGCTTTTTTGACTCCATAGCCCAATGGATTGATACTGTCTTTTTACCTATCTTATCAGCTGAAACATTTTTCAACCTGCTCTCACCTTCACCATTCTAGTGACCTTTTCCTCTTCTGATATCCATCCAAACCAATCAATCAAACAAACAAGTTCCTTTGAGCTTCATAACTAGCCTAATATCATAATTAATAATAAATACATACCATTCAAAGACACTAATAGAGAGATCCCTCTCTGAATCTAGGAAGGCTAGATCCTAGGATTCCAAAGTGGTTTTGATGTGGCCTCTATAGCATTTATTCTTGCCACTCTCATAAATTATAGGGAGCCAACATGGTAAACAGGTTGGGAAAAAGGAGGAGGCATGTCGTATCCTAGATACATGCTACTGGGAGGGGGAAAAGTGCTAGAAGTGTTGGCCCCTCCCTGAGGGAAACCATAGCCCATGGGAAGCTAAGCGTATGGACGAGAAAGAGCTCCAATGATATCATCAATGGCATGGGATTCCCTCAGTGCATTGCTGCCACCGGGTCTAGGGAGATCAGGTAAGACGGTATAAACATAACCAGACTGAGCGTAGATTAGGTCATATTTTAAAGAAATATGGAGAGCAGCTTCTTCAGTTTGAAGGAAATGTGATGTGACATCTTTGCCGATAACAAGAAAAAGGGATCTAAGGAACTAGTCCATGTAGACACAGTCTTCGAAGGTAGGGGCCCGACATAGGCTCTTTCTTCTCCACCATTCCTTGACATGATCGAATAGGCAGGTCGTAGACGATTGACAGAAATAAGTCAAAATTTCGGGACTAGTTTCATAACGAAGGGGAAGTTGGAAGTAAGATAGATAAGACTGGGAAAGAGTCGCAAAGGTGGTATGAGAGGAGGAGGCTTGATCAACATACCACTTAGAAGCTTCATCAGTAAGTGTACATTGGAACAACTGAAGATGGATAGAGTCATCAGTAATGGAGTTAGACGAACACCACATGTGGAAAGATCGAACATGGTTTGTAGGATCTTCTCCAGTAAGAACTTCAAACCTGGGGATGTCGGAAGGGAGCTTGGTTGGCATATCAGGCCAACCAACGTCATGGCATATATGGTCATTGATCAACTGGTTAAAATAGGGAAGAATGAGGCCTGCCATATAGGGGAGCAAGGGAGAAGCCAGGATAATTCTTGTTGCGGTCCCACTAGTGGTATTCCCAGCATTAGGGCCGAGGCTACCACCAGTGTTAGGTCCTGAACCAGACATGGTGAAGGTAATAGGGGGAGAACCAGAGACGGAACCAGAAGGGGAACCCAATGAACAAGAAGAGGAGTCGAAGTGCGGACTCAATGGATGAATAACTCGAATCCTACGCGGAGGAGTATGTCTTCCTACCGAAAATTGAGGATGAAGGCCAAGAAGTCTCTGAGATAAATGCCTTAGGGGTGCAACGATGAAATCAAAAACACGACACAAAGGGAAGAGAGACCAACAAGGGCAAGGAGGTGCAGGATCAACTGATTACAATGTCGAAACAAGGGCAGAAAGATGCAGGATCAATTGATTACAATGTTAAAGTCTTTGCCTGGCGGTGTTAACGAAGCTCTTCTTCACTTAGGGTGTGTGTGTTAATTGTGTAAATTTTAATTTTTAAACCCAGAAATTTGTAGAGAAAAATAAAACATGTGTTGTATAACTGTAAATAAACCTGCAGATAATAGTATATGAAACTGAAATAATAGAAAATAAATATCTAATTATGCATTAATCTAAACCCAAGGAGGCGGACCTCTCAACAACTAGTCTATGGGTGGGAAAAAATCTAGTCAAAACACACCAAAATATCCAATAGATATAAATTTAGGAGGGACAATGATCTAAAGGTCAGATCTGCGGGAAATAGGTGCAGAAATACAACAAAAAATCAGAGAGAAAATTGTTGTAAATGAGGTGGTGAAAGGCTACAACCTGAAGGGAAATGGAGGGAACCCTAGAGGAAGACCCAAATAAAACTAAAAGGAGGTGTTTTGGATGGATGAATAAGCAATCTGAAGTGGATCTAAAGGTGAGGGATCAGATCTGAAAAATGGCTGAACACAATGAAATTTCAGATGACTTGCAGCAGCTAAAAATCCTCCTAGGAAGGTGGAGGGTACTGAAGCCCTAGGGGGCTAGGTTCCCGCTTTGATGAGTAAAACAAAGCAATTACATGTCCAAAATGGGTAGAGAGGGAGGTCATACAACCCTGAACAGAGGCCCAGACAAACCTAGAAAAATCTCAGAAAAATTCCGACAAAAAGTCCAGGTCGCAGTTTCTGACCTGTTTTCTGCAGAGGTCACAAGTTTTGGCTTTTTTCTACATCCTGGAGATTCAAGTTGTAGGTTTTGGCCCAAAACGTGTGACCTACACTTCCGACACTCTCGAAAAGAGGTTTCAGAAAAAATTTTCATCTCATATGCGGCTGATGCTTGTCACCTACGCAATAGGTACGAAAACACACGAAAGTTAGAATTTTTAATGTTTTAGGGTTTTATTGGTTAAAAACAACATCAAGAAAAGAAAAACAAGAAGCTGAAGAGAAATCCTAGGGTTTGAAGTAGTTGGATATGAAGGGATCTGAAAAATGACAGAGGTCGTAATCGTAAACCCTTGTGGAGTCGCCAATTGTTAGTATGAATCTTAATCGCAAGTGTACGAAAAAGGCTCACTTTACCCGTGCATAACAAACATCCCTAATAGCAAAGATGGCTACCAATTTCTTTAGATCTGCAATTAGTTGACCAAGATAAATGCTGCAAAATCTAGATCTATGAAGAAAAATATGTTAAGCAGTAAATAAAAGCAAGAGTTGCTCCATGCCTCCAATAGACAAGACAATAATGTTTTAAATAATTTTTGTATTTTTTTACACCTAGGAAGGGAACATAGAAAGATGTTACCAGTCCCCCTCAATGGGATGGGTTCTTGTAAGTCCTCAACACTTCAACTCTAAAATCTCTCTCTCTTGATGGTGTAGAAAACCCAGACAAAAATAGAACTCAAAGGGAGCTCCTAAACAAAATGGTGCAAAATATGACTGATGGTGGATTAAAGTCAGACCAAAAGTATAGATCCAGAGTGATCTTTAAGAAACAAAAGGTAGTGAGTGAATGGGAAAACCCTTCTATTTATAACAAAATATTGAGTTAGTCTAGATATTGGTGCATAATTAAAATATTATTAACCAAATCTAGATCCAACTTTTATGGAATATTTTATTATATTTGTTGGAGGGAAAAAGAATTTGAATTTGGTCAAATATCTTTATTTGTAAATAATAAATAAATAAATGATTTATTTATTATTTTAAGGATGTGGTTGAGTAATAATTAAATAAATAGTGATTTAATCAATTATTTATAAATGATTTAGTCAAATTTAACAAGGAATATTATTTGAATAAGGTTTAAATAATTATTCCTAGAAAATAATAACATAAATAATGATTTATCTCATTAATTTTCCTGTCTTGGGTTAAATATGACCAGGAATATTAATTAAACTGTTGTTTAACTAATTATCCCTTGAGGAAAATCAAACAAATGTGGATTTATTTAATATTTCCTCATGGGGTTTCCTGTTTAGACCATAAACAACTTAATAAATAAGGATTACTAAGTTATTTTTCATAATGAAAGCAATTTTACTTAAGGTAAAATTGGTCTTACATGGTGTAATTTTGTCCATCTAATAGTAACAGGTTAGATGAAAAAAAAATGGTGTATCAGTAGCCTCCTTAGATGGTAGAAAACTATTAAGGAAATCCTAAGAAAAATATGAATTAAGTGTTCAATCTCGAGCCACATCTTCCTCCAAATCCTTCGGTGAAAGAGAAAATGGATCGAAATCTACAGAGTCAATAATATACTGATAAGCAATCTCTATTGTAGATATAGGGAATGCATTACACCCACTTGACCTTCTTCTAATGTGGTAGTAGGAGAAGGTAAGGTCCAAGAGTTCGAAAAATAATGAGTTTGGAAGAACTCTCTTCGATTAGGAGCCCTGGAGGATGAAATAGCATTGATATGAATACAAGGATGTGAAAGATCAAAAGTACTCATCAATGAGGTATATGTTCCGACCCCTAAATTCTCCACAAGTTTCTTGACATCATTAGGAACAATAGAATCAGAAGACTCATTTGGATCTATCGGAGAATATTCCATCTGATCAATAGTGACAATCCTCCCTTCATGGGGAAAACATAGGATGTGAAATAATGATGAAGCAATAACATCCGTCTTATAAATCCAATTCTTCCCCAATAGTAGGTTGTAGTCCAAATTGGCATCAACTATCTTGAATTCAATATTAACAACTTTACCCCCAACACAGATGGGAAAAACCGAAACTAGCCTGTGAGAACGACCATCAAATGCAGTGAGAAGAGTAGGTGAACGAATAGCTTGAGGAGATCTAATGGATTTCCAACATGAGATAGACATGACACATGTGGAGGCACACTCATTGACTACCATTCGAAAAATATTAATTTTTCGATACATAGATTTGATCTAAAATTCCATGTGATGAGGAAGTCTCTTCTTAAGATTTGACATATCGAATGTGATCATAAGAGAGTTATTTGGATCTATCGCCCTGATCGCAGTGAGCAGTGCACTCCTTTGTGTTGGGCATGACTTGAGTACCTCCAATGTAGACATAGCACAAGGAACCTAAGCCAAATCTTCTACAATGGAGTAGTTCTGGGCTGCCTTGGCATTAGGTTTGATTGTCGAACATTTAGCAAAACCTTTCGGCCTACGAGGTATAGGCTCGACCGCAGGTATGGAGTGGCTCAAAAGACTTAGGAGTGACCTTAGCCTTCAAAGATATGGATTCATCATAATCACGTGATCTTGTGGAGACATCAACGTGAGCTCTCATCATATATACATTTGAAGAATTTTTCCCTTCCTAGTTGTCCCCTATGGGAGCTCTAGTATTTTCATTTGCGCCAGCAAGCATTTGTTGCCCTTGGGGAAAAGGGTTAGTCATGATAGCCTAGGAACTAGAGGAACCCTACTGAGCTAACAAGCATTGAGCATCCTGAATCTTAGGGAAGATATGGGTGAGATGGTCTCCAGTTCATAACTTGCATGGAAACTTGACTTTCTTCTTTGCCTCTCTCTTACCCTCTCCAAAATTATCGTTGGATTTTTTCATAACACCCTTCCCATCCTTATCTTTCTTCTTGTTATTTCATCCCTTCTTCTTCCCATCAGATTGATGATTTCCTTTGGGGTTATAATATTGACCAGCATTAATCGTTAAGGTCTAGGAAGGAGTGGAGGCTGACAGCGTAGCCTAAATAGAAGGAGAAGATTGTAGAGACAATTGTTGCAATTGATTCAAAAGGTTAATCGTATCATTATCGATTGAACTAACAAGCCTATCAACATGAGGACCTAGCTTTTGTTTAGCTAAATATACTTTGGAATGAGGTGCATCAGGCAATAGCTTATTGGTAGTCCCATACTGTGTAATAGCTAGTAGGAATATTCAATGTCATTTTATTTTTTTGTTTTATGAATAAAATGTTAAGGAGAACAAATAAAAACACCTAAACATGAGAATAAATCAATGCCCAATGTGAACAGAGTCAAATCAGGGTTTGCTCAATAAAATCCACTTGTATGTGAAACAGGTTCAAGCGATTTTACTGGGTCAATAGGAACAAATCATAAATCAGTCCAGATACAATGAACCTCCTAGATGATCAGCTCAGTCCTATGAGGGGATCCTCCATGTGAAAAGGGACAAATGGATGAAGGTGGTTTAGGGTTTTTCAAACCCTAATATTATATAAGGAATGAAAAGACTCAAGGAGAGGTTGTTGATGATATTTCGATTTTGAGATTGCTTGAGCAACTCAAACTCTCTTGGCTGTTTAGCTAGAGAGAGAGGGATTTCTTGTTTAGGAATTCATTTTCCTTCCTTAAGGGTCTCTTGGAGGATATTATGCTGCATTGATCCACTATCTGGCATTTTGGCCAAGCTTCACTTCCCTTGACAGCGTAAATCTTTCTTAGGGCTTCACTGTTTAGAGAGCTACAGCAAGTGGATTCAGATCTATTCATATCTAAAGAGTTCTAGTGCATCCTTTAAGTGGGGAAGTCATATAAACCATTGGCAGGAGTGTAATAGTTGCTTAGAGCTTCAAATTTCCATCTTGGCATGATGCCAAAGTGTATTTTACTTCATCTGCGCAGTTAGCTTTAGAAACTGCATTATTTTGTAGGCAGAGTTGCAGTGTCCATTTGCTAGCAGTTTGGAGGAGAGATCTCTGGTGAAAGGACTCCTTTCTTCACTGAGGTGATCCATGGATTGGCCAACCAATCCATGTTCTATTTCAGATTTGATCTGCTGTGTAACATATTCTTCAGAAATTTCTAAATTTTACTGCAGATCCATGGTGTAGATCTCATATCTATTTAGTGTTCTTCATGTTCTGCTGAGATCCCCAAGGGGAATGTACTTAAAAGTCATTTTTGCATATAGCTCCCACTTATATATATATATATATATATATATATATATATATATATATATATATATATATATATATATATATATATATATATATATATATATATATATATATATATATATATATATATATATATATATATATATATATATATATATATATATATATATATATATATATATATATATATATATATATATATATTTGTACTCTGATCTGTAAATGACCCTGCAGTCAATCTCTGGACTATAATTTTGATATTCCTGAAAAGGGAAATTTTATAGTGGTATCAAAGAAGAGAAGAGAATAAACAAAGATCAGAATGATGGAGAGGATGATATTACTCTCATTAGTTTTCAGATCCATGAAGAACCTCCCCAAAGAGGATGAGCAAACAAAATAGGAAGTACCCTGCACTTCCTATTCTAATCAAGAAGACAGAGAAAGAAGCAGGAGGAAGACTCCAACTTTTGGAGGAAAGAAGGAAGATAGGCTCACAAAGCTTCTTCCTAAATCTATTCAGAGCATTCCTGAAGATCTCAAGAAAATCAGAAGGGATATGTCTAAAGAATCTCCAAAAAGGTTTGAACTTCAGTCAAACTCTACATCTTCACACAATGAGTATGAGCATGCAGCCACACACTGTGATAGACAACATAGTCTTAAGCCCAGATCTGACCTGAGACAGATTGAAGAAGAAGAAGAAGTGACTAAGAGGGTAACTCTTAGTTATTTCTTGAAGAAAGGTGAGTCTCAAGCCCGGGAACTCAGAAATCAATTTTGTTTTTTTAGAGCATTGCAAGTCCAAGGTGAAGAGTATAAATTAGAGTGATAGATTCACTCTATCGACCTTTTAAGGGTCACCTACATGTTCAGCCAAATAATGGGTGAAAGAGCTGGACACCTTCCTACAGCTGCACCAAATTCCTGAAGAAGAAGCCATCATAATTTCAACCTTATGTTTGGGAGGTAAGGCCTATGCTTGGTTGAAATTTGAGTTTCTCTTTTGTAGAAATGTAAAAACTTCATCATACATAAGTTTCACTAAAGCATTAGTGAAGAGGTTTGATAAGACAGTTCATGTAAAACATATCGTGAATTCAAACCAAAGAACTCAAATGAAAGCCCTACATAAAAATGCAGATCCATTTCAGAAACACATGGAAAGGGCTGAAAACTTGCATCATGCCTTGCTAGAGGCAAGACTACCTTCCCACACCTTTGAACAAAATAATAGAGATGTCTCTTCTTCAAAGGTGGATCATTCCATTGGGAGGATGCCCCATTTGGTTGTAGAGATAAAGGGTAACAATGCTGTTAGATCTGGATCTGATCTATTGCCTCATGCAGAGGTGGAAGGAGCTTTTTCTCCAACACAAGGGATTCTTGTGGCATGGCAAGAAAATCCCCAAAGTCTTATGCATGGAGATCGAGGCACAATCCATGATCTACATGTGCCATCGATGAGAAGGTGTAGAGCCAGGGAGGCACAAGGTGAAGGTAGGGAAGAGAGCCAATCTCATTCCTATCCATTGCAGGAGGCTAATGCACCTGAGAAGGTGATTGGATTGTGTAGTGGAAGCATGGAGGGTTTTCTCTATTCATATGCTCAGTCACCTCTTGTTGATGATGTCTCATTGCAAGGAGGCATTGCATCAAGGAGACCACTGGATTAGCAAAGGAGGATGAGTGCTTCACCTGTTGAGGCACAAATCATTGATTTCAGAAGAGTGGAGACCTTGGAAGGTCTTGATACAGCATTGAGATTCTGGGGTAGACTCAAGGAGGAGAGAAGTAGTCTCTCAACATCATCCACACCCACTGTCATTTCATTTTTTGTGCTGTGGCAGGAGAAGTAGGGGAATCGTAGCAACCTTCCCACTTATCCATTTGGCATGGGAGTTATCTATGCACCTAACTCTTTGGAAGAGTTAACTCAGTCACCTCCTTTCTCCTTGAGAATGGAAGGAAACTCATCTATGAGTTTCTCCTTTTGCATGATCAAAAGCTATGGTAAGGACATTGTTTGTTTACTTTCTGATTTACATATTGATTCTTTAACCATATATGTGCATGATGTTGCTCCAAGGAGGAGCATTCTTACTTTGAGGCTGCATGGTCTACTTGAGGCCATGAGCAATGTTGATAACCACTCCCTTGGTGGAATTGGGGGAGCTTTTTATTTTGGAGGACATGCTCACCATGCATCATACATCACTCATTTTCTCCAAATACATAAGGAGAATGTAGCAGCAAACCGGTGGTTGAAAAACCACATATTTTTTCGTTCTCTATTGCAGTTTATGCTCAAACTGTGTTGGTTTCATATGAGGTATCATTTCCCTACTCACTTGCTACATATGGAAACCAGCATGACTTTAATTATGGCTCCTTATTCTGATATTGATCACATTATTGTTAGGAGCATGATTGGGAGAGAGGCACATGGGTTGAATGTGTCCTTTGGGGGAGAATATCCCCATATTTTTTGCAAGACATGCTCTAATGGGAGTATGGCAGATGATGTGGCCACCATAGTTCAGCATTTGTTCTTTCTTGAGGTGAGCCATGTGACTGATAGGGCGCCATATGATGATGATTACCTCCTATCCATCACATATGAGGAGCATTGGGCCAACTTGATTCACAATGTAGAAGAGAAGATCCTTGGAGGTCTAAACTTCTTCTTGCCACTTGAGGGCCACCTTGTTGCAGCCCAAGATCATCTTTCACACTACACTTGCCACAAGTGGAGAGGTGAACAGCGTGGGGTAGGCTGTGATGCTTACCACTTACATATTTTCAGCCCACCTTCTTTGTTGGAGCTTGAGGTGGAAGGGAATTTTATGAAGTTGCCTTATCTGGAGATAACTAGATTCTTATGGATGATAGCATGGGTTTGGGAGACATTCATTGGGATAAATTTTCCCCATGTCTTCATCACTCCTACCTTAATGAGGCCATTGAAAAACAAGGAGATCACCACTTGCACCTTCCATTCTCTCATGATGTACACTTGCTATCTTACACTTGGAGGAAATCATTGGAGGACAGATTCATTGCTTATCATTTTCAGCCATGGTGGGGTCCATTGATGAGGCCACAAGAAGAGGGAAGGAGAATTTTTGTATTACCATGCAGTTGCTTGAGGACAAGAAACATTTTGAAGGGGGAGGACTGTAATATTCCTAACTAGCCCAAGCTAGTAGGAATATTCAATGTCATTTTATTTTTATGTTTTATGAATAAAATGTTAAGGAGAACAAATAAAAACTCCTAAACATGAGAATAAATCAATGCCCAATGTGAACAGAGTCAAATCAGGGCTTGCTCAATAAAATCCACTTGTATGTGAAACAATTTCAAGCTATTTGACCAGGTCAACAAGACCAAATCATAAAGCAGTCCAGATACAATGAACCTCCTAGATGATCAGCGCAGTCCTATGAGGGGATCCTCCATGTGAAAAGGGACAAATGGATGAAGGTGGTTTAGGGTTTTGCAAACCCTAATCTTATATAAGGAAGGAAAAGACTCAAGGAGAGGTTGTTGATGATATTTTGATTTTGAGATTTCTTGAGAAACTCAAAATCTCTTGGCTGTTTAGCTAGAGAGAGAGGGATTTCCTATTTAGGAATTCCTCTTCCGTCCTTGAGGGTCTCTTGGAGGAGATTATGCTGCATTGATCCACTATCTAGAATTTTGGCCAAGATTCATCTCCCTTGACAGCGTAAATTCTGATTAGGGCTTCACTATTTAGAGAGCTACAGCAAGTGGATTCAGATCTATTCAGATCTGAAGAGTTCTAGTGCATCCTTTCAGTGGGGAAGTCATCTAAACCATTGGCAGGAGTGAAATAGCTGCTTAGAGCTTCATATTTCCATCTTGGCATGAGGCAAAAGTGTATTTTACTTCATCTGTGCAGTTATATTCAGAAAATAAGTTATTTTGTAGGCAGAGTTGCAGTGTCCATTTGTTAGCAGTTTGGAAGAGAAATCTCCGGTGAAAGGACTCCTTTTCTTCACTAAGGTGATCCATGGATTGGCCAACCAATCCATGTTATATTTCAGATCTGATCTGCTGTGTAACATATTCTTCAGAAATTTTTGAATTTTACTATAGATCCATGGTGTAGATCTCAGATCTATTTAGTGTTCTTCGTGTTCTGCTGAGATCCCGAAGGGGAATGTACTTAAAAGTAATTTTTTCATATAGATCCAACTTAGATCTATATTTTTGTACTCTGATCTGTTATAGATCTAAAACATAATATAGCACTGCTGCATATTCCTGTAAATTACGTTTTCTAGTTCATCCTGCAAATCCTTGTGTTATAATGCTGGGTTTTGAGGCATTTCTTCATGTATAGAGCTATATTTTCTCATGTAAAACTATTGGATCATATTATAAACTTTCCATACTATTATTCCTACATAAATTCATCTAACCCTTCAGAAAATCACGCTGCTAAAGCTTCAGTCCAATTTGCATACTCTAAGTCATGGGGAATCAGGGTTTTTAAGCCTAGTTGGGGAAGGAGGAACTATTTAACTTAGCTATAATTATTTTTTTGAGCTGAAATTCGGATAATAGGTCCCTCATAACCTAATATGAAATAACCTCCCACCATTTCCCTTAATTTTACGCATATTTCTGAATACACTCATTTTAGTGCCGAAGTCATCACTTTTCCCCACCTTTTGGTCTATAAAACATTGTATGAGGTTGCTTCTGCATATTTAACTGAAGTTTAAGTGTTTTTACATCTGTATCATACATATTTCTATAGCTCCACATTGTTAATAACTCAGATTATTCCCAATATGTAGTTGTTCCTGAAAAAGGGATATTACATATTGAGAGTAGATTAGTTCCAAATGTTGGGCTCTAAAGATAGCTTTATCCTCAGAGAATACCCCAAAAAGAGATACATCCTTTGATATTTTTTATTGTAAGGATTTAAGGAGCCATTTGAGAACGAACTCATTTGGGATATGGGTTTTAATGAGCCTCTTCATTCTCCTCCATTCTTGAATATGGTTAGAAATGTGTGTTTCCTTATCTTGCTAGAAATTGGCCAAAAGCTTAGTTCCAACATCATATCAAATGTGCAACTGAAAATAGTTCAAAGATTATGAATTTTTTCCATTTTTGTATAATGTTGTATTTTTTAGTCTAACGGAGGGGTTTTGGGGTGGGTCAAAGCCCCTAACACATTGTAAATGGGTCAAGGGTAGACCAAGAGTCCAAAAACCATGGTTTTCGGACCATTGGATGTGTAGGATAAATGGCTATAAATAGATAAACCTTTTTTGACTCATAGGTAGGAATGATTAGAGATTGATGCGAAGTACGAACTGTTAGATCTGTGGTAGGGTTGTTGGGTTAGGACTCCTGCTGGCTATGTGCACGGAGATCCTCTATCCTATTGTGTGAGGACCCTACTCATTGTGTGTGCAAGTGGTAATTTTGGAATGTTAGAGGATTTTTGGGTAATGATATAGATGTACAAAAGTATTGTGGATATCTGTTGTTATCTGGATCTGTCCTGTTATGGTTGATGCGGACTTGAGTTATATGATGATGTCTCTGTTAGTAAGATGTGAACTCTCTATGTTATGATAAATATATCTGTGATCTGTTAATCTACAGCAAATATATTGTTCGGTGATTATAGCTGATAGAGTACATGTGGATTCGAGCCTGTTGTTTAGATTTGATAAACTGTGTTCTGGTTATGTATTGAAACTCCTGTGAACAACCTCAAGCTAGGTAGATCTGATAATTGCGGACTGGTTTGACTTACCTGCTCTCTCTTAGGGTGCAGAAACTTGGTTCTAGCACCCTCCCATACTGCTTTGGGTGAGACTTTGGCCTGCCAAGCAGGTCACTGCCTAAAGGGCAAGTAGTATAGGGGTTTGTTGGCGAACCTTAACCTCCGAACCTAGGTAAGGACCCCTCGAGCCAACAAATGGTTTCATTTTCAGGACTGGGAGCATTTTGAGAGAGGTTGGGTAATGCCAAGGCCGTATTGGAAACCTGGAAGAAAATAAATCGATGAATGGTTTAAAAAAAAGTTCAGGAATTCGCAGTAAAATAAAACCGCAGTAAGAAGTTTACCACCAAAGAGTGGAAGAATAATTATATTTTCATGGAGATCTATGAGATATTCTTTTTAACGATTGCGATCGATCTCCAGGAGTGGTTCACAAGGCTAGTCGAATTTCAAAAGTGTTGGAAAGATGAGCGGGTCACACAATGGACCCTAGAACGGATCCTATAGCTAGAAGAGACCAACAACACCATTACTCGCATGATAGATCATTGGGTAGACAGTGTGATAGGAGGATTTGTGACTAAATATGTAGTCGATCAATTCGTATCCTACTCAGAAGCGGAGTGGAGTTTCTTCAAAGGTTTTCGAGGTAAGTTTTTGAAGACTTTGTCATTACTCATTAAGATCTTGTTGTGCGAAAAAATAACTTTTTGTAGCCATACAGAGTGAATGAGCTCCGACTAGAACGAGGTCACAACACGAAATGGTAAGTACTATAGAACTAACCAAGAGGGGGATCGATCTGTTTACAATCCAGTAAGAAATTTTGCTACACATAGCCCTCCGTCAATGCCATCATCGACCCTTCATAGGGGTAAAAACTCACCTCCACCCCCACCGAAAGACAATATGGCTGCACACATGAAGCTACCTACCTTCAAAGTCATGGGCGGTGAGGACATGAATCGGTTCTGGTTTGTCGCAGGATCTATATGGACTGCGCAGAATGTAGTAAGCGATGCGGTGAAACGGGAACAATTATCCCTTGCTTTGGAAGGGAGAGCCCTGGACTGGTACATGGGATACATTGACCAACATGCAAATGCAACTATTGAGGAAATTAAGAATGTGTTAAAACAATAGTTCAAGAAACCTAACTCCTACTATCAGATAGTAAATTACTTGAAGGATTTCAAGCAAGGAACATTTGAGTCTGTATCGGAAGCTCATCAATGATTAAAGAAAGTGATCAGAGAAGGAGGATTCCAGTATGATGACAAGCAACACATGGATTGGTTCATTGCTATGTTGTTTCCCCACCTGCGTGTACTTATGGGTCACCAAGCCATTGAAACATAGGAGAAGGCCTTGGAGGTTGCCATGAAACTGGAAGCTGCACCAAGAGATGATACCCAGTTACGAGTACAACAGATACAAGGAGTACATGGAGATTTAGAATCTACGCAAGGAGCGAGGGAGGGAGGCTAGCCCCGAGAGATGGTGCATACGATGCAAGGTGAATGGCCACACCAAAGATAATTGTCCGTTTCTTGCATACTACATCTAGGCTGGGGGACCTAGCCCACTACGTCCTAGGGAAGCTATGGGACCATCTAGGCCGACACTATGGTGTGATGACTTCTGCATTGTTGGGTTGCACGATACCAACCACTACCCCCACCTTGTCGCATATATCCCCGAAGTAAAACAACAGTGGTGTAGGTTTTTTAGGTCTGTAGGACATGACGAACAAAACTGTCGGACGTGTGATCTGATGATCGACCGGGTAAACCTATATAGGGTACAGTCGGACCCCTCATCACCTAGATCCCTAGCAGGTATAGGAGGATCCCTGGCCAGGGGCAGGGCAGGGGGACAAAGAGAAAGTGCATGCAGGGGTAGATGCCAATTAATCTGCTATAATTGTGGGGAAAGAGGTCACTTCGTGAGGGACTACACAAACCCAACTCGGCAATCCTGCAGATAATGTAGAAATTTGGACCATGTGATCGATTATTGCCCGATTCTAAAGGCCAAGGTATAGGAAAATCAACAGAATCCTACACATAATGTACAACGAGTGAAGGTAGAACCTCGTGAATAGGATCCGAGCATTAATGTAATAACACACAACGGTATGGCCACTGGAGGGTTTGTGGACATAGCTGAGATGGAGTCTCTGATCCGAAAAGCAGCTACTAAACTAAAAGGTGTGGGATCCCAGAAGGAGTAGGATACCTCTGTCACAGATCGATAAGACTATGCTCAAAATGAGACATCTGCTCCAAACAGTGGGATCGAAGATGAGGTCAAACCATTCTTGCAGGCATGCATGAAGCTGCTACGCAATCAGCATGCAATATAAAACCTTCAAGCCCTACTCGATGGTTGCACAGGAAAAGCAGCCCCAGTCACAAAGATTAAGATTTGAACAAAATTTATGAGCAGAAGAGATGCACTAGCTGTGAAATGTGATTAACTGCGCAGATTGGTGATTATGAGATGGACTAGGTAATTCTAGACCTAGGATCAGATGCGAATGTACTACCTAAGAAGACTTGGAAATGAATGGGAGAGCCTAAATTGGAATGGTCTACTATCCAGTTGCACATGGCTAATCAACAGAAGATCATACCATTGGGGAGATTGTCAAAGATGGTCGTAGATATCTACGGGGCTAAGGTACGAGATGAATTTGAAGTCATTCAAATTGTAGAAGATGTGAACGCTTACCCAGCCCTCCTAGGATTGGATTGTGTCATTGATATGGGTCGAATCATCAACTTGAAGAAATGAAGCATGGTGTTTGAAAGAGAGGGAACTCGGGTGATCGTACCACTAGACCCTGTAGAAGGTGAAAGGTACATCGAGCCAACGCGTGAGGAAGACGGGATGGACCACATTTATAAGCTAACTATGAAGGTTGAAGACTAGATCAACCCCACAGCTGACGATATGCCTTGCTCGGAGAAGGACAACGAATGCGTCTCTAACTCCGACAAAGAATTAGAATATTAGCAAAACCGACTGCAGGAAATCTCTACACTATGTTGCCTACGAATTACTAGGGACTTCCGGTATATATCTTCTGAGGTAAGAGAACTACTCTGCTTTAATGGCTATGGTAGTATAAAGGAATTTTTGTGGACCTTCGAAACTGAGTTTCCCAGAGAATGAAGACTATGGGCTCTTAACCGGGCTCTGCGCGCAACACTTGTGAATTGGTGGGACACACATAAGGGGGTGTTCCAGGAATGGGAGGAATTTTGGGATATGATGGTACTATAGTTTGAACCTCCAACCGATGTGCGCGTCAAGAGATTCCAAGGCCTAGGAAATTCGTGTGAACACTTAATCGCTTGGATGGAGCGATAGTGCGATCATACTATAAAATAATGGGTTCACTTGTTTATTCATGCCTTGGGACCAGTTCCTACTACCTGGTATCTCCATGCGGAGCTATGCCAATGCACCCGTCAGTGGACAACCCTAAGAGATGAATTCTTGGGGACATTTGAGTTAACCGGAGGGGTGGAGGTGCTTGAGAGAGCTCTGTAGACTCTCGACACCATTGTGATGGGTGAATCTAGACCCAACGCAGTAAGAGGAGGGCCCAAATGGGAAATAGAGATTCAGGATAACGTCAAGCTCCACAAGGCCACCATGGAAGATTGCGACGCAAATCTGCGCAAGGGAACGATCATAGCATCAGGGGAGGAACACATAGTTGCAGGACCTCCAACACATGAGGTAGCTAGTAGAAAACCACTAAAGCCACGAAGCGTTAACGTTAGTTTGGCAGTACCACCCAAGTGGGTTACGATTGGGAACTGCTGGGACGATGGTACAACAGGAAATATGACGAAACTAATCATGGAGTATCCAAATAAGTGTTTAGGACCTAAGAAGGTCATGAAGAACTAGGGCGGTACGCACGTCACTCTCAACTCAGATGCGCGGCCAGAAGAACAACGACCTTATCATACGCAGAGGGTGAGGGAGGAGATTGGTAATACACTCATCACACCAGTCACATAGGTAAAGCCCACGACTATGAAGCTGTTGCGCGAGATCTTGGGACATATGGGCTACTATAGAAAATCCAGTCAAGGATACGCACTGATCACTGAACTTGTGAGAACACTGCTTAAGCATGATATTTTATTTAGTTGGGATGACGTGCACCAAAAGAGCTTCAAAAAAATTAGGAACAAGATGGTCACGATATTTCATAAACATACTTCAAGAATCGCCCGTGAAGTAGGTAGTACGCAGCTTGGCACCAGGGACAATAATCACACAATCACATGTTCTAGTCCGCCAATGTCGAGTGCGAAATGAAACTATACCACCACGAAGAGGGAAGGGTTGGCCCTGACCTACGAGCTATAGAAGTATCAATGCCCTCTCTTAGGACGCCACTATCATATGGTTACAGATCATTGGGATTTATAATTCCTAAGGAATATGATGATGTTGGGGGGGGGGGGATGTCTGCAGGTGGCTACTGCTTCAGGAATATGATGTGGAAAGCATCGTTAAGCCAAGAAAGTTGAGTACGGAGCGGGATCATGTTCATGAAATGAGATGGGAGAGGAAGGATTGCCTGATACACAATTGTTCGCAAGTAGGGTTGTGGATGCACGTTTTAACAAGATCTCTATGTTCTTGACCACAGATATAGTGCCGACCGAACATTCGGTATGACAAAAGAAGGATTTGGTGCATCGAGCGACGAACTTTATCAGCATCGCACCTCATGAAGTATTGCACAACGATGGCCTAAAGTATGTAAACTACGATGATATAACAGGGGGTCACTATGCAGATAAGACGATGGCACAAAAGGTCTTGAAGGTTGTGCTATGGCAACATAGAAGTCCAGTTGGTAGGAATCCCCACAGAGTAAAGCCAGTGTGCCGGGAACGCGAGAGGATTGCTCGGAGCACAGGGGTATGCTGGGATCGCAGGGGTACATTGAGCGCACCCCCAGTGTGAAAAATAGCCATTGAAACAGTCAAATTAGGTAAAAACAGCAAATTGCCGTTGGATGGAGCGGGAAACCCATATTTAATGGGGCGATTTTGGGAGGATTTTTTACCATTTACTTGATGTTAAGTCCCACGTGAAGTCTACCCTACTGTTGGGTAGTACCCAAGGCTATAAAATAGTTGAGATAGGTCAGACACAGGTTTCGTATTGCTCCAATATCTTGTACTTAGCCTGGTTGTCTTGGACGGAGTTGTGCTGTAATAAATTCTGTGCCACTAGCATCTTGTTCATGTCTGAGCAACCTACCCCCTCTGACAGTACCAACCCTGAATTCATATTTTGTGCCAGAATGATGGCCACCAACCCTGTCGAACTCTCGGATCCAGTAACCTATGTAGACCAAGACACTAAGGAAGTGGTGGAGGTCGAGTCTGAATTAGAAGAAATCCTCTCCACCCCCAGCCCTACCACCAGGAAAGGAAAAGAAAAATCTCAGGGCTCAGGCAAGCCCCCGAAGCCTAAAAAATGGGCTACAGGAAAGCCCCGTACCTCCCCGCGAAATGTGAAATCCTTGAGGGTTGCTCAGGAGGAGGCCCATCCTGCCGAGTCGATCAACTGGCTTCCCCCCTTCAAAATACCACACATGGCATCGACATGCACGCCAAAGAACCTCGATGGCTTGATCACCTACCTGCAAATGTTGCTGACCCCAGGGTAGGTCCCCATCATAGGTGAACCTTTTGGTTGCCTTCATGAAGTTAAGTTTGACAATCATGATTTAGCCAACTTTGAGGCCTTCCTTGAGCTCGCACCCGAATTATACCTTGATACAGTTCATGGCACCGATGGGGTCAAATTTTTCCCCTAACATTGGGTACATGGTCTGGCAGGGTCCGGAATCCTAAATCTGCTTAGGATGCCCCACTTTGGACACTACAATGTAATGGACTGGCTCGTATGATAATTTCTCATGCTAATTCATGATGGATTCCTATGGATCCAGGACAGGACCCCCATTGACGTTGTGCTCATGCATCGGATTACTGGTCTCCCCATGAGTGGCCCGAACCCCCTGGAGCACGTGGGTAAGAAATATGACGCAGAGACTACTGAGTTCATGCGTCAAAAGTATCATGTGGACCGTAATACTCAGGGATTTATCATCAAGACCATTATTTATCAAGGTACGCAGTTGGGCACCATGCTGTTAGCATTTAAAATGATGAGGAAGTGTCAGTTCACCTCTGTTCCAGCCTATGTCATTCGGTTAGCCGGCCAATGTGTGAAAGGGGTATGTTTTAACTAGCCACAGTATTTGTGCGATGAGTTTCTAACCAACGTTCGTGAGTCCCAAGAGCAGGGCCATGACTTTTGTTACTCTTGGTTGTTGTTTCTTATAGCAGTAGTTGCCTAGGAAGCCCATGCAGAGTCTTTCCTCCATGAGATTACCCTGAACATGTGCGAAGGGGCTCGCTATGCACACTTATGGGATTCCACGGATCTGCAACGACTCGAGGACAACCAAATGTCCTGGGTCCTCTTAGAGAGTAGCGTGGCAGCAGCTATTAACTCTCGACCACGGTTATCCCCTACCGTGTACGAAAGATACAAGGTCATTACCACATTTCAGGTCACCCTGCACAATGTTCATATCAGAACGCACAAATAAAAAACTTTTACTTCACTTCCTTACATGGTGATGGATGAAGGAATCGACGTCTTCATTACGCTCTGGCCCCCTAACTAGAAAATTGGCTTCAAAATTGGTGCTAAGGGCGTTGGAGGCACCAACACATCCCAATTCAAACCCCCTGTCGTCATCTTGGACATCAGAGGTATGCCCAAGAGTACCAGACAAGACACCGGTGCGGCCACCCAAAAGGATGCACAACAGTAGAAGGATGTCAAGGTGGATACCTAGACGGACTCACGGACTAGTTTGAGTACAGAAGGTGTGGAGATAGGTCGACCTACCTCCCCCACGGCATGAAGTGCACAAGCGAGCTGTTCAGAACACCCCACAAAAAGCAGCGATCTTAGTGAGCGAAATGGGATGAAACAATCACATTTTCTAACGGAGACCTGGTACAAGTCGCTGATGCAGTCACTTTGGTCGTGGAGGATAGATGGGCCACCATGGAAGAACAACAGTGAGCCGCAGTCGACACAATTCAAGCTAAGCTACGAGCACTACAATTAAAGACATACACATTGCAGCTTAGTGCGACCCCAGTACGCCCACCCTCCATTGTCAGTAGCACAGCACTAGTTACAAATGACAACCACCTCTGTTCTCTCCTTGGTGCAGCTCTGGTTCTAAGCCCACCCGACCTAGGACTTCAAATCCAGGCTAGTACAACAGTCCAACTAAACGTAGTTTAGGTCCCCCATGAGGCCTTGCAGGGTCTCCACACCGCTGTATTTTAGGAAATCCACCATCGAGACCAACAAGTGCACCAACAACTGGGCATAGCGGAATAAGCCATCCTTTAAAATAATGCTAAGGTATGCCTCACCACCACGAAGCACACAGAACTCGAAGACACGATTCACCGACTTTGCGCAGATGTTCCCACAAAGATCCCAACATCGGCCACCCCTTAAGGAAAAAGTAGAAAAAATGGTCACAACACTCAAGGCCTCCCGGGATGAAGTTCAGGTTTTCAAGACATGCATGGAGTAGCATATTGCAAATTTGCAGGCTAATTTATAGCCTGAAACACCTCCAAAGGTCCGAGATCAGCAAACTATACTAGTCGCTGCAGCTACGAATGTCATCACGGGGCATCGTGCAGGGATCCCAACTACTAGAGACTTCCATGTAGTTATGGACTAAGGTCCAGCGTGATCTAATCTTGCAAGGGATAAAACAGGACCTGCGGAAAAAAGAAGAATATTTTGAGACAATCGAAGCCACCTTGCCCACTCTGGTACCTGCTCACCGCTTGCAACGACTGCGCACCAGCCAAGAACTCCAAGCGGATATTGATGACCTTTAGAAAAAGAATAAGATCCTTGGTGACCGACTTAAGCCGTGGGCTAATGAAGCTCTCAAAATTTCATAGGATCTGGATGTTGCTAGCAAGCAGCTAAACCAAACTTTGGAAAGTGTCACTGTTGTGACTAAAGGACCGTTGTCCGAGAAGTTGGTCGACATTGCACAGAATGAAGCTGTCCAAACCAAAGGTGTCCTGCCTCTGTTAGCTAAGGAGATCAGAGTATTGCAAGCACAAGTTGAAGCCCCACCATCACAATGACTCAGGACGAGTCACAAGATTGTGTTTGGGGACTGTTGGAGCAAGGTCTCCCAAAGATTATGAAATTTTTCCATTTTTATATAATTTTGTATTATTTAGTCTAACGCAGGGGTTTTGGGGTGGGTCAAAGCCCCTAACACATTGTAAATGGGTCAAGGGTAGACTAAGAGTCTGCAAACCATGGTTTGCGGACCATTGGATGTGTAGGCTAAATTGCTATAAATAGATGAACCTTTTTTGAGTCATAGGTAGGAATGAATAGAGGTTGATGTGAAGTATGAATTGTTAGGTCTATGGTAGGATTGTTGGGTTAGGACTCCTATTGGATGTGTGCGCAAAGATCCTTTTTCCTATTGTGTGCGGACCCTGCTGGCTGTGTGCTCATGTGGTAATTTGGGAATGTAAGAGGATTTTTTGGTAATGATATAGATGTACGGAAGTATTGTGGATATCTGTTGTTATCTGGATCTATCCTGTTATGTTTGATGTGGACTTGAGTTATATAATGATGTATCTGTTAGTAAGCTTTGAATTGTCTGTGTTATGGTAAATATATCTGTGAACTGTTAATCTACTACAAATATATTGTTCGGTGATTATAACTGATAGTGCGCAAGTGGATGCGAGCCTGTTGTTTAGATCTGATAAATTGTGTTCTAGTTATGTATTGAAACTCCTGTGAATGACCTCAGACTGGGTAGATCTGATGATTGCGGACCAGTTTGACTTACCTGCTCTCTCGTAGGGTGCAGAAACCTAGTTCTAGCACCTCCCATATTGCTTCAGGTGATATTTTGGCCTACGCAAGCAAGTCACTTCCGAAAGGGCTAGTAGTATAGGCATTTGTTGGTGAACCTTAACCTCTGAACCTGGGTCAGGACCCCTCGAGCCAATAGTAACCAATTTGACAAATGAAGCAAAAGTGTTGCCAATAAGCTCAATGTAGCACTTAGCAATGTTTCCTATTAGGGCAGGCTTAAATAACCTCAACTTAATCAAATCATAGGTGAGGGAGTTCGATGAACACCATAAATGGAAAGTTCTAACATGGTCGGCTAGATCTTCACCAGTCTTCCCTTCAAATTTTGAAATATCTGATGGAAGTTTAGTAGGGACTAGAGGCCAACCTAAGCTGTATCAAATAGGATAATTAGTTAATTTAGACAGATATTGAAAATTTAGGGTTGCTAGGAATGGTATAAAGCATGAAGGAGCCTAAGAATTCCATCCACCAACAGAAGGATTCCCAACATTCTAAAAATAATAGCTTGGATTTGCTAAGGCACCAAGTTACCATAGATTATTCATAGAAAATGCTGAACCATAAGAGAAACATTATGTCCTAGAATAATTCGGAGTAGGACCCCCTAACACCATAGGGTTACCATAAACATGTATATTCCACCCAATCGAAGTATTAAACGAAGATGAAACCCCTTGGTAAGGGTTCCAAGCATTAGAAAATAGACAGGAACCCTGAGAAGCACCTACGGAGGAGAAAGAAACATTCTCCTACTAACCATACAAATAATTATTCCCACTTCCCAACCCAGTGAAAGGAGGGTTCTAGCCTTGAAAATCATTAGAGCTTTGACCTTCAAGAAAAGGATTAAAACCTTGACCTTGAGCGGAGAAAGGAAAAGAACTGAAGGAAGGGTTCAAATGAGGTATATGACCACTTCCAAAGGGGAAACCTTGAAAATAATCTAACCCACTAGCCATAGAAGGCATGGGTGTGGAGACAACAGATACAAAAATAAGAGGAACTAAAGAAATTTCACTAGAAGGAATTACAAAAGAAAAGGGACCATAATGGGAAGTAAAATCTTGGGTGCCCCCACTATTAGATGGAATGGAGGTAAAGCCAAAAATTGCAGTGTTGGGAGTGATGGTTGAAATAAAAATGGTTCCTCCTCCCTCAGCAGAAATAGGAGTATACATAATCAAAGTACTCATAGTCGAAGTTGTGTTCCTAGTTGTGGCCATCGAAAGAAAGGAAGGAGCAATATGAGGGCTAGGTAGTTTGTGAGACGGAGGCCCTATGTACAATAGAACGCCCAGAAAAATAGCAGGAAGAGGAGAGGAAGGAGCAATTGGAGGTTCAAGAATTTATTCAACCTCAACTTCTTCTTCCAAAAAAAGGACCCAAGAAAGGAGTGGAGTACTCCTCCCTAATTCACGACTAGCACTAGGACTACCCTAAGAAATAATAGCCCCAAACGAAGGATCACTCTCTGATGCATTTGCAACTACTGTTTTGAAATCACCAGCAAAATTTATCATATGCCTTCTTGAAGAAGGCTCGACACTCACAAGAGAAATTCCACAAATCTTCCTCGATCAACGTACCGATCAGTTAGCCACTTTTAATAATTATTAGATTTTATGTAGACTCAAAAAATTACAAAGCTATGGAAATCTAGGAGCAAAGAGCACTCTCTACAAAAATGTCCCTAAAACTCAACAAGAAAGCAACCCTCATGTATTTCTACTTTGGGTTATTAGAAGCAGACACAAAAATACAAGAAAGCGAAAATAAGGACCTTCTGAGAATATTTTGGGGTAATTACACCTAGGCCTACTAGCAAAGGTAACAAAAACTGTTATGATGGCCTCTTAACAAAAACCTTTGTCGATGCAAGTACCCAAGATTTGCAAGGGCACCCTCCAAAAGTACTAATGAGTGTGATGCAACGTCTGTCTCAGATACCACGAATAGTCCCCCCTACATTCACCTATGTGATACCTAGGAATAGCAACTATGGACACCAATTCATATTGGTAGCTGGTCAGAACGGTCTTTGGTCAGGATCTAGCAAATATGAGAGGGGGTATCTCTCTTCTCTGCGTTCACTTTCCCTCGCGCTTGACTCTCTAGAGGAGAGCTTTCACGGTCCACTTAACGAGGCTGGATTTCACTAATTAATAAACTTCTATTTTTTAAATTTTGAGTGGCCTTGGAGAGTTAACTCTCCACTCACCTATTCCAAGGCCCTATGACCTAGACTAGTTGGTGTATATTAATGACAACTCAAAAATTATAGTTCATTTTAAATTATGCACTTGATTTTAATGGATGTTCTTTTTAAGTGAGGGGTAAATAGAGAATGCAACTTATGATGTTTTGACACAAAAGAGAAATCAATAGAAACATGATACATGCATATGCAACTTTTTCTTCGAGGA
Organism: Pinus albicaulis; assembly: GCA_034641835.2. Lineage (NCBI taxonomy): Eukaryota > Viridiplantae > Streptophyta > Pinopsida > Pinales > Pinaceae > Pinus > Pinus albicaulis. The sequence continues at coordinate 888,356,973 of CM076581.1, read as the reverse complement.
AAGAGATTTCTACTTTTGTTCTATGAATCAACTAATAAAAGAAATATTTTTTTCTTTTCTTTTCAATATCGTGCTCACACACTCAAAAGCTATCAAAATACTATATATGCTTAATGCTGAAACTACACTAATGCAAAACTACTAATGACAAATGCAGATTCTAGGACTACCTAAAAAAGGGAAGCAAATGAGTTTCTCAACAAGACATGTCTGATTGCTTTGGAACAATAGCAAATACATGCCAAAAACAAGAAATTCCTTGCATACAGATGCCAAAAACAACTTGATACAAAAAGAGACAATCCCACTAATGGACTTCTCTCAAAACCAAGAAATCTAGACCAAAATGACAAAATACAAACTTGCTCCAAAAATGATGAAAACCATGAAACAAAAACCAAAAGAAAAAGCAATGGAAAACACCAATGTTTTTTTAGCCTTTTACTTTTTAAGGAAGCAACAAAATCTCTTTGAGAAAAGCACAAACTACCAAAGACTTCAAATCAACAAATTGAGCCAACAAGCATCTCCAAATTCCTTAAGCCAACCATGTCACTTTCATGAGGGGACTCAATAGATGGAATGAACTAACTCAAGAAAATGACTTGAAACAACATTATAAAACTCTAGCAATCACGGAAAATTCAAGAAACCAAGAAGACAACTTCAAGATTCACCAGAAAATTTGATCTCAAGAAACCAAGAAAACCAAACAAGCCAACTAGCCAAAAATAAAAATGTGAAGTAATGACAAGGTCAAGCATGAGAAAACCAACACAAACTCAATGTTCTAAAATTTTAGAATAGCCAAGAACCTTAGAAAGAAGTCCTGGTGCAACAACCAAAGTTGAACCTTCACCAAGCAAGGAAAACCCTAGGTTGATTAGGTTTTCAAGAAAGAAAGAGAGAAACTGATACATAGTAGACAGAAACACTATCCAGACACATCAAAGGTTCTACAGGAGTGGCCAAGAACAGGAAAAAAGACCTTACAGGACTCGAAAAATAAATTTTTCATTTGAAATTGGCCATATGCAGGTTGGTAGTGTGCAATTTGCATGCATACGTGTCTGTGTCTAAGGAAAATCATGTATATGCGTGTTTTTTTGGACCAGAATGGGTGTATCCGTGACTATGTGGAATAAAATTTGCACATAGAAAAGAAAGAAAGGAAAAATAAAAAATCCAAGCCTGATCCAGAGATCGGGACTTTTTCCTGGATGGGTAAAGAACCAATAAGACTGGGAAAGTGATCATATCATTTAGGGAACCCAAGATATAGATAAAAAAACCTGAACTAGGAATTACATGGATTTAATCCCCAATGGAGTCGCCAATTTTGTTGCGGGAAAAACTACCCTAAGGTCTGGGTTGAGGGACCTAACAGAGTAGAAGGCATACAATAGTAAGAAGAAATTAAACTTAAGGTCCTAATGCTTAAACTAGTAAACTTGGGAGAGATGACCTTACCCGTATGTCCTACGTTTGAGGTCGTTCCCACAGGGTGAAAACCCTCTACTTCCCCACGTGCTTCAAGACCTACAACTCACTCAAGAAAAAGAAAATAAACTAGTTTTACAACATATATATCCTAAATGTTAGTAGGTTAGATCATATAAGCTTATAAAATATAACATGAAATTAGCAATTACAAGATCATCAACATATATAAAAAGCATATAAGATCACGACATCAAGAATGAGACAAATATTCTTTATTGATTTATGTAAAATATGTGGAGAAATATCACCTGAAATCAGTCACGGCTCCAAGCGAAACTGTCCTCCAAATCCGTCCAGCTCAAGCCTCAAAAATCTTCTTCCGTAAAAGGTGCACAAGGATGTCACATAAAGGACGTGAACATATCAAAGAAGGAAACAAGGGTTTCTTGAACCTAGGTAGTGCAGGAGGTATAGGGATAATCATACTTGATCTGGGCTATAACAGACTATAGTATCAATGCCTTTCTCTCTCCTCCCTTAGGACTTCCCCATGAGGCATATTTATACTTCTTCAAAACAGTTTTTTTCAGTTGGGAAACAGTTTGGCCATGGGATCCTATAGGTGGGCTTCCGGTATAACCCGTAAACCCCACAAAAATTATAGGGAGTTTTATATTTTTTAATATTTTAAATTGTATATGTGGGTCATATACGAGTGGACCTGCGACTGCATGCATTTAAGACAAAGTAGAGTCGCGTATGGAATTCAAAATATTGTTTTTTAAGAAAATGACGAAGTCTAAATGGAAGGGGCTGCCCAAGGCCAATACATATATGATAAAGTATATAAAGGTTATAAATGATGCTATAACAAAGACATTTCAAATTCCTGCTGCACAATAGAAGCAAATTTCTGACTCATGGATTCTTCATTACTCCCAAAAATGATGTCATCAACATAAAAAACAATAATTAACAGTTTTTCATCCTCAATTTTTTAGTACACGTTATTGTCTACATGATCTAGGTGGACATTGGTGGCCACCCACCTATTCGGTTTGGAACCCCACCATCGGTTCCTTCAATTTTTCACTTTCAACATAGCTTAATATTTTTAGCAGGTTTTTGTGCCCTGGACTTCCAGAGCCATTTTCAGGCCGTAATGATCTAGGTGGATATTGGTGGCCACCCACCTATTCCATTTGAAACACCACCATTAGTTATTTCATTTTTTCAGTTTTAACACAACTTACTATTTTTAGCAGTTTTTCGAGTCTTGAACTTTCAGAGCCATTTTAAGGCCCTTGTAAGGGTCCCGTGATTTTGCTGATTGGCAAGCCAAATGACAGTGTAACATCAAACCAATATTTGGAGCCCAAGGATCTAGCCTTCCTGGACTCAGAGAGGGCTCTCTCTATTTGTGTAAGGGATATCTGTGTGTTTGCTTATTATATTATGATTTTAGGCTAGCTATGAAGTAGGTTTTTGGTTTTGGTTTTTAGGTTGTGAGGGATGAAACTGATCAAATATATAAGATAGGTAAAAATATGTCAGATCAATTGGGCTATGGGGTCGAAAAGATCAAGAAAGCTATCAAATGGTGATACAAGGTTGTTGAAGGGCCGATTTGATTCAAGGTAGAAAGGATCTTTGGGAAAAATGGAATAAAATGGACATCAAGTTTGGGAACAACAAAGGATTTCAAGCATAACTAGTTTAATAGCTAACATAAACATGGTAGGGCAGACCATTAATCATGATAAATGTAACTATAAGCTAATAAATACATAGAAATAAACATTCAAGCCATGCATAGAGATATATAACTCTCTAAATTTAGGAAATGGCTATCAGACTTTGGGGAAATACACTTAAGACAGACAAACAACTCAAAACACTATGTCGGAATGCCTAAACACAACACTTCAAGTTATTGGGCACTTTGAAAACAAGATTGCATAGTCTTCGGTAAAGGGCAAGATCAGAACAAGGCCTCCTTGGTTCAACAAATGATAATCTAATCAGTCAAAGAGAAATTTCATGGATGGAGCTATGGCTAGCCATGAGTAAGCAGAGCATACCATAAATAATACTTAGCATGCATAAAACCATGAATGAAACCAACAACAATATCCTTAAGTTATTAAAGAGCAATCAAGAATTCTTTAATGTGACTAAGAATGAAGAAAACATGGAAGCTATGAAGAAACAGGAAATTTGAGGTGCCTCCAAGGGAATGTGTCAAATTTGTTCTCTATTGTTATATAGAAAGCAAGAAACAGGGATTTATGAATGAAAACTAGGAAACAAAATGAAAAGAGAGACACTATACCATTCTACCAAGTCATGGAATCCAACAACAATCCTCTTTCATCATCCAAGAACATCCAAGAGACTATCCAAAAGCATGAGACAAGTATTTCTTCGAAAGCTTATATGACCATATATTTCTTCTATCATCAAGTTCAGCCTTGTTTACAATGAAAGCCTTTGGAATAAATAGGCTCAAGTGAGGAAAACGTCTTAGTTCAATTTGCACTCTCATTGGCCTATCCAAAATATCTAATCTTGTCCTTAAGGCTTTGCAAATCCCAAGGCACAAAATATCTCATAAAATATCTAAAAAATGCTAAAAGAGGGAAATAAATTGAATTTTCATAACTTCTCATGTGCAAAAATAGCTAAATGCACATGAGGAAAAAGCAGTTTTTAAAGGTTCAATTTTTACAAAAATACTCAAAAAATACATCAGCAAAAGGTCCCCTGACTTGCCGGCAACTTTTGGCAGCCTTCCCGATGTCGAAACGAGGCTCATGATAGTTCTTTGGAAAGCTATAAGTGTCTAATTTATACAAGAACTTGAATTTTCCCAATCTGATGCATGGAAGGCCTCCAAAGATAGGCCTGTGTGTAAAAAACCAGAAAATAAGCTTTACTGATAGACCGGGCAGAGTGTAGAAAAAGCGGGTATTTTTCACCATTTTGGGGGAGAAAATCAGCTTCAAATGTCCTAAAAATTGCTGAGTGTGTGCTCCTGAAATTTTGGCATCCAATGATACCATTCTCCTCCTTTGATGATCCTCCAAACTAAAATGGCGAAGCCCATGAGTTTTGGCCAAAAACCCAAAAATGCCAAAAAACCAAAATATGTCGAAATTTGCCCAAAATTGGTGAGTATGATCCTCAAGGGTTCTCAGCAACATGTTGTGAAGCAGAAGCCAAAATTAGAAGTCCTGATGTGTCTTTCCTCACTTTTTGTGTGGGGCGCTTCCCTTTAGCCTCCTTGAGCTTTTCTTGAGTAGCCTTCAACTTGCGCCGGGCAAACTGATTTAACTTTTTATAATGCCTCGTCATTCTCCTTTGAAGGTTTAAATCTCTGTTTTCCTTCTCCAATTTCTTCTCCAAGTGGTCATTGACTCTCTCAAGCCATGCCTCCCTATTTTTCTCTATCTCATGTTCGAACAATGCAGTGAGAAGATTGGAGAAGGGATTTTTCCTCTTCTTTTTACTTCTCAAGGGCCTTTTTAAGCCCCATGGTTCTTGGCCTCTTTCGCCTAGGCTGATCTTCTCCTTCACTTTCATCGAACTCGCCCATGAGTTCTTCCAACCTTGCTTGGGCTTTGGAGGCCTCCTTCTTTTACTTGGTCACCCGTGTCTCATAAACAGCCATATGGACACTCATTTGCCTATTTTGGATTTGCAGGAATTGATTGAAATTCATAGCTCTATGAAGATCATCCTTCAATGCATCAATTTGGCTTTCTCTATGGATCAAGAGGCTTTCTAGAATCCGGGCCTCATTATCACTATCATCTCTTTGGATTTGGATGATGTCGAATGCACTCTCCTGTTCATGACTGCCTTCCTCTTTACCCTTCCCTTTGCTTTGGGTGGCTATTCTAGTGCTCTTCCTCCTAGGAAAATCAATCATGGGCTTCTTTGGCAATTTTCCTTTACTTCGAAGGGCCCTTGTCACATTTGGAGTGACAACCCTAGGCACTCTCTTCTTTTCTGTCTGGGGCTTGGCCTTTTTAGGAGAAGAGGGCATGGCCCCTTTACCTTTGTCGCCTTGCTTCTCTTCTTTTTAAGTTTGTTGTTCTTCTTGAAAAGGTTGTTGTTCCTGAGGAGGCTGTTGTGTATCATCTTTTGGCTACCATTTCTCATCACTATCATGCCCTTGTTCATCATCTTCATGTTGTTTCTCTGTCTCATAAGACTGATGTGTGTCCTCTTTTGAATATCCTTTCTCATCACTATCATGCTGCCCTTGCTGCTCTGTCTCGCCCTCACTGTCATGTTGTTGTTTGTCATCATAAGGCTGCTCACCCTCATCATGAGTCTGTTTTTCTTCATGCTGCTGCCCTCCATCATCAGTTTGTTGTTCTTCATGCTGCTGCCCTTCACCCTCTGTTTCTTGTTCTTCATGCTGCTGCCCTTCATCCTCTTCCCCATCATCATGATCATGCTCTTCTCCCTCTTCAGGATCTTTAGCTTGCTCTCTAGTAAATTTGAGCTTTTTAGGAATAGGTCTGCTAGAAGAAGGCGAGGGATCATGAGTAGTAGATGTAGGGGATGTATGGACTGGAGGGACAGTGGAGAAATCCAGATGAGAGATGAAAACATCCCAAGAGACCTCTCTCTTTTCAAGCTGATGAAGAATGATGATTTTGATGAGAGAGTGATGGAAAAGACAGGCTATTTGCTTTGAAGGAGGCTTCTTCTGAATAGTGGAGGCCATTTTCTTGATGCTCTTGTGAAGTACTTCATGATAATCTTCATGAGAGGGGCATAGCTGGCTAAAAGATATGAAAAAGGGAAAATAGATGGACAAGACTCTCTGTGCTCAGGCTTTAGAAAGGGCTTGTAATCATCTGAGTCCAAATGGCTTTGCTTAAACCATTTCTCACCAATATAGGGGATTTTAGTAGCCTTGGAGATGGACCTTGGAGAAAATTTGAATTCAAGGGCTGCCAACTAGAAATGCTTATCTTGAAACCTCAAAGCGCAAAGGTGTGTCAAAGGAGAGAAACTCTTCACCTCTTGCACCCTTTGACAAAAATCTAAACACCCGACCTCATGGAAATTGAACAAGACTGATGGGTGTGCATTCACTTCTTCAGTGGAAATTGGTTCATATTTTTTATGCAATCCGCTCCTACTATCCTACCTGGGAGGCATCTTGTTATGGATGCTCTCTGCAAAACCAAACTGCCTCGAAAGGTTTTCAAGAATGTTTCCTCAAACAAAAAATCTATCTTCTTTGTCAATCACTGTTTGATCATGGTAAATTTTCTTCAAATGCTGTGTGAAATTTTTTCTTTGATATAGGTCTCTGCTCCTCTCAGAACGCTTCTCTTTCCCCTTTGTATGCCAATCAACAAGTAAATGTAACAATAAGCACATAGTCAACTAAAATGTATACACACAGTCAAAGGGTCACTGTGTTTAGGTAAGGTCATCAAGCTCCTTGTGTTTTGGTGTGAGCACAAATAGCCCTGTAGCAGTCAAACAGCAAAAAACTCCTCACAATCAACACACCCTCCTTATACTTCATTGTTTTTCATACCCAGTTTTGACAAAAACACCTTAAGACTGATTTAACAGCTTCATTCACTAAGGTTTGTTTCATGTACAAAAAGGTAGCACTGACTTTACTCCTCACCATACAAGGAGGACTTCTAAAATAAAAGAGCACTCATACAATGATCATTGTAGTTGAAATTAGGCTACCTGTTTCATTTTCCAACACTTAGTTTTCCTTTCTAAAACTGCTCCCCCTTCTAACACTGTTTTTTAGGACAATTTATCAGGCTTTTGACATCAATAAAAACTCACCATTCTCACTATGTTCACCTTGAGAAATCATAAACCACAACAAATCTCGAGTTTTAAAAAAAACTATCAACCCTTCTAAGCACTATTTTCTCCATTATAAATGCTGACAGAGGTTAGCTTTGTTTTCTCATAGAAGGTTACCTTCACACTTTTTACGAGACCTTCACTACTGTGTATATTTGGACTTGCAGGTTTATGTCAATGCACTCTTCTGAGGGCAGTGTTTAGGCTCAATGAAGCTAGAATTATCACTTCACTATCAACCAACTGTAACTTTCTTCCAAAACATTCACTCAAATTACCTTGATTTATACCAAAGGTTTTCACCGTTTCAAAACACCATCTAGCAGTTTGAATTTAGCAAGGGGGCAAAACAAAATACCTTGGAGGTCGAGGGCCTCTTCTCCAGTCTCGTGAACAGCAAGAGGAGTGTTGTTTTGCGTTTTGAGAAATTCAAAAAGAGCTTGCACCAGTCCTCAACCCCTTTTGAAAGTGAACAAGCCAAAGTCCCTTTCACATTTCATTGGTGAGGTTTTTTTAAGAGAGGTTTGAAAATTCCTTTTTAAACAAAAATTGAATCCTTTTTTCTTTAAAACACAACCTGATACCTTTTTATTCGGAAAAAATGTCATAGTGATAATGACCATTTGTTTTATAAGCCCGACCCCTTTTTTAAATAAAACAACCTTTTTAAGAATCAAAGCTTTTACTACTTCTCATTAAGGAATGAAAACTGGTTTTCCTGTTCTGATACCTGCACTGTGGAAGAAAAATCTTCTCTAAGCCATATGAAGGATTGCAGATGTGCCTTTTGAGGGCGACCGCCTTTTACTGGGGAAAAACTTAGCTGCAATTTCTATATTCTTTTTCCCCCTCTTGTCTTTGTGTTTCTTATTTGCTGTCACATTTGACAAGCTTCCTAAAAAGGTCTTTATGAATATACAGAGCAACACCTTTGGAATAATAACATTAGTTAGTGTCTCCTCATTGAAAAAGGACACCTGTAGGAAAACAAACTATGTTTTGTGAGATTCTCATTGACACTATGAGGGGGATAGCTTCACCCTTTTGAAACCTACATTGACCCTGTCTGCTCCTGATGCTTTGGATATGGTCATGCTCATTGTGAAAACTAAATGAGATGGCAGGTGTTGTTGGAGTTTATTTTTGACTATGGGTAAAAATAAAACAGGGGATGATGCACTAGAGTTAAAAAGTGAGTAAGGGAAGTTGCCCCTTGTTCTTCTGTGAAGGAGGTCTGCAAGAAACCTAGGCTTCACTGTCATCTGTCCATCAAGAGGGCACTTCTTCTGAAAACTTCTTCTCTACTCAAACTGCAACAGCAAGGTACCTTTAACCTATTTTCATAAGGAAAATTCCTTCATTTGAAATGGTGGCATGCCTTATTTGCTTTGAATGCTGTTCTAGAATTTTGAAACTCATGCCATAATCCTTCTTACATTTTTGTGAGCTTGTGTGTTTATTTGCAATGCATTTATGGGAAAACTAAGCTCAAATCGCCTTCCGTCCACTATGATTAGTAATTTTGAAAGAAAATTCTCTATGAATAGGAAGGACAGTACCCTTTGAAAGGCAATCATCACTCTTAGGCCTATGTCATGACCCATCTCTCAACCACTTATCAACTCTATTTTGCTTAAAGGAATAGAGACCAAATGTTAAGCCTGTTCATCAAGGAGATGAGTTTTTGTAACTTTTAAGGAATTTATACCCCTCAACCAGGTTTGTTCATTTCTTGGTTTCAGACTGTCTTTGAAAAGAGAATCTATAATAGGAGATGAGTCAGCTTCGTTGATATTTTATATCGCTAATGTTTTTCCTTTGTTTTTTGACATGATTGCATTTTTCATAAGTTTTCAACTGTCCTCTGTTGCTCTTACCATTTGTCTCTAAGTCAGTGAAAAACCTAGAATCGATCGTTGCACTAGCCCTCTGCTTATAGATGAAGGAGGCCTATTTTGACAAATGTCTGGTTTCCTTTCAAACTCTGTCTCAACCAAATGAAGAATGTTTGATAAATCATATTGATAGTGGCTTCTCTTATACCTGATGACAGAAGTTAGTTTGAGCCCAAGACTATTTGACTCATTTGGCCATCTGTTTAACAATATTTCTTCAATGATGATGAACATATTAGCTTCACATTGTAACTCAAACAATAGTTAACTCGTGAAAATCATTTTTAAAGCCCACTACTTTGCCTCTGCCTTTAATCATCATTTTACTTCAGAAACCTTTAGTTGTTGTCTCACTATAACCAAAGTTTGTCTTTATAGTTAGTGAAAAACTTCAAAACAGACTTTACCTTTGGCCCTATGCTTATAGATGAAGGAGGCGCTCTTAGTCTTCAACCCTCTACTTATGAAATGAAGGAGGTTCTTCAATCTTCAAACCCTCTACTTATAGATGAAGGAGGTTTTTCAGTCATGTCATATCATCAGCTTTTTGACAGTGTTATTTTTCCTTTCACTGTCCTTTCATGCTTTGACTGTGATCGCAAGAGCTTAATGAAAAACTCTCTACTCTGTAGCTACATCCTAGGCTCAAAATCACATTTTGAAGCAGTTGTCTTCTCATGTGGAACCAAAAAAAATGTCTCCTGGGAATGCTGGCCTACTCCTGTTCTTGAAAGATTCATGAAAACACTGTAAAACCACCTAAAATCAGTTTGACCTATGGTACATGTATAGCTGAGACTTGAGGGTTTATTAGTGGCACGACCTAGGGTTGTAGCCAAATTTACTTGCAAAATGGGAGGTCTGTTATGACTGGTCTGTAATAGATAGAGGTTCTTTGGGTTTAGGATAGTTTTCCAAGGGAGAAATGCTTAAAGCGCCACTACCTAACTTAGGGGAGACCTTTTGGACAGATTTGGATTGTTTCTTTGGAGCTGATGGGAAAACTAGTATGGCTGAGGCTAGATAGGAATTGATAATTATGTTTCATCTTGTCATGGGTGGGATGAAAGGTAAGAGGGGAAAAAAAATTTATGGGTGTTTTACAGCTGGCAAATTTGACAATTTTTTAGATCAGCTACTAGAAAACTTGGCTGTTACAACTAGTCATCACCAATAAGTGAAAAATAATGATGACTAACAGTGGCTCCATTTGGGGAGGGCAGCTCCTTTTCGGGAGGTGTCCAGAATCTTAGATATTTAGCTCATGAAGACCAGTGCCTTATCCATTGGTGCAAATTTTACCCTTCCTTGATGCTACTTCTGAAAATTAACAGCATCATTAGCATCAATAATATTTCTACCTACCCCACTATATTTCCTAACATTTTTTCTTCCTTTGGGTGCATTTGGACTAGCAACCCTTTTGAAAATATATATTTTTTCTTTTTGAAAAATGAACGTATCTAATTCTGCACTTATATTTGTCGGCAGTTCAGATTAAACTAATGAACTCCTTCATTACTCTACCTATGCTAGTTCAACTGTCAAGGTTAAGCTGTTTGACAGGATTTTGTTCTCTAATATAAAACATGAAATTTAAAATGATAAAATCAGGGTTAGAGAGTCTGATTTGTCATGTACTTGAGGCATGAAAGACAAGCTGCACACAAATATTATTTTGCATAAAAATGGAAACTAGGAAAAACTGGGGTAAGATGCACAATTTTTTTTTCATCCCCACTTCCCTCTTTGGTTCTGTTTTGAGCATGTGGAACCAGTATCTTTTCCTAATCTACTCTCTTTGATAAGTCAAGCTTACACAATGTTGACCATATTTTTCACTAACTAACTTATCAGCAAATAAATTTAAAACATGTTTAGCTATGATTAGGCTAGATAACTGAACAAGACATTTGAGTACTAGTAGCGGCATTTAGACTTGTGCACTTTCTGAATGACTATTTTTTGGAACATGGGGCCTTTTTCTATTTTTCAACTACCCTCTTTTCTATTCTTCTATTGTTTTTTACTTTTCTGTTTTATCTATTTTTCAAAAAGTGGTATATACAATGATGGAAAATGTTTTAAACTCAGAAATCTTGGAAATGGAGAAACTTAAGCATCTTATCCTCGTAAGGATCTCCTACCATTCTTGGCCTATCTATTTCTTCAAAAGAAAAATTGGGAGAGTTTTCTCTTGTAAACATGAAATAAGGATTCATGCATGAATCTTTGAACAAACCCGTATCTTCCCACTGTACCTCTTTGTACCTTTGATTTCCACTCCTTCCCTTCCTGTACATCTTCTTTAAGTAATGCATATATTCTTTGTCATTTTTGAAATAAATAATGACATCATCAAGGTATGTTAAGATGCAGAAGTTCAGGACTAGAAACATGGATTTCAGGATCATATTTTTTATATCCGGTGGTTTTGCAATTCCGAGTCTGAAACTGGAACTACTTCTAGCATACTGAAAAAAATCTTTGAGCTGTCTACTTTGCAAGGGAATCATTTGGCTATAACCTGAAACATCATCTTGAAAAGGCATATGATTAAAAGCACTTATCATCAGCATATCATGGTCTTGGGTAGGAAGGATAGAATTTCTGTTATAGGGATGTGCATTAGTGTTTCTAAAATCAAAACAGACCCTATGACCAGCTATTTTATCTTTGATTATTACTGATTGGTTCAGATTTTTGTATTTTCTTTTGTCGAAGTTGTTTCTTGGAGTGATGGTAGTGGCATAGTGTTTCTCATTGTTTTATCTGCATGAGGTAGTATTTTGCATGAGATTTCCAATTCTAGCAGTTCTAAGTCTTTGATGGAATGACACGATATTAGCCAGTTCAAGTAACTCGGGTATATTTGGACTGCAATTATCATGTTTGCTCATAAGGAGTTTATCAGGCACTTTTTCTGGATTTTGAGCTGTTATGGCTACATTCAAGGTTTCACTTGCAGTGGAAAAGTTATGTGATGGTAAATATTTGAGGTATGGTAAAAACATTAAGCTTCCCTGCTCCTGAGTTCCGAAAAGGTTTGTGATATGTAAGTCCTCTAATGCCTTTATTCTGAAAAAATTTCCCGATGTTACTGCTGATGTTTGACTAAGGTTCGAGAAATTCGCTTGATAGTACATAATGGTTTTTGCTTCTTGCTCTATTCCTATTTCAGAAGGAACATACTTACTTTCCTCAAGACATAGTTGTTCATGATCATGGTAGTTTTGAGTGTCTAGTTCATCATAGAGAACTAGGGCCAGCTGATGTGGTGGGTCTAAGTTTGTTTCAATTTCTTCTGATTGTTCTTCAATGTCCTCATCAGTGTGCAGAATAAAAGAGTTCAGGTTGGAATGCAAGGAATACATTGGGATGTTATCTGGCCTCTCTTGGCTATTGATCATGTATTTCATGTGTGACTCTCGATAGAGTATTCTTGTTTGGTCAAACACAGGAATAGTGGCATAGGACATATCCAATTGAATATTTCCTTGGAGCTTGGCTCCCCAAGATCTAGATAGAAGAATTCCATACTTGGGAGATATGTCTACTACCACTATGTCCATGATTAGATGTTTTGCAGGTATCTGGGCCAAGCTGAAGCAAAGGTCTTTGATCAAACCTAGGCATTTGACTCTACTAGAATCAAATGAATATAAGTCTTTGTATGGTATTGTGATTTCTAGGCCTAATCTTTCCATTACAACCTTCGACATAAGATTATGCGAGGCACCGGAGTCTAGCATGGAATTGTGAAGGATTTGGTCATGGATATTCAGATTGATGTAAAAGGGAAGGGGGGTTCCCTCTTGGAATTTCCCTTCTATTTTCGGACCAAACAACACTTCAGGAGTGTCATCAGCTATATTAAGGGTGTTCGCATCATTCCCTAGATTCAGGACCTTTAACACTTGGGATTTATAAGAGCCTTGGGCGATGAGCTCAATAAGAGGCATGGTGATATTTATTTTGGCAATTTCACTCTCAAAAATAAAAGGTAGCTGTAGTTTAGACATGTTTGTTTCAACTTTTTCAGCCATGACCTTCTCTATGTTTTGAGTTTGTTGGCTCTGTTTCGGGATTTTGTTTTCCACAGCCACCTCGGGAATCTTTGTGGAATTACCAGGAGCATCTGAGTCAGGAATAGTTTGGGTAACTCTATCTTTGTTTTGGTCATTTTTCCCGACCATAATTTTGTTGTTGTTCACTACTTTCTTAAGGATGGTATCAGGGGTTTTAGCAGTGTCTGAGCTACCTTTCTTGGAATTGTCTTGATTTTTTCTACTTCTAAGGTCATACTGCCTATGAGCTTCTATTATGGCATTCTAAAAATCTATGGCAGGATCCTCGGGATCTTCATAGTTGGTTTCATCCTGATTCAGAGAGAAGAATGCTTGTTCTTCTTCCGTGAGGTACACCTCACTCTCATTATCAGACCCTATGAGGTTCAAATGATTTTCATCAATGGGTTTTGTATCCCTATCATCTTCTTCCACATAATTTTCATTAAATGGTGGCCTAATTTGTTGGTCAATTTCCCTTGGTTTGTTTTGAGGTTGTTCCCTCCTAAAATTTTGGTTCCGGTTTCTGTTTGGAGGGATTGGTTGGTTGTCCCTAAGAGGGGTCTTCTCACTTATCTTCTCCCACATTTTGGCCATGGACCTGACTAAGTCATCTATTCTAGGATCTAAGGAAGGAGCTGAAGTGGAGACTTCATCCCGGTAGGTGACTTTCCTTTCTGATCTAGTCCTAGCTCTTTTTTCTGCTAAGTTGGCTTCTGCTCTTATGGCTACTTTTTGCATTTCCTCTAAGGTAAGGGGGTCCTTGTCTCTTAGCTGATAAGTCATGTCTGGGTCAAAACCCTCGGGGAACTTTGCCAAGGCTGAACCAAGTGGGGGTTTGAAGTGAGGTGGGAGGGTGTTATACACACTGTTGAACCTAGTGCAGTATCCCTAGACACTTTCCCCATTTTCCCGTTTTAGATTGTTATATTCTGACAGGATTTGAATGGGGTTCTTTCGGATTTCCCACTTGTTTATGAAGACTTGGTAGAGTTCTGGGAGGTTGTGGATGTTGTTTGGAGTTAAGATCTTAAACCGTTTTTTGGGTTCCCCGCCCAGACTTTGGGCGAACATCCTCATTCTGATGGTCTCGTCTTCTATTTCCATGTATTCAAAGGCAACGCTAATCCTATCTACATGTTGTTGAGCTATGGTAGTCTTATCTCTAGTAAAGTGTGGGATTTTGGCTTGATAGTCATTCTGTAAGGGAGCCAAGGGCTGTGGTAACACCAAGGGTGTGTACCAAGCTACCATGACGGGAGCTAATGGATGATGTACAAAATGAGGGCCTGCGAGATGAGCTGAGGTGGTTTGAACATTAGTGATTTGGATAGGTGTGGAGGATGTACTTGGACTGGTGATTTGATTTTGAGCAGATCTTGGATGGTAAGAGCCAAAGTGATGGAGCAGATGAAATTTGGGAGGTGTAGTAGGTGAGGCTTCTCTACTAGGACTCGGTGGCAGATCTAGGGGTTCAAGATCGTCAAAGTCTATCTTACTTTGTGACTTGCTTCTAAAAATGGTTTTTGTTGATTCTAAGTCAAAGGGGGAATCTTGTAAGGCAGTGATATTTTCTGGTACTGATCTTGTTTTACGGATGGACCTATCAGTAGCTAGATTGCCAGTTTCGGAAGCTTGCCACAGAATCTTCTCTGGGTCGTCTACTATGATAGGGGGATTTGGGTCTGGATGAGCTCTGGTGTTGATTCTTCGTGAAGCCAGATTTCGGGTCTAGAGTTTAGAGAGGATGATATTTTTGAATGTTTTGGATGGATGGCCTCTCTAAGGCTTACTAATGTGAAGGATGGTCAAAACTAAAAGGATGGAATAGTGGAGTCGCCAGGTGGATTTCTTATGAGAACTATGGTCCACCACCAACACTATCAAAGATGCTTGGGAAAAAAATTTTATAGCAACTTTGAGATGGAAACTTGCAAAGAAGAGTGATTCACTTGGTTTCAACAGCTTTCTAGGCTATATGGACAAGCTAATGGTTCTTTTTGGCAAGAAGGCTTCTGCTTATCTCCTATGTTCAGGTGAGGTTTTCTGAATCGCTAAGTTATACTTAGCTTGTCACTGATTACAGATTTCCCACCCTAAGCTTAAGTTTTTGGAAGGATGAGTTAGCAGAATGGTATGGTTTATGAATTTTTGGTCTTTTATGGAGTTTTTAGGCCTACTAGAAGCTAGTTGAGTCGCCAGGTGGATCTTGGTTGTTTTTGTAAAGATGTAGCTATGGTCCACCACCAGTAACTAGGGAAAACCAATCTGGGAATGTTTTTGGGGTTTTTCTGAGTTTTTATGTGCAGCCTATGGTTTATTAAAGTATTCTAAACCTGTTTCATCACTTTGCTAGGGTGTGTTAGCACTCAAATCTACCTCAGGCTGAAATGAAGTAAAACTCAAGGCTACATCAAACCACGCTCAGCCTCGTAGCTAGCCCTACGAGGACAGGAGAGGGCTCTCTCCGTCAATCTCGAGAAAATAAGCAATAGGATGCGAGATGACTTATAATAAGAACTGATTTTAGGCTAGTAAAGAGATATGTATGTTTGATTTTTGGTTTTTTGGGTTTTTGCTGGAGTAATGGGAAAACAAGTTTTGGGTCCGGGGATAAGGTCAGACCTTTGCAGAGTTCAAGCTGGGGCGAGGTAGGTGATGATCTTGATGCTTTAAATTGGATATATGGATAGATTAGACCGACGAGGAGCTGAAGAGGGCAAAGAAGAACTTGGATCCTCTCCAAACGGCTGAAAACATATAGAACTAACTGAATTCAAAGGCCAAGCACTGTAAACAATGGATTCAACCTTATTCACTCATTCAATTTAGTTCAGAAGCATAATGAAAGGATGGCATACATTAAACATGAAGAAACTTACAGTAAACAAAGAAGAAACACCATCAAGAACAGGACACCACAAGGATCCCAACAAGTGCCGCAAAACCCCTGATCTTTCCTTAGCCAAAATATGAAAAATATGTACAATGATATCAAAAGTATCCCAAGAGTCCAACCTCTCCAACCTCTGAAAAGGATTGAGAAATTACAATATATAGAGCACTCTAACACCTTTCCCCACCTCTAGGGGTCGAATTCCCTCTTCAGGGATCAGTTTCAACCAATTCTAATCATGGAACTACAATCTAAGCAGCTAACAACTTGCCTCTAAAAGAGTGGAAACTGATCCATTACATGATTTTTTACTCATTTGAGAGTGAATCTTCTAGAAGAGATAAAAACAAGCCAAAGTTACATGTCAAACATGAATTTACATCATAAAAACCCAAGAATTCTATCCATAGGCAAAACTGGTCCAAAATAGGCGAAATACTGAGCTGGCAGCTGAAAACTCAAAAAAATCTCTAGGTGGGTCGCTCCTGAACTGCGTGGGTCGCTCATGTTCCGGGCTGATTTTGAGGTAGCTCAGCATCAAACTGAGCTCATGATAGCTCGTTGGAAAGCCCTGGATGTCTACTTTCAACCCAAGTGGAATTTCTGAATTTGGAGTTGATTTGACCCTCCAAAAACCTCATTCTCCCAGAGGTACTTCCTGCTGGTGCAAAAGGTGGCAGCAAGGTGATTTTCATAGTGTTTTTGAGGCTGTTTGACCATCCAGAAGAAAAAAACAGAAAAATCCAAAAATGTAAATATCTCCTCCAGCAAGTGTCTCAAAAAAATGCGAGCGCATGAGCGCGCGACCCACCTAGCCACAAAACCTGTTTTTTAAACCAAAAATTTGGAAATGACAAAATTTTCTCCGAATTTGCCCAAATTCGGAGCGGAGGTCCTCCATCATGTGTCTTGCTCATTCAATGAAGCCTCGGCCAAAATCCGGAGTGGATCAGGCCTTTTCCGCCATTTTAGTGCTCTCTTGGTGCATGCAGTTCCTGTGATGAAAACATTGTCTCGGTTGTATGATGTGTTGTTGTCAGTCATGATGTAGCAATGTGTATGTTCAACCTGTTGAAAATGAAAAATGGGACCTTGGTGTCTTTGTCTCCATCATTATCCTGTGAATGTACCTGCGCTGATGCAGAAGGCGAGACCCCTTCCACGCCATGTGGAGATAGTACTTGCGTTGCTGATGAAGTCAACGAGACCCCTTCCACCCCGGGTGAAGATAGTACTCGTCGTGATGTTGAAACAAAGCTCTGTGGCTTCTATGATATGTTACCACTACTGGTGCACTGGTATGCTCCATCTCAGTGCATCAACCTCAACGATTGAGTCACTGTCCGACTCCTGCTCATACTCTGACTCTGTCTCTGTCATGGCTCTGAACAAGCTATTGGCACTATGTATACTGATATAAATGCAGTGAAAACAAAGTTATGATGTGCGTTTTAACACCCAACAAATATTCTCCACCGTCAAAGCATCATAAGGAAACAAGCAATGATAATATCTATGTTTAATTACAAGTGAAACTTGACCAAAGGAAGTGGGCAGCCTTTAGAATATTGGGCAAATCTTGTCAAAGGAAGCAATGCATCATATGAACGTGTTTGTCAATGGGCCATAACAACAGAGTTATAAGTGTAAATGGGCAGTGAAAACAGAGTTATGAGAATGTTTTAATCATTGGGCAGTGAGACACAACCCGACCATAATCACCATGGAACACAAGCCTTGACAATGGTAAAGCAATAACGATGGCCACGATGGTATAATGGGTATGAAAACAGTGGGGTTTTAACACATATGCCAAGGTGGATATATATCAATGATACAAGGTGGTAAAATGCTCATAAAACCATCCATATACATTTTAATCCCTGAAGAAACAAAGCTGCCATGACTGTAGGGTTTACTCTTCCATTTCAAATGTTTTGAAATCATCAATGATGCCCCCAACACATTAAAAACCATTGAGCAATGGTTAAAAACCTGTTTGAAGGCCGTTGGAGGCAATCCAAAATGAAACTGGGCGCTCAAAATGAAATTTCGGACCTCTGTTGATGCGTGGGTCGCGCAGCCTCTGCGTGGGTCGCTCAGCCCAGGTGGGTCGCGCCCCTTGCAAACTTACACTGTTGAACTGACCTGCGTGGGTCGCTCTGCCCAGGTGGGTCGCTCGGGCCCCAGGTGGGTCGCGTTTCTCTTGCAGGAAGCTTTTGGAGGCCTTCCCGGTGTCCAAATCGGGCGTGTGATAGCTTGTTGGAAAGCTATTGGAGTCTACTTTCCAGAAAAAGTGGAATTATGCAATTTGGATTCCATTTACCCTGTCAAAAACCAAATCTCCCAACACTAGTCAAAATGAGCAGAATGAGGCTGCCTCAAGGCAGAGTGCTGTTGCAGTCAACGTTTGAAGGTCTTCCTCAACTCCCAATTGAGCTCATGATAGCTCATTGGAAAGGTCTTTCTGTCTAGTTATCATTTGACTCATCATGCAAGTCATTTAGCCAAACATGCTAGGAGCAATCTTGATTTTCCCAAGGTCACTTCAGAGGTGCATTCAATTCTCCTGAGGCAACGATATTTTTGACATTTCTCTAAAACCATGATACCTGTGTAAAAAGTGAATGAGGTTTTTCTTCCTTGGAATGTTATGGACAAAAACCTCTCTCGTTTTCCCAAATTCATCTTTTATTGCTCTGAAACATCTTTTGAGTGAAACTTATCCCGATGTGTGGAACAAGGGATTTTGTCGAAATGAAGCGAAAAAAAGGGGGTAAGGGGCTTCTAAATTCTTGGGGAAATTTTGGGAAGCAGGGAGGGATGTTAGGAAGCAGGGGGAAGTGGAATCACAGAGATTGAGTGAGGGGAAGGGGTCCAAAAGGGAAAAACACAGGCCTAGCCTAGGAAATTGCCAAGTTTTGGCTAGAAACTAGGGTTTGTGCAAAAATGAGGAATTTGGGGGATCTCAGTGACGGGAAGTGTTTAATTAGGTGAATTAATGATATGGGAAGGTGTATGAACATCAGGATACAAGTTTTTCGATGATTTGACCATCCAAGAGAAATTACCTCCAAAACCCTAGGAGAGGGAAATGGACCTTTCCTAGGCACAACTGAAGCATGAACGAGATGTAAAAGATGAATTTTGGAACCTGACATGATGATGGCAACCCCCTGAATGATGATACACTCATCTGAATGGTGACATGGACTGACATTTGGACAACTTTGGAAGAAGTGAAAGCAAACCCTAGACCTAATGCCTAGTGACCAAATTTTTCTTGAAGACTCATTGAAATGACAAAATTTGACCTTGACACTTTAAAATGACTTTGAAAGAGCATGTTTGATCACTGGAGGAAGGCTGCAAAGGCTGACTCTAACATTGGCTCCAATGGGGATGGTAGCTCCTTGGAGGTGCCAAGAACGGCAGATCTTTGGGAGAGCAGACCAGTGCCTTATCCATTGGGCCATGGAATCAAAAACTCAAACTGAAATGCATGACTGAAAACTGATGACTTGACGACACAAATTTAATCTCACTCAACTAAAAACTAACTCGATACTTAAACACAACCGACAAACTGGAAATATGCTCAAAGTAGAGCTTATTCAATACAACCTACTCTAATTGTGCTTTACACCACCCGATCAAGTGAAATGGAACAGCCAATGAAACCATGTAAGCATGCTACCAGCTGTTTGATTTCTTCCCACAGGCTTTCTTATGAACAACGAGAAATAAATACTGAAAGGCAACTCCCATGAAAACTTTGAACCAAGTGGACTGCTGATAAACTTGCAAAGCACAAATTGACTGGATGACTGCAAGAATACTGCGAAAGGATCGTCATAAACATAGCTCTGGTCCAGATAATCTCCATACCTTGATCTTAAAATTTTCCTCATATCTGCGGTGCTTTTCTTTGGTGATTGCAGCAAGCTGTCAAAAGGATACTGAAATTCATGAAAAATCAAACTTTGCTGCTGATTCCAGACTGAACAAAAGCCTCCTTTATCAATCTCCTCATATGAATGGAAATCTTGACATGTGCTATGCAATGAACAATCTGTTAAACAAGACAATGAAGGTGACCTTTGAACAAGATTATCATCAACATTCTTTTCCAGCACATGGTTAGCTAATGGAGCAAAATTTTTATAACAAACATCATCCAACACACGAGAAATGGGATCATCAAAAACTTGAGAAGACTGCTGCACTGTATCCATTGAAACTGTATGACCTCCTTCTGGCTGTTCATCTTTTCCTTGAGATATATTATGAAGATTCTGCCTTATAAACTGAAATGCTTCAAAACAAAAGGGTATAGAATCTTCCTGCATCATCAAATTATGTATTTCATCTTCCATACCTTCATCTGTAATCGGATCCTCAATTTCATTTGTTGGCTGCAAATCTGATGCTACAAGCTGCTCTTTTGAAGATTTACTATGCAATTTTTTTCTCAAAAACTGAAATGATTCAAAACATAAAGGTACAGAGTCACCTTGAATCATTAAATCATGTGTGCCCACTTCCAAATCTTCAGCTGCAACTTGACAATCAATGACTTTCGAGGGCTGAAAATATGAATATGAGAAGTTTTGAACAAGGCTTTCATTGCCCTCTAGATGGTCCAAATCAAGGCTTGTTGACGTTTGATTTCTGATTGCATGAAAGTTATCTCTAATGAACTGAAACGAATCAAAACACAAAGGCAAAGATCCTTCACTTACATCAAAATTTTCTACACTTTCCTCATCATTGCCATAGCTGATATGCATCGGTTGATCACTGTACTCAAGCTGCTGAAAGTGAACTTCCTCCTCGCACAAGCTAGCTGCTAATTTGTCTGCAAGATTAGATTCTTTTTGGAGAACATAATCATCATCATACTGATCAAACTGAGGCAATTCATCATCAAACATACACATCATATCAACAGCTCTCTCTTCTTCACACTGATCTATAAAACAATCACTATGACTACTGGGATCAGAAACAAAATGTTTTGGATCAGCAACTTGTTCTTGAATGTCATTTTCATTTTTTACAGTCATTTTCCGCACCATCTCTTCTACTGCATTTACAAAAAGATCAATCTTTTCCTCTGAAAGTGTCAGCTGCTCTGAAACATTCTTCTTTTCTTCTTCTTTCAACCTTGCCCTCAAGATGAGCAAATGAGCCTCTACATTTACTGCCTTGTTCTGCATCTCGTGAAGTGTTGCAATATTCTTTTCTCTCAGCTGAAACTCCATTTCCGGATCAAAGGCACCCGGGTAGTGCAAGAGAGCAGATCTAGGAGAAGGTCTTATATCAACTGGCATCGAATAATAAACATGGTTAAATCTAGCAGAAAATTGTTGTACTGTCTCACCTGGCATTCTTTTCAACTGGTTATACTCCTCTATAATCAACAAAAAGTTATGTCCGATCATCCACCTGTCAAGGAAAACTTTGACAAACTGCTGAAAATCTGTGATGCTCGCATCAGGCAGGGCTTTGAACCAACTCTTCACTTGGCCTTTCAAAGAAAGAGCAAAAAGCCTAATACTAACATCTTCATCATCAACTTCAAAAAGATCTAGAAAAGTCTCAACATTATGCACATGTTGCTCAGCATTGACATTGTTACATTCACCGTCAAATCTTGGTAGATATAGGTCATAATTTGCAGGAAAAGTATGAAGAACAGAAGGCAAAACAAGAGGTTTATACCGATCTGGAATTTTACAAGGTGTAGGGGCATGTACAAGTGCTGTGAAATCAGTTTTCTCTTCTTTAGGCTCATCACTATGTAGAGAGTCAACATAAGATGTGGGAAAAGTGAGGAGGCCAGGATCAAAGGGAAACTCAACATTTACACTCTTTGAATAGGTCGAGTGAAGATTTTGATGACCTTTCTTATACAACAAACTTTGGAAAACTTTCAGGATAGCTTCAAGACCAGCAAAGAAGTAATTTACGAGAAAGAAGATTAGATCCTGAATACCATTCCACTTTAGATACCTGAACTTTGTGTAAGATCCTTCCATTTTCTCAGAGAAAGAGTCAGTCCTCCAGACTTTGAATTGGAGTCACCAGGTGAATGATTTCAGCCTTCTTATGTCTGATCGTTGTCCACCATCAACCATCGGATCTGAACTTGATACACGTACTGGGGCAATTTGCAAATCAAGGGACACATTCACAAGCTAAACCGGAGATCGACTGAAGCAGCTTTTATCTACTATGCACTCGCAGAGCAATGTGCAGTTCGAAGGCTACCTGGCATGACTTCAGACTCCGTCTATAGCAAATGACAGTAACAAGCAAACCATTTTCTTCCCCAGTATGGTCGCCACTATGTTAGCACTCAAATCTACCTCAGGCTAAAATGAAGTAAAACTCAAGGCTACATCAAACCACGCTCAGCCTCGTAGCTAGCCCTACGAGGACAGGAGAGGGCTCTCTCCGTCAATCTCGAGAAAATAAGCAATAGGATGCGAGATGACTTATAATAGGAACTGATTTTAGGCTAGTAAAGAGATAGGTATGTTTGGTTTTTGGTTTTTTGGGTTTTCGCTGGAGTAATGGGAAAACAAAAATTTGGGTTCGGGGATAAGGTCAGACCTTTGCAGAAATCAAGCTGGGGCGAGGTAGGTGATGATCTTGATGTTTCGAATTGGATTTTATGGATAGATTAGACTGACGAGGAGCTGAAGAGGGCAAAGAAGAACTTGGATCCTCTCCAAACAGCTGAAAACATATAGAACTAACTGAATTCAAAGGCTAAGCACTGTAAACAATGGATTCAACCTTATTTCACTCATTCAATTTAGTTTAGAAGCATAATGAAAGGATGGCAACATTAAACATGAAGAAACTTACAGTAAACAAAGGAGAAACATCATCAAGAACAGAACACCACAAGGATCCCAACAAGTGCCGCAAAACCCCTGATCTTTCCTTAGCCAAAATATGAAAAATATGTACAATGGTATCAAAAGTATCCCAAGAGTCCGACCTCTCCAACCTCTGAAAAGGATTGAGAAATTACAATATATAGAGCACTCTAACACCTTTCCCCACCTCTAGGGGTCGAATTCCCTCTTCAGGGATCAGTTTCAACCAATTATAATCATGGAACTACAATCTAGGCAGCTAACAACTTGCCTCTAAAAGAGTGGAAACTGATCCATTACATGATTTTTTACTCATTTGAGAGTGAATCTTCTAGAAGAGATAAAAACAAGCCAAAGTTACATATCAAACATGAATTTACATCATAAAAACCCAAGAATTCTATCCATAAGAAAAACTGGTCCATAATAGGCGAAATGCTGAGCTGGCAGCTGAAAATTCAGAAAAATTTCTAGGTGGGTCGCTCCTGAACTGCGTGGGTCGCTCATGTTCCAGGCTGATTTTGAGGTAGCTCCCGGCATCCAAATTGAGCTCATGATAGCTCGTTGGAAAGACCTGGATGTCTACTTTCCCAACCAAGTGGAATTTCTGAATTTGGAGTTGATTTAACCCTCCAAAACCTCATTCTCCCAGAGGTACTTCCTGCTGGTGCAAAAGGTGGCAACAAGGTGATTTTCATGGTGTTTTTGAGCTGTTTGACCATCCAGATTTTGTTGAAATGCTAAGTTGACTTCAGAGGATGCATAATTAACCATGAAAAATCCAAAAATGTAAAAATATCCTCCAGCAAGTGTCTCAAAAAAAAGTGAGCGCATGAGCGCGCGACCCACGTAACTGCAAAACCTGTTTTTTAGACCAAAAATTTGAAAATGACAAAATTTTCTCCGAATTTGCTCAAATTCGAAGCGAAGACCCTCCATCATGTATCTTGCTCAGTCAATGAAGCCTCGGCCAAAATCCGGAGTGGATCAGGCCTTTTCCACCATTTTAGTGCTCTCCTGGTGCATGCAGTTCCTGTGATGAAAACACTGTCTCGGTTGTATGATGTGTTGTTGTCAGTCATGATGTAGCAATGTGTATGTTCAACCTGTTGAAAATGAAAAATGGGACCTTGGTGTCTTTGTCTCCATCATTATCCTGTGAATGTACCTGCGCTGATGAAGAAGGCGAGACCCCTTCCACGCCATGCGGAGATAGTACTCGCGTTGCTGATGAAGTCAACGAGACCCCTTCCACCCTGGGTGAAGATAGCACTCGTCGTGATGTTGAAACAAAGCTCTGTGACTTCTCTGATATGTTACCACTACTGGTGCACTGGTATGCTCTATCTCAGTGCATCAACCTCAACGATTGAGTCACTGTCCGACTCCTGCTCATACTCTGACTCTGTCTCTGTCATGGCCTGGAACAAGATATTGGCACTATGTATACTGATATAGATGCAGTGAAAAGAGAGTTATGATGTGTGTTTCAACACCCAATAAATATCCCACCGTCAAAACACCATAAGGAAACAAACCATGATAAAATCTCAGTTTTAATTACAAGTGAAACTTGACCAAAGGAAGTGGGCAGCCTTTAGAATATTGGGCAAATCTTGTCAAAGGGAGCAATGCATCATATGAACGTGTTTGTCAATGGGCCATAACAACAGAGTTATAAGTGTAAATGGGCAGTGAAAACAGAGTTATGAGAATGTTTTAATCATTGGGCAGTGAGACACAACACGACCATAATCACCATGGAACACAAGCCTTGACAATGGTAAAGCAATAACGATGGCCATGATGGTATAATGGGTATGAAAACAGTGGGGTTTTAACACATATGCCAAGGTGGATATATATCAATGATACAAGGTGGTAAAATGCTCATAAAACCATCCATATACATTTTAAACCCTGAAGAAACAAAGCTGCCATGACTGTAGGGTTTACTCTTCCATTTCAAATGTTTTGAAATCATCAATGATGCCCCCAACACATTAAAAACCATTGAGCAATTGTTAAAAACCTGTTTGAAGGCCGTTGGAGGCAATCCAAAATGAAACTGGGTGCTCAAAATGAAATTTCGGACCTCTGTTGATGCGTGGGTCGCGCAGCCTCTGCGTGGGTCGCTCAGCCCAAGTGGGTCGCGCCCCTTGCAAACTTACACTGCTGAACTGACCTGCGTGGGTCGCTCTGCCCAGGTGGGTCGCTCGGGCCCCAGGTGGGTCGCGTTTCTCTTGCAGGAAGCTTTTGGAGGCCTTCCCGGTGTCCAAATCGGGCGTGTGATAGCTCGTTGGAAATCTATTGGAGTCTACTTTCCAAAAAAAGTGGAATTATGCAATTTGGATTCCATTTACCCTGTCAAAAATCAAATCTCCCAACACTAGTCAAAATGAGCAGAATGAGGCTGCCTCAAGGCAGAGCGCTGTTGCAGTCAACTTTTGAAGGTCTTCCTCAACTCCAAATTGAGCTCATGATAGCTCATTGGAAAGTTCTTTCTGTCTAGTTATCATTTGACTCATCATGCAAGTCATTTGGCCAACCATGCTAGGAGAAAACTTGATTTTCCCAAGGTCACTTCAGAGGTGCATTCAATTCTCCTGAGGCAACGATATTTTTGACATTTCTCTAAAACCATGATACCTGTGTAAAAAGTGAATGAGGTTTTTCTTCCTTGTCATGTTATGGACAAAAACCTCTCTCAGTTTTCCCAAATTCATCTTTTATTGCTCTGAAAAATCTTTTGAGTGAAACTTATCTCGATGTGTGGAACAAGGGATTTTGTCGAAATGAAGCGAAACGAAGGGGGTAAGGGGCTTCTAAATTCTTGGGGAAATTTTGGGAAGTAGGGAGGGATGTTAGGAAGCAGGGGGAAGTGGAATCACAGAGAGTGAGTGAGGGGAAGGGGTCCAAAAGGGCAAAACACAGGCCTAGCCTAGGAAATTGCCAAGTTTTGGCTAGAAACTAGGGTTTGTGCAAAAATGAGGAATTTAGGGGATCTCAGTGATGGGAAGTGTTTAATTAGGTGAATTAATGATAGGGGAAGGTGTATGAACATCAGGATACAAGTTTTTCGATGATTTGACCATCCAAGAGAAATTACCTCCAAAACCCTAGGAGAGGGAAATGGACCTTTCCTAGGCACAACTGAAGCATGAACGAGATGTAAAAGATGAATTTTGGAACCTGACATGATGATGGCAACCCCCTGAATGATGATACACTCATCTGAATGGTGACATGGACTGACATTTGGACAACTTTGGAAGAAGTGAAAGCAAACCCTAGACCTAATGCCTAGTGACCAAATTTTGCTTGAAGACTCATTGAAATGACAAAATTTGACCTTGACACTTTAAAATGACTTTGAAAGAGCATGTTTGATCACTGGAGGAAGGCTGCAAAGGCTGACTCTAACAGGGTGGCGATAACAAAAAGAGTTTACTTTAAATGATTCTATGGACTGCTTACCTGTTTAAGTTTTGAAGACTAATGAATCTACAAGATTTTGCTAGACTATTATGTACTCAGTTAATCCCACCGTGATCGCCATTATGTTAGTGTGGCGATGAGGTGGCTCAATCGGATAGTAGCCTAGATTTTAGTAATGTAGTAAGGCCTACTGGAGGCTAGTGGAGTCGCCAGGTGGATTTTTAGTTGCTTTGAGGTATATATGTATGGTCCACCACCAGTACTGACAAAAACCAATCTAAGGGAGTTTTTTGGGGTTTTTCTGAGTTCTTTATGTAGTCCTAAGGTTTGTAAGAGTTTCCTACAGCTGAGTCATCATTTCGCTAAGATGGTGAGACAACCAGATTCTACTCTTCTGATTTTAATTGAGATTTTGAGAGTTCCTAAGGGATACCTAGGATGTTTTGACTCAAATTCCCACCATGATTGCCATTATGTTAGGGTCCCGTGATTTCCTGATTGGCAAGCCAAATGACAGTGTAACATCAAACCAATATTTGGAGCCCAAGGATCTAGCCTTCCTAGACTCAGAGAGGGCTCTCTCTATTTGTGTAAGGGATATCCGTGTGTTTGCTTATTATATTCTGATTTTAGGCTAGTTATGAAGTAGGTTTTTTGGTTTTGGTTTTTAGATTGTGAGGGATGAAACTGATCAAAGATATAAGATAGGTAAAAAGATGTCAGATCAACTGGGCTATGGGGTCGAAAATATCAAGAAAGCTATCAGATGGTGATACAAGGCTATTGAAGGGCCGATTTGATTCGAGGTAGAAAGGATCTTTGGGAAAAATGGAATAAAATGGACATCAAGTTTGGGAACAACAAAGGATTTCAAGCATAACTAGTTTAATAGCTGACATAAACATGGTAGGGAAAACCATTAATCATGAGAAATGTAACTATAAGCTAATCAGTACATAGAAATAAACATTCAAGCCATACATAGATATATATAACTCTCTAACTTTGGGAAATGGCTATTAGACTTTGGGGAAATATACTTAAGACAGGAAAACAACTCAAAACACTATGCCAAAACGCCTAAACACAGCACTTCAAGTTATTGGGCACTTTGAAAACAAGATTGCATAGTCTTAGGCAAAGGGCAAGATCAGAACAAGACCTCCTTGGTTCAACAAACGACAATCTAATTAGTCAAAGAGAAATTTCATGGATGGAGCTATGGCTAGCCATGAGTAAGTAGAGCATACCGTAAATCATACTTAGCATGCATGAAACCATGAATGAAACCAACAACAATATCCTTAAGTTATTAAAGAGCAATCAAGAATTCTTTAATATGACTAAGAATGAAGAAAACATGGAAGCTATGAAGAAACAGGAAATTTGAGGTGCCTCCAAGGGCATGTCTCAAATTTGTTCTCTATTTTTCTATAGCAAGCAAAAAACATGGATTTATGAATGAAAACTAGGAAACAAAATAAAGAGAGAGACAATATACCATTCTACCAAGTCATGGAATCCAATAACAATCCTCTTTCATCATCCAAGAACATCCAAGAGACTATCCAAACGAATGAGACAATTATTTCTTCGAAATCTTATATGACCATATATTTCTTCTATCATCAAGTTTAGCCTTGTTTACAATGAAATTCTTTGGAATAAATAGGCTCAAGTGAGGAAAACCTCTTAGTTCACTTTGCACTCTCATTGGCCTATCCAAAATATCTAATCTTGTCCTTGAGGTTTTGCAAATCCCAAGGCACAAAATATCTCATAAAATATCTAAAAAATGCTAAAAGAGGGAAATAAATTGACTTTTCATAACTTCTCATGTGTAAAAATAGCTAAACTCACATGAGGAAAAAGCAGTTTTTAAAGGTTCAATTTTTACAAAAATACTCAAAAAATACATCAGCAAAAGGTCCCCTAACTTGCCGGCAACGTTTGGCAGCCTTCCCAATGTCAAAACGAGGCTCATGATAGCTCCTTGGAAAGATATGAGTGTCTAATTTCTGGAACAACTTGAATTTTCCCAATCTAATTCCTGGAAGTCCTCCAAAAGCAGGCCTGTGTGTAAAAAAACCAGAAAATAAGCTTTGCTGATAGACCGGGCTGAGTGTAGAAAAAGCGGGTATTTTTCGCCATTTCTAGGGAGAAAATCATCTTCAAATGTCCTCAAAATCACTGAGTGTGTGCTCCTAAAATTGTGGCATCCAATGATACCATTCTCCTCCTTTGATGATCCTCCAAACTGAAATGGCGAAGCCCATGAGTTTTGGCCAAAAACCCAAAAATGCCAAAAAACCAAAATATGTCAAAATTTGCCCAAAATTGGTGAGTATGATCCTCAAGGGTTCTCAGCAACATGTTGTGAAGCAAAAGCCAAAATCTGAAGTCCTGATGTGTCTTTCCTCACTTTCTGTGCCGGGCGCTTCCCTTTAGCCTCCTTGAGCTTTTCTTGAGCAGCCTTCAACTTGTGCCGGGCAAACTGATTTAAATTTTTATAATGCCTCGTCATTCTCCTTTGAAGGTTTAAATCTCTGTTTGCCTTCTCCAATTTCTTATCCAAGTGTTCATTGACTCTCTCAAGCCATGCCTCCCTATTGTTCTCTATCTCCTATTCGAACAATGCAGTGAGAGGGGTAGATTGGAAAAGGGCTTTTTCCTCTTCCTTTTTCTTCTCAAGGGCCTTTTTAAACCCCATGGTTCTTGGCCTCTTTCGCCGAGGCTGATATTCTCCTTCACTTTCATTGAACTCGCCCATGATTTCTTCCAACCTTGCTTGGGCTTTGGAGGCCTCCTTCTTGTACTTGGTCGCCTGTGTCTCATAAACAGCCATATGGACACTCATTTGCCTATTTTGGATTTGCAGGAATTGATTGAAATTCCTAGCTATATGAAGATCATCCTTCAATGCATCAATTTGGCTTTCTCTATGGATCCAGAGGCTTTCTAGAATCCGAGCCTCATTATCACTATCATCACTTTGGATTTGGATAATGTCGAATGCACTCTCTTGTTCATGACTTCCTTCCTCTTTACCCTTCCCTTTGCTTTGGGTGGCTATTCTAGTGCTCTTCGTCCTAGGCAAATCAATCATGGGCTTCTTTGGAAATTTTCCTTTACTTTGGAGGGCCCTTGTCACATTTGGAGTGACAACCCTAGGCACTCTCTTCTTTGATGTCCAGGGCTTAGCCTTTTTAGGAGAAGAGGGCATGGCCCCTTTACCTTTGTCGCCTTGCTTCTCTTCTTTTTGAGTTTGTTGTTATTCTTGAAAAGGTTGTTGTTCCTGAGGAGGTTGTTGTGTATCATCTTTTGGATACCCTTGCTCATCACTGTCATGCCCTAGTTCATCATCTTCATGTTTCTGCTCTGTCTCATAACGTTGCTATGTGTCCTCTTTGGACTGTCCTTGCTCATCACTATCATGCTGCCCTTGTTGCTCTGTCTCGCCCTCACTGTCATGATGTTGTTTGTCATCATAAGGCTACTCACCCTCATCATGAGTCTGTTGTTCTTCATGTTGCTGCCCTCCATCATCAGTTTGTTATTCTTCATGTTGTTGCCCTTCACCCTCTGTTTCTTGTTCTTCATGCTGCTGCCCTTCATCCTCTTCCCCATCATCATGATCATGCTCTTCTCCCTCTTCAGGTTCTTCAGCTTGCTCTGTAGTAAATTTGAGCTTTTTAGGAATAGGTCTGCTAGAAGAAGGCGAGGGATGATGAGTAGGAGATGTAGGGGATGTATGGACAGGAGGGACAGTGGAGAAATATAGATGAGTGATGAAAACATCCCAAGAGACCTCTCTCTTTTCAAGCTGATGAAGAATGATTATTTTGATGAGAGAGTGATGGAAAAGACAGGCTATTTTCTATGAAGGAGGCTTCTTCTGAACAGTGGAGGCCATTTTCTCGATGCTCATGTAAGAAGAAAGAAAGATTTAGCAATCTGGCCCTAGTGAAATACATGAGCAGTTGAATGTGATAGGCATAGATTCGGGATAATCTTCCCTCACAAGTGAAGTACTTCAGGATAATCTTCATGAGAGGGGCATAGCTGGCTAAAAGATATGAGAAAGGGAAAATAGAAGGACATGACTCTCTATGCTCAGGCTTTAGAAAGGGCTTGTAATCATCTGAGTCCAAATGGCTTTGCTTAAACCATTTCTCACCAATATAGGGGATTTTAGTAGCCTTGGAGATGGACCTTGGAGAAAATTTTAAGTCAAGGCCTACCAACTAGAAATGCTTATCTTGAAACCTCAAAGCGCAAAGGTGTGTGAAAGGAGAGAAACTCTTCACATCTTGCACGCTTTGACAAAAATCTAAACACCCGACCTCATGGAAATTGAACAAGACTGATGGGTGTGCATTCACTTATTTAGTGGAAATAGGTTCATATTTCTTATGCAATCCACTCCTACTATCCTGCCTGGGAGGCATCTTGTTATGGATGCTATCTGCAAAACCAAACTGCCTCGAAAGGTTTTCAGGAAGGTTTCCTCAAACAAAAAATTTGTCTTCTTTGTCAATCACTATTTGATCAAGGTAAATTTTCCTCAAATGCTGTGTGAAACGTTTTCTTTGATATAGGTCTCTGCTCCTCTCAAAACGCTGCTCTTTCCCCTTTGTATGCCAATCAACAATTAAATGTAACAATAAGCACACAGTCAACTAAAATGTATACACACAGTCAAAGCGTCACTGTGTTTAGGTAAGGTCATCAATCTCCTTGTGTTTTGGTGTGAGCACAAACAACCCTGTAGCAGTCAAACAACAAAAAAATCCTCACAATCAACACACCCTCCTTATACTTCATTGTTTTTCATACCCAGTTTTGACAAAAACACCTTCAGACTGATTTAACAGCTTCATTCACTAAGGTTTGTTTCATGTAAAAAAAGGAAGCACTGACTTTGCTCCTCACCATAGAAGGAGGACTTCAAAAATAAAAGAGCACTCATACAATGATCATTGTAGTTGAAATTAGGATCCCTGTTTCATTTTCCAACACTTAGTTTTCCTTTCTAAAACTACTCCCCCTTCTAACACTATTTTTGAGGACAGTTTATCAGGCTTTTGACATCAATAAAAAATCACCATTCTCACTATGTTCACCTTGAGAAAACATAAACCACAGCAAATCTCGAGTTTTAAACAAAACTATCAACCCTTCTAAGAACTATTTTCTCCATTATAAATGCTGACAGAGGTTAGCTTTGTTTTCTCATAGTAAGGTTACCTTCACACTTTTTACGAGACCTTCACTACTGTGTATATTTGGACTTGCAGGTTTATGTCGATGCACTGTTCTGAGGGCATTGTTTAGGCTCTTTGAAGCTAGAATTATCACTTCACTATCAACCAACTATAACTTTCTTCCAAAACATTCACTCAAATTACATTGATTTATACCAAAGGTTTTCACCGTTTCAAAACACCATCTAGCAATTTGAATTTAGCAAGGGGGCAAAACAAAATACCTTGGAGGTCGAGGGCAACCCTTGTTTGACAGTTTCGAGCAGCTTTCAGGGCTTTTGGAAACGTTTTGATGGTTTGAAACATGCGCGTCACGTTTAATTGATAAGGCGTCGCGCAAAGAACAACTATTGGGTCACTGTCGAGCTGACATGACCGGCGCTTACAGGCGTGCCGCGCGCCACGCAACAACTAAACCCCCGTGTAAAACTCCTCCTGAACGCACCGCGCAACTCTACAGGCACGCCGCGTGGCCTAAAAAGCCCGAAAACTCTGTATTTAGCTTGAAATTCCTCTTCTCTGGTCTCGTGAACAGCAAGAGGAGTGTTGTTTTGCGTTTTGATAAATTCAAAAAGAGCTTGCAACGGTCCTCAACCCCTTTTGAAAGTGAACAAGCCAAAGTCCCTTTCACATTTCATTGGTGAGGGTTTTTTAAGAGAGGCTTGAAAATGCCCTTCTAAACAAAACTTGAATCTTTTTTCTTTAAAACACAACCTGATACATTTTTATTCGGAAAAAATGTCATAGTGATAGTGACCATTTGTTTTATAAGCCCGACCCCTTTTTGAAATAAAACAACCTTTTTAAGAATCAAAGCTTTTACTGCTTCTCATTAAGGAATGAAAACTGGTCTTCCTGTTGTGATACCTGCATTGTGGAAGAAAAATCTTCTCTGAGCCATATGAAGGATTGTAGATGTGCCTTTTGAGGGAAACCACCTTTTACTGGGGAAAAACTTAGCTGCAATTTCCATATTCTTTTTCCTCCTCTTGTCTTTGTGTTGCTAATTTGCTATCACTTTTGACAAGCTTCCTAAAAAGGTCTTTATGAATATACAAAGCAACACCTTTGGAATAACAACATTAGTTAGTGTCTCCTCATTGAAAAAGGACACCTGTAGGAAAACAAACTGTGTTATGTGAGATTCTCATTGACACTATGAGGGGGATAGCTTCACCCTTTTGAAACCTACATTGACCCTGTCTTCTCCTGATGCTTTGGATATGGTCATGCTCATTGTGAAAACTAAATCAGATGGAAGGTGCTATTGGAGTTTCTTTTTGACTGTGGGTAAAAATAAAATAGGGGATGATCCACTAGAGTTGAAAAGTGAATAAGGGAAGTTGCCCCTTTGTTCTTCTGTGAAGGAGGTCTTCAAGAAACCTAGGCTTCATTGTCATCTGTCCATCAAGAGGGCACTTCTTCTGAAAACTTCTTCTCTACTCAAACTGCAACAGCAAGGTACCTTTAACCTATTTTCATAAGGAAAATGCCTTCATTTGAAATGGTGACATGCCTTATTTTCTTTGAATGCTGTTCCAGAATTTTGAAACTCATGCCATAATCCTTCTTACATTTTTGTGAGCTTGTGTGTTTAGTTGCAATGCATTTATGGGAAAACTAAGCTCAAATCGCCTTCTGTCCACTATGATGAGTAATTTTGAAAGAAAATTCTCTATGAATAGGAAGGACAGTACCATTTGAAAGGAAATCATCACTCTTAGGCCTGTGTCATGACCCATCTCTCAACCACTTATCAACTCTATTTTGCTTAAAGGAACAGAGACCAAATGTTAAGCCTGTTCATCAAGGAGATGAGTTTTTGTAACTTTTAAGGAATTTATACCCCTCAACCAGGTTTGTTCATTTCTTGGTTTCAGACTGTCTTTGAAAAGAGAATCTATAATAGGATATGAGTCAGCTTCATTGATATTTTATAGTGCTGATGCTTTTCCTTTGTTTTTTGACATAATTGCCCTGTTGATAAGCTTTCAACTATCTTCTACTGCTCTTACCATTTGTCTCTTAGTCAGTGAAAACCCTAGAATCGATCACTGCACTGGTCCTCTGCTTATAGATGAAGGAGGCCTATTTTGACAAATGTCTGGTTTCCTTTCAAACTCTGTCTCAACCAAATGAAGAATGTTTTATAAATCATACTGATAGTGGCTTCTCTTATACCTGATGACAGAAGTTAGTTTGAGCCCAAGACTATTTGACTCATTTGGCCATCTGTTTAACAATATTTCTTCAATGATGATGAACCTATTAGCTTCACATTCTATCTCAAATAATAGTGAACTCATGCAAATTAGTTTTAAAGCCCACTTCTTTGCCTCTGCCTTTAATCATCATTTTACTTCAGAAACCTTTAGTTGTTGTCTCACTGTAACCAAAGTTTGTCTTTACAGTTAGTGAAAAACTTCAAAACAAACTTTACCTTTGGCCCTCTGCTTATAGATGAAGGAGGCCCTCTTATTCTTCAACCCTCTACTTATGAAATGAAGGAGGTTCTTCAATCTTCAAACCCTCTGCTTATAGATGAAGGAGGTTTTTTAGTCATGTCATATCATCAGTTTTTTGATAGTGTTATTTTTCCTTTCACTGTCCTTTCATGCTTTGACTGTGATCACAAGAGCTTAATGAAAAAATATCTGCTCTATAGTTGCATCCCAGGCTCAAAATCACATTTTGGAGAAGCTGTCTTCTCATGTGGAACCAAAAAAAATGTCTCCTGGGAATGCTGGCCTACTTCTGTTCTTAAAAGATTCATGAAAACACTGTAAAACCACCTAAAATCAGTTTGACCTATGGTACATGTATAGCTGAGACTTGAGGGTTTATTAGTGGCGCGACCTAGGGTTGTAACCAACTTTACTTGCAGAATGGGAGGTCTGTTATGACTGGTCTATAATAGATATAGGTTCTTTTGGTTTAGGATAGATTTCCAAGGGAGAAATGCCTAAAGCGCAACTACCTAACTTAGGGGAGACCTTTTGGACAGATTTGGATTGTTTCTTTGGAGCTGATGGGAAAACTAGTATGGCTGAGGCTAGATAAGACTTGATAATGAGGTTTCATCTCGTCATGGGCAGGCTGAAAGGTAAGAGGGAAAAAAAAATTATGGGTGTTTTACAGCTGGAAAATTTGACAATTTTTCAGATCAGCTGCTAGAAAACTTGGCTGTTACAACTAGTCATCACCAAAAAGTGAAAAATATTGATGACTAACAGCCCTAAACGATGTTTTTTAGAAAACCAGGAGCAATGGTCCCATGTTTCTCACACCAAAATTTGTACTCCTCAGATAGATATTTATAACGAGGTATGGTGCAAATCAAACAGAGATCGTATGCCAAATTTACATCCCCGGGAAGTTGAAACACCAATTTACCCAAACAGGGCCCATAGTTTTGGCGTTTCATCTCCTAGGGTTAGGTTTTTGGATGTTTAGAGCTTTATGTTGTTTCTTAGTAATAAATAGGCCCTTGAGCCTCATTGTAACACAATTCAGAGGCTTATAGCTGCCACATCTCTTCTCAGAGATAAGCTACCAGCACCCTAGCTAGTTTATTTCCATTATGTCTATAAGCATATTTATGTTATTTTATATTAATGAAATGAAGTATTATTTCCACTGCATATTTGTATTTATTTATATTTCTATATTTTATTGCATTCTTGCATAAATCTGAATCAGTGGTATCAGAGTAGTCTACTCTTTCTCTGGTTTTCTTCGCATTTCCCCAACGCAATTAGGGTATAAGGAGTTAGGGCTCATTCTAGTTGAACCCTTGCAAGATCAGCCTCACAAACCTTGAAAATCTCCCATGGCTGAAGAAAAGAAAGACAAGGGAGTAGGAGATCCTATCAAAATATTTCTTGAGGAGGCCCCTGAGAAACGAACGAACACGATGATGGATAACTTTTCTCAGATCCTTCAACGGATGCCCACCTACAATGCATCTGCTTCCAAAAACCACTCTAGAGGTGCCACTCCCTTCAAGGTATAGGTAAAATTTTACATTCCTGTATTTGAAGGGCAGATAGATGCAAATGTCGTCGATAGATGGTTGAATTTGCTAGAAAGGTATTTCTTATTCCATGATTTCTTTGACCGAGAAAAGATTATTTTTGCACTCCTCAAAGTCGCCCCTGTAATATTCCCAATTAGCCCAAGCTAATGGCAATATAAAATTTTGTTTCATTTTTCTGTTTCATGAATAACATTGTAAAGGAGGATCAATAAAAGTCCAAATCAGCAAAATAAATCAATGCCACATGTGAACAAAGCTAAATCTGGGATATTTACATAAGCACACTTAGGTGTGAAAGAGGTTGGACCATTTGACCAAGTCAACTAGGACCAAATCAACAGTGCTATCTAAACAGAGTGAATCTCCTAGATGCACAACACAATTTTAGTTGGAGGCTATACATGTGAAAGGAGCTAAATCATTGAGATGGTTTAGGGTTTGGCATGAATTTCATCTTATAAAAGGAAGAGGAGGACAACAGAAGAAGGTTGTTGATTGAGTATATTTCTAAATATATTGTTTTTTTAGACATATATCATTCTCTTGCTGTTTAGCTGAGAATATTGTTGTTTAGCACTAGGGTGTTCCTGATCGAGAATCCCACCTCTTCCATTGAGTAACTCTTGGAGGAGCCTTGCTGATCTTTTCCACTATCAGGCATTTTTCCAAGCTCATCTTCCAACTACAATGCAGACCCTATTGAGGGTTTGGTTGTCCTTGTAAGTTGCAACAAGTGGAGGTTAGATCTACTCAGATCTAAGCCAATCTAGTGCCTCTTTTCAGTGGGAAAGCCATCTATCCCCTTGATAAGAGAGCATTAGATCTTTGGAGTTGCATTTCTAGGTCTTGGCATCAGGCCAAACCAGTGCTAGATACTACAACGTAGTTTACCTTCCAGGACTGCGTTATTTGCAAGTGTACAGTTGTAGGGTGTTTTGACACACATTTGAAGGAGAGATATTTGGTGTTGGGGTTTTGTCCTTCACTATGGTGATCCATGGATTATACTTCTGATCCATGTTCTATTTAGAGATGATCTAATTCTATTGTATTTATCTTGAAAAATTTCTGAATATTACTGCAAATCTGCAACATTAGATCTCAGATCTACTCTTTGTGTTTCATGCTTTGCTCAAAACCCCAAGGGGAATTTGTAAAGGAGCTCTTCTAGTGTACATATCTGATATAGATCTAATATTTTGTACACAGATCTGCTCTAGATCTGGAGTGTAATATGCAACTGCTACATCTCTTTAAAATAACGTTGTCAAGCCATTTTTCAGTCAATACATGTGTTGCAGCCCCTCTTTTAAGGAATTTCTTCTATTCTTGTCTTATGTATCCTGTTGTACATTGTATCGGCCTCATTGGGGATCTAATTAATTTATATATATATGAATGATGAGCCTTATTATTTTTCTCCTGCTGTTTCTCAGAAAAATTGCATTATTTTCCTGCAGTATTGTTGCATATTGTTTCAGCCCCATTCTTGGGTGTTTTCCATCCATACAAGGTGTGGGAGGTCTGTTTACCTCACCTAGTTTGATTTTTTTTTCTCTCCTATTGGATTTAGATGCTAGATATATATATCTAAGGGATCCATGAGCTGCAAATTCATTTCAATGCACATACTTCTGAAAAATGTGTTATTCTAGCAGGTATTGTTGAATCTTCCCTTTTGGGGATATTACAATGGTATCAGAGCAATCATCTTGGCACAACCTATGATTTTATTTCTTAAAGAGAAAATATGTCTCCAGAAGAAGATCAGCCTCTCACTAACAAAAGAGAAGAGGTATCTAAAAAGAAGACAGAAAAAAATTAATTACACCAATGATGATAAAGACAAGGGAAAAACCCCTGAATCTAGAAGTGATGAAGATGGAAAGGAGTTTGAAAAAACCCTTTTGAAAGCCATGCAAGATCTTTCTAGAGAGATAAAAGAGATGAGAATGGATAGAGTCAAGG
The DNA here is from genome assembly GCA_034641835.2 of Pinus albicaulis. Taxonomy (NCBI): domain Eukaryota; kingdom Viridiplantae; phylum Streptophyta; class Pinopsida; order Pinales; family Pinaceae; genus Pinus; species Pinus albicaulis. The sequence goes on along the minus strand of CM076581.1, from coordinate 888,319,217 downwards.
AATCTCCTAAGATATTTCATATTGGAGAAATCTCTAGCATGTCTCATCACTGGAATGATCAACCAGTGAACCAACCACAAGCTCCACAACGTTCTACCATGCCTACTTTTTTGGCTGTGAAAAATGATGGGCCTCAAGAGAAAGCATCCCTTAAAGACTACTTTGAGGAATATGAGTCTCAGAATCAGAGATTCAAGGATCACTTGAGTTTTCAAGAGCTTTTTCATCTCAAGGACAAAAGAAGAAGACCAAGGCATCAGCATAGAGATGGTGGATTCACTCAGAATCATGATCGACATCACTCTACAGGAAGAGTTTTTTAACCCAAGTTTGATGGTTCATCCACTTTTTCTACCAAATCATGGGTAGAAAAACTGGATATCTACATTCAATTGAACAAGGTCCCTGAGATGGAAGCTAGCTAGATTGCAGCGCTGCACTTTGAAGGTGAAGCACACAACTGGTGGTTCCATGGCTTGTCCACATTGGGTCATTCCAATGTGACTGCTTATTCTGATTTCATTAGAAGACTGGTGGAGAGGTTTGATAGAAAGGATCCAAAAGCACCTTTCATGAGTCGTGCAAAGTTGAAGCAGTCAGGTAATACAGAGTCTTATATTTCTGAATTTTTGAGATTATCTGTTATGGTTCCTAAATTGTCTGCAGCAATAAGGGTGTACATGTTCATCAATGGCTTAGATGAACCTCTGCATGGATTAGTTAAATCTACCAAGTCCACTATCTTGCATGATGCCATTGAGAGGGATAGAGACCTTCAAGATGCCTTGCCAAAAGCAAAGGCAGACTTTCAGAACAAGCCCTCTTTTCCTTCTAAATGAAAGGAAGAGAAAGCTTCTCCTTCAAAGGAGAGCTCATACAAGAAGCCTCTTGATGATGAAGTCTGGAGAGATCTAAGAAAGAAGAAGCTATGCTTCACCTGCCAAGAACCATGGGTACCTGGACATAGATGTGCTACTGTTAAAGCCCATTATATAGAGGTCTTCTCAGTTCTTGAAGAAGATGAATATGTTGAACCAAGAAGGGGTCACAACGCTAACAATGTTGAAGGAGATCCAACACCATCAGGAGATGGAAATGGAGAATTTTCTCCTATTGGAGGAACTCCTGCATCCTTGAGAGGAGTACCTAAGTAATTGACCTTAATATTTCAAGTTTCAATCATGAATCAGAGGGTTTCTGTGTTGATTGACAATGGGGCTACCCACAATTTCATTTATGATCATCTTGTGCAATGGAGGGAAATACCCACTGATATTTTTGAGGGATTATCTGTTTTGGTCCTGGGAGATAGAACAATGTAATGCATGCATTATGTCCCATCACTTTCAGTCACCATGGGATCCTACACTTTGGTGGATCACTTCTTTGTAGTTGAAATACCAGACACCAATGTTATTTTGGGTGTTCAATGGTTGATTGCATTGGGGAAAGTCACCACTGATTAGGAGGCTTTCCAAATGGAATGGGTGGACAAGAAGAGTGATGCACCTCAAATGATCAAAGGCATGCATAATTACCCCTCACACAACACTTCCACATAAAAAAAAGAGATGTATTTGTGCAGTGGAAGCAAGGACCTCACTATCCCATCTATTATGTTTATGAGATTTCTACAAGGGACACTCTTATCTAGTGGAAAACCGCCTGGGAGGCCACCTGATTCAATTTTGGTGAGAGATATCTCACTAATTGATGCTCCAAAATCATATCCAGGAGGGATGGGAGCATTAGAAGACGCAACTATAGTGTTGGAAGGTTTAGGCAAGAACAAGAAGGAGGGATAATTTCTTCTCTCATCATCATCACCCACATTCATTTCTAATTTTGCGCTGTTGGAGGAGAAGAAGGGAAGGTATGGCCAACCTACATGTACCTTTGGCATAGGAGATGTCAAATAAAAGATCAACAACATGACAAACATTCTTGTTGATGCATCATCAGCGTTGTCACTGTTGGGGAGTGTAGATCTATATTGGAAATCCCAACTGTTGGTGGATTATTCCAAAGATCTTCACACTTGTATGATACTTGATCACCAACTGCATGAAGAGGGCTATCTAGTCCATGAGGGAGTAATCTATCATCATGATAGGATCTTCTTACCTAGAGCCTCCAAGCTCAAGGGGAGGATGCTACAAAGGGACTACAAGGATTTTTGTTTCAGCCCTACCTATTCTATGCAGATCTACAACACTATAATGAGATGCTTTGAATGGGAAGGCTTTGGAGGAGAGCTAAATCAGAATTTTCAAGAATACATGAGCTATGTGGAGTTGAGGCAGCCAAGGGACTCTATAAAAGAGTCATTTCAGCCATCTCTTCCTTCTTTTTGAAAGAGGAGAAACATCTATGCACAAATCCATGTACATGAGAGACATTGTTGGTGAAAAATATGATCATGTAAAGCAAGTTTCATTTTCTGATTTGACATATTATTTCACCATGTTTATGCAGGCCATGACTCTAAGGAGGAGTGATGAATCATGTAAATCTCATGGAAAACATTGGGCCACTAAAATTTCTGAATTTGGCCTCTCCCTTTTTGTGCAAAGGGAGAATTTATTTCATGATGGGTGCTTCCCAAAGGCACCAAACATATCTCACATTTTCAGCGATGGTGAGATGACATGTGCAACAAGTAAGTGGTGGGGAAACCACTTACCATACCTTGATCTAATGCAGGAAGGAGATGCATTGCACTGGTATCATATGTGGGATTATGACCCACCTCCTCATGCTCCAATTTCTGTTTGTATATATGTAATTTTGCTTCCATACCTTGATGATATAGTTGTACTTTTTATAGGATTGTATGGAGGGAGGATGGGAAGCTTGTATGTACCACATGGGATGGAAACTCTCTATGTAACATGTTGTTGACAATTGTTGTCTCCCCTAGAGATAATCTAGAGTTTCCATAGACCAGTGCCTAGGACATCTTATCATAGCAAGGAGCATATAATATAGCTTGGGTGTCAATCCAAAAATCTCTCCTGCTATCTCTTGTAGAACAAGGAAATTGATTTAAATGGGACCAGATTCTACAGAAACTGTCACAAAGAAAGTTTTGTTGCAGAGTCAAGATGTAAAGCTCTAATATAGAAGCATCAGACAGTTAAGAGACAATTTACTGTAAAGAGGGCCGATTCAAGTAATATATCACAGAAATCAAATATCAGAAGGAGTGCGGAGTGAAAGAAACATGAGGAGAATACTAGTTAACCTTGAGCTGATACCCAGATACACAATAGAACCATATATGGGCTTATCAATCTATGAATCCATACATGACAATGGCGTTTTAAAAGCACCCTCCCAAAGCAACTAATATAGCAGAAAAATGGATGAAACGAATATGAAACAGTATATCATGCCTGAGCCTATTTAAAGCGCTTGACTGATTTAAGTATGGGCATCAACTAGGATGAATCCTTACCTAAATCCAGTGAGCCACTCGCATTCTAGTAACATGATACAATAAGATGTACGAAATGGAATATTGTATTAAACACATAAGAAAGCTTTACATACTGTGAGATATCAAAGACCAGAATCCTCTAAAACAGACAGAACTCCTCCTCACTGAGACCCTACGGGCTCTGAGCTTTCATACAAGAGTCTTTACAAAATGTATACAAAGTGCCTTTCACTGCACAATTTTCTGATACAAGTCTGAAACCCTTACAGTTTATTTCTTCCTTCTTTTTATAGAGGAAGGAGAAGAGGAAACAATAAAAGAAGTAGGTGAAACATTTAATTTGCTTAATTTGAACAAAAAGGTGGAAACATTCGCGCCCCTGTTGCTTAATTAATATGCTGAGCTATAGGTACTCTGAGGCCGTCTTCATGAAGTAAATGTTGTAGGTGCAAAATTCTCCAGGGATAAGACATGAAGAATAAAATATTTAACATTCTATACTTTCCTGAGGAGAATTTGGCTGAAATAAACTTTGAGGGCATTGTTTTCTGTGAAAAGATCTTTCTAGTGATCTGCAGGGTCTTCGATCTGGTACTTTGCCTCCAAAAGGGTATTTAAAAGCCCCCAAAGTCCTTAAATACATTTCTTTAATCCCCTGCTCTTCACTAATATTCTCTACCTGCGCCATTAATTCTTCATCTGCTCAACCTGTGCATTTAAATGACCTTGGAGGGTTTGATAGATTTAAATCCTTGCTTTCTTTAATAGTGGTCATATCATAGCGACTCCCAGGTCTTTTTCATAAATTTTGGTCCTGAAACACAATCCTGTCATGCATTCTTGACTTCTGTAATGGTGGTCATGAGTAATGGCCATTTCTTCGTCGTTGCAGCCTGAAAAACCCACAAACCTGTTAGAGAAAACCAGACACCAGGGTAATGGATGTGGCAGTGACCACGGAGTGGTGATATGGACTAAGTGAAACGATGAGGAGAAGCAGGGTGATGGAGGAATGAAGGGTGGCAACGAAAAATACAGTGGGACAACGTTGTATGGACGAGGCGGAGACACACAACATAGACACATAAATGATGTATGGGAATGGTGGAGGTGAACGCGAATGACACATGGGCATACGAGAGACTATACGGAAGGGGTGACGTGGAGATGAACTTGGGCGGTCAGCGAGCGTAAACGATTCTGGACCATACGATCCGTAACCAGAATCAACGGTTAACAATGTATTGGAGACAGATAGAAAGGTGGACCCAGGGCATTGTACGCTGGGCTTAACACATGCGCACCTTCACAGCGTGACGATCATCGGATGGTGCCTCTCAGATTGAATGGCTCACACGGATTTCGCTACGCGTCTTGAGTCAGATGTTAACACGCGAAATGGAGCAGTTTTGGAATAGTGTAGAGGGGCACGTGGCGCATTACGTATGGAATCACTGCGATTTGCGGAAAACCTCTAGCCCTTCAAAGGTGGTGTGGAATATACAGGTTGGTTTTCGAGCAGACGCGAGGACCACAAAATCCATGCGCTGTGGTGCGTTGATCCGAGTTTTGATCGGGCGGCTGAGATTGTGCCAGATGGCAATATACGGTAAGCACTTTTGGTCTGGTGCATGGTCAAGGGGCAGGGTTATGTGGAATAGAAAATTAGAAGGGCTAGGGCCAGAAGGGCTGAACCTTGAATACTCTCGGGCGCGACCTTTCAAACCTGCACAGCGTAATTTGAGGGCTCAGGACGGTGACGATACGCAGAAAACGAGTTCCTCAGGTCCCGACAGGAAATTTAAAAAGGTTCAGGAGGGACGGGAAGCCAAAAATTAAATGAGGGGCTGACATGGATAAAATCGGCTCCAACTGGGGACGGCGTGTTCATACTTGGACGTGTCGAGAAGCTGTAGACCTCCTGACCATTATCTTATGTAAGCTCTGAGGACTCTGCCCTTCCAAACCCTTTCTCTTCATGATTCATTAACTTTCTCACCATGTTTAAACAAAAACTGTTAGCAAAAATAGTATACAGTATGGTACATAAGGCGCTCGCTGCCTGAATCAGAACTGGAAATAGGGCTTTAAAAATTGTCCGTTTACAGGGGCATCCAGTAAATCGCCCTGTAAATTCTCCAATATAAACGTGTTATTGCCTCCTTGTTCCACAATTTTAAATGGGCCAAACCACAATGGATCAAATTTGCTATGCTTTCGTTTTTCAGCGCTCCGGACATCCCATCTGAGAACCAGATCACCAACCTGCAATTTCCTATATTTTGCATGCTGATCAAATATGTTTTTCATTCTTTCCTGATATTAAGCTAATCTTTGATTCACTTGGCCCCGTGTTTCCTCTAATTCCACCCACTGATTAATTCTCCTGACCATATCGTCTGGTTCTTCCTGACTCTCCTGGATGAAACGTGCCACTGGTAAGGCCAACTGCACAGGAAACACAGTTGCTCGTCCATATACCAATTCATAGGGAGATTTCCCAATTGCTCGCTTGTTGTTTATTCTATTTTCCCATAAAGCAAATTTCAATTGAGAATCCCAATTCTTCTGATTTTCATTTATAGTCTTTTTCAGGGCCCTCACTAGGGTTTTGTTGGAAGATTCCGCCAAGCCATTTCCCTGTGGGTAGTAAGCTATGGAGTGCTTGAGTGAAATATTGTATTGTTGACAGAGATTCAAAAAAATTTCATATTTGAAGGCCTGTGCATTATCAGTCACTATTCTGGCAGGGCAGCCAAACCTGGATATGATGTTCTCCTCCATGAACTTTATGATGACAGTGTCAGTAACATTCCTTGCAGGTATGGATTCCACCCATTTTGTAAAGTAATCTGTGGCTGTCAATATCCATTTATGTTGGCCACTTTATGGGGGATGTATTTCTCCAATAAAATCTATTCCCCATTGTTGAAATGGCTCATTCACATGAATTGGAATCAGGGGCAGAGCTGCCAACTTCTGTCTCTTAGCAAATTTCTGACACTTATCACATGCTCTAACCCAAGTAAAAACATCTCCAAATAATTTTGGCCAGTAGAAACTAGCTTTCAGTATTTTATGAGATGCGGCCCTCCAGTTGTAATGGCCTCCACAGATTCCTTCATGAAATTCCATCATTATACTTTCTACTTCATCCTCTGTGAGGCACAATAGTAGTATGCCTGAAGGATCTCTCCAATATAATTGGCCATTGGCAACTATGTAATTTTGTGACTTCAACCTTAGAGCTCTGTATTTTGCTTTATCACAGCTGGGAGGAAAGCTGAGTGTCAAAATATGTTCTACTATTTCTTTGTACCATGGGCTGGTGAGGTATTTCATGTGTACTTCTTGAGTAGCCATCTTCAGCCCTTGCTGTTCTTTTCCGTTTTCAGACTCTTCGTTTGCTACCATGGACAAATTTATGCCTAAAGTCTGATAATTTGCTTCAGATAAAATCTTGGCTAGCCCCTGCCCTTTAATTAGCTTAGTAGGTCTGATATCCAAATCATATTCCTGTATTTTTGCAATCCATCTTCCTCTTTTTCCTTCACTATCTCCCTGAATGAGAATATCTTTAACTGCTGCAGTAGGGACATATGCAGTAATGTGGGACTGCAAAACATACATTCTGAAGGCTTTAAGAGACTTTACTAGGGCGTATGCCTGCTTCTCCAATATATTATATTTCGATTCAGCATCATGAAGTACTTGGCCGAAAAAGGCAATAGGCTGCTCATATCCATCTTCATTTTTCTGCAATAACACTCCAGCTACTGTATGAGGTGATGCAAAAGAAAAGATCATGAATGGATTTGCATAATCTGGTCCACCTAGCACAGGGGCTTCAATAAATGCAACTTTAATTCTAGCAAAGGCCTCCCGTGATTCTTGTGACCATTTCACCTCATTATTCTTTTTCAGCATATCAGTTATGTGCCTAACTATCTCAGCATAGTTAGGAATAAACCTTCTCAGGAAATTGATTCGGCCTAAAAACACTTGCACTTATTTTTTATTCCTGGGGAGAGGAATACCATTTATCACCTCCACTCTTTTGGGGTCTATCCTTACCCCATATTTAGTCACAATATGCCCCAAAAGCTTGCCTTCCTCTAATGAAAATAAATACTTTTGTGGATTAAGAGAAATACCATACCTTCTGCATTTTTCAAAAGTTCTTTGTAAATGCTCAATGTGTTCAGCATCATTCTTTGAGAACACTGTTATATCATCAAGGTATAACACCAAAAATTTGTCCTGCTCCCCCACAAAAGCAATGCCCATCGCCCTTTGATAGGTAGCTCCTGCATTAATCAATCCAAAAGGCATCCTGGCATACATGAATGTTCCCCATGGTGTGATGAAAGCAGTCTTCTTCTAATCCTCTAGAAACACAGCTACCTGATTATAACCAGAAAAACCATCCATCATTGACATTCTAGAGGCTCCCACCACTTTCTGCAGGATGTGGTCCATCTTAGGCAGTGGATAATTATCTTTTAAAGATGCTTTGTTTAAATTCCTGAAATCCACACATAGCCTTATTTCTCCATTTTTATTTCGGACAGGGACCAAATTAGCAACCCATTCAGAGTACCTTAATGGCACAATTATTTTGGCCTTTAGCAGCTTCTTGATTTCTTTTTCAATGGAGGGAAGTAGCAGAGGATTTATCTGTCTGAGCTTCTGCTTATAAGGTTTTGCATCTTCCCTCAGAGGAATTTTATGCTTCATTATATTAGTATCAAAAGATTTAAGGTCCTGATAGGACCATGCAAACACATCTTTATATGACTGGAATAACCTCAAGTATTTTTCCTTATATTCCTCTGGGACCTTCTTAGATAGCTTTACAATTTTAGGCTCAACATTGGTACCCAGATTTAGATATTCTACCTGATTTTCTTCTACTATTTTGCTAGGCTGCAATGGGATATCATTCTTGTCAAATAATCTTTCTAGAGCCACCAGCCCTCTAGGTATCACATTTCCCTTCAATTGCAACATTTTACTTCCTGCCATTTTATCTTCCCATCTATTTTCCGAAATGTTTTCAGTCTCCTCTTCTTCACCATCATCAACCTCCATATTGGAGAATTCTCCCACTGTTTCCAGGAATCTCTTCATTTGTTCCTCATCCTCAAATATCTACCAGTGCTTGATATTATCTGGGATTGATGGTCTATAACGTACCTCAATTTCATATCTCAAGAGAGGGTTCTGAGGAGGACGAAATGTACTAGCAGCTACAGCAAGAGAATCTGCCATTCTATTCTGCTCCCAGGGCATGAACTAGATGTTGAATGCTGAGAAGAAATTCTCCACCATGTCCTATACTTCGTTTCTATATGCCCTCAACCGAGGGTGCTTGGTTTGACATTGATTTCTGATCTGTCTGACCACCAACTCAGAATCTCCCAAAACCTTTAAAAATTGTATGCCCATTCTCCTGGCTGTCTGCAATCCTAGCAACAGTGCTTCATATTCAGCCACATCATTAGTAGCCTCATATTCCAATTTAAAAGACAGTGGCACCCATTTTCTTGTAGGAGAGATTAATAATACTCCAGCCCCATTTCCTTCTCTTGAATTTGCTCCATCAAAATGTAGAGTCCATATTCCTGCTTCATTGTCTTCTAAAGGCTACTCAGTCTTGATTTGACAAAAGGATGGTTCCTGAGAAAAGTTTTGATCTTCTTCAAGCATAAAACATGAAAAATATCCCTCCTTACTATAGACTGGTGCATTTTCTGAGCTGTCAGCCTTAGTCACCATCTTGACAAATCTGGTTTCTCTATACAACCTCCTCTCCTGGCCACCAAAAATTGGAATAGTGGCATATGTTAAATCCATCTTGAGTGACCCACCAATTTTTGTTCCCCGGGACCTTGACAACAGCATGCTAAAGCGAGTTGGGATATCAGCCACCACAATGTCCATTACCACACTTTTTGCTGGAATTTGGGCCAAGTTGACCACTAAATCTTTAATCATCCCCAAGCATTTAACTCTTTTGGAATCAAATGAATATAGATCTTTATATGGACGCGTGATTTGCAAACCTAGTTGCTCCATGACTGACAAAGGCATAAGATTATGGGAAGCTCCAGAATCTAACATAAAATTGTGTAACAGCAGGTCATGAATAACTAGAGACACATAGAAAGGAGGAGTAGAGGGGTATATCTCCTCAACGTGTGGGCCGAAAACTACCATGGGTCTTTCTTCTTGAAGATTAAGACTGTCTGGGATAATTGGTGCTTTAGGAGGAAGTAATAAATAAGTAACTTGAGATTGATATGCAGGTTGTTTTAACAGTTCAGTCAAAGGGACTGGGATTTTGACTTTCTCAAGTTCTTTTTGCAAATTTAAAGCAGGAGGGGGATTTTCTATTACAACCTCTTTTGACTCTTTACTTTCAGATGAAAGTTTAACTTCTTTTGATATAGACTCGACATTAGGAGGAATAACTATTTTTGAAGAAGTAGTTTGATCCTTAAACTGCAGAGGAGTGTTTAGAGGACTCTTACCTTTGTCTATAGCTTTCTTCATCGTTGACTCCTTTTGAGTAGGTGCTTCCTTCTGGGGAGGCTCTTCTTCATGTTCTTGAGTCTGAGTTCTCTTTCTGGACGATTTGAGGTCATATTTTCTTTTAAAATGTGTTTGCATGAAATCATTAAACTGCTTGCAGTAGTGATCAATTTCTGCATCTTCTGTGTCTCTAATCTCTTCTTCTCCTTCTTGCAATGGGAATTCTATTTCATCATTGTTTGAAAAGGAAATATTTGCATCTTGTAGTTCATAGGCAGCATCATCAGTGGAGTCGTTTACTGGGCCTTCCGAGTATAATGGGTGTGGCACTTGATCCTGTTGCTCCTTTGCTTCCCTTGGAAATATTTGCAAGGGTGGCTTTCTATACTGAGGGTTGTAACCTCTGTTTGGAGCATTATAAAAATTCTTCGGGGCTATATTCTTGGCCTCCAGTTCTAGCTTGACCATATTTTTTATCATCTTTCTTATTTCCTCCATTTTATCTAAATCCTTGTCCTGATTGGAAGTAGATACTTCCTCTTTACCTCTTCTTATGGTATCATGTTCAACTTATCCTTTTAATTTTCCAGTGGAAGCAAAATTCGCTTCCAATTCAAGTGCATCTGACTGAGCATCATCTAGGGTGGCAGGTTTTCTTTCCCTGAGAGAGAAACCAAAATCTGAGTCAAAAGCTGCTATGAAAACAACTTTGGCAGCATTCTGATGAGGCTTCATATCTGCAGGGAGATTTATATATAACTTATTAAATCTCTTAATAAACTCTGACACCCCTTCATTATGTTTCTTTTTAAGTGTGTTAAACTCAGTAAGACACTGTCCATGATCTTTCTTTTCTCCCCATTTTCTGAGAAAAGTATTTTCCATATCATCCCAAGTGGTTACGGAACGGTTTCCCAATGTCTTGAACCATTTTCTGGCTTCACCATCCAGAGATTGCACAAATAATCTTAAGACTACATCCAGATGTTCAACATTAAAGTTCTCAGCAAAAGAGCAGAAAGTCTCAAGATGTTTCTGAGCATCAATTTCATTTTCTCCAGTGAATCTGGGAAATACCTTTAAATAATGCTGTGGCATATCATTTAGCACTTGAGGTAATGCCAGGGGAGCATATTTATTCAACAAAAAGGCAGCGACATTAGCCATTGGAGGAGGTGGGGGTTGTGCAACAATCTGTTGTAAAAATGGAGGAAGAGGAGGAGGTGGAAGTGGAGTATGAATAACAATGGGAATATACTATACAGCAGGCTGAGGTGTAGATGGAAACAATTCACGATTAACAGGGGCTACCTCTGTGACTTCTTTAACTTCCTCGGCCTCAAGGGTAGGACAAAAGTTCTCTTTGGTTCTAGCACTTCCCCTGGGTGGACTATCTGAGTAGTATTCAAGGTTTTCTCCAGCGGAGTCGGGATTTTCTACTTGGATTTCTTGGGAAGAAGAAGACGGACAATATTCTTCGAAAAACTCAGGGATTTTGGCACGAGCTGATCTCTTTTCTTTCCAACCTCTTCTGTGTATAATTTTCCCTGTGTCAGACACAGAGGGTATCTTCGATTTGGACGTATCTGACATTAAATGTGGCTTTCGAGGAGCCAGGACTACCAATAGATTTATCAAATAAATAACAGTGTGGAGTCGCCAAGGTGAGAAATATGCAACTCTTCAACTCTCTGTGCTCACCTGATCAGAGAGTGAATGAATATTTTCGAGGTCCAGGGAAACTGATATTCTTAAATTCGTCCCCGGCAACGGTGCCAGAGACATATTGTTGACAATTGTTGTCTCCCCTAGAGACAGTATAGAGTTGCCATAGACCAGTGCCTAGGACATCTTATCATAGCAAGGAGCATATAATATAGCTTGGGTGTCAATCCAAAAATCTCTCCTGCTATCTCTTGTAGAACAAGGAAATTGATTTAAATGGGACCAGATTCTACAGAAACTGTCACAAAGAAAGTGTTGTTGCAGAGTCAAGATGTAAAGCTCTAATATAGAAGCATCAGACAGTTAAGAGAAAATTTACTGTAAAGAGGGCCGATTCAAGTAATATATCACAGAAATCAAATATCATAAGGAGTGTGGAGTGAAAGAAACATGAGGAGAATACTAGTTAACCTTGAGCTGATACCCAGATACACAACAGAACCATATATGGGCTTATCAATCTATGAATCCATACATGACAATGGTGTTTTAAAAGCACCCTCCCAAAGAAACTAATATAGCAGAAAAATGGATTAAACGAATATGAAACAGTATATCATACGTGAGCCTATTTAAAGCGCTTGACTGATTTAAGTATGGGCATCAACTAGGATGAATCCTTACCTAAAGCCAGTGAGCCACTCGCATTCCAGTAACATGATACAAGAAGATGTATGAAATGGAATATTTTATTAAACACATAAGAAAAGTTTACATACTGTGAGATATAAAAGACCAGAATCCTCCAAAACAGACAAACCTCCTCCTCACTGAGACCCTACGAGCTCTGAGCTTTCATACAAGAGTCTTTACAAAATGTATACAAAGTGCCTTTCACTGCACAATTTTCTGATACAAGTTTGGAACCCTTACAATGTCTTTCTTCCTTATTTTTATAGAGGAAGGAGAAGAGGAAACAATAAAATAAGTAGGTGAAACATTTAATTTGCTTAATTTGAACAAAAAGGTGGAAACATTCGCGCCCCTGTTGCTTAATTAATATGCTGAGCTATAGGTACTCTGAGGCCGTCTTCATGAAGTAAATGTTGTAGGTGCAAAATTCTCCAGGGATAAGACATGAAGAATAAAATATGTAACATTCTGTACTTTCCTCAGGAGAATTTGGCTGAAATAAACTTTGAGGGCATTGTTTTTTGTGAAAAGATCTTTCTAGTGATCTGCAGGGTCTTCGATTTGGTACTTTGCCTCCAAAAGGGTATGTAAAAGCCCCCAAAGTCCTTAAATACATTTCTTTAATCCCCTGCTCTTCACCGATATTCTCTACCTGCGCCATTAATTCTTCATCTGCTCAACCTTGCATTTAAATGACCTTGGAGGGTTTGATAGATTTAAATCCTTGCTTTCTTTAATAGTGGTCATATCATAGCGGCTCCCAGGACTTTTTCATAAATTTTGGTCCTGAAACAAAGTTCTGTCATGCATTCTCGGCTTCTATAATGGTGGTCGTGAGTAATGGCCATTTCTTCGTCGTTGCAGCCTACAAAACCCACAAACCTGTTAGAGAAAACCGGACACCAGGGTAATGGATGCAGCAGTGACCACGAAGTGGTGATATGGACTGAGTGAAACGATGAGGAGAAGCAGGGTGACGGAGGAATGAAGGGTGGCAACGAAAAATACAGTGGGACAATGCTGTATGGAAGAGGCGGAGACACACAACATAGACACGTAAATGATGTATGGGAATGGTGGAGGTGAACGCGAATGACACGTGGGCGTACGAGAGACTATACGGAAGGGGTGACGTGGAGATGAACTTGGGCGGTCAGCGAGCGTAAATGATTCTGGACCATACAATCCGTAACCAGAATCAATGGTTAACAATGTATTGGAGACCGATAGAAAGGTGGACCCGAGGCATTATACGCTGGGCTTAACACATGTGCACCTTCACAGCATGACGATCGTCGAATGTTGCCTCTCAGATCGAACGACTCACACGGATTTCGCTGCACGTCTTGAGTCGGACGTTAACGCGTGAAATGGAGCAGTTTTGGAATAGTGTAGAGGGGCACGTGGCGCATTACGTATGGAATCGCTGTGATTTGCGGAAAACCGCCAGCCCTTCAAAGGTGGTGCAGAATATACAGGCTAGTTTTCGAGCAGATGCGGGGACCACCAAATCCATGCGTTGTGGTGCGTTGATCGGAGTTTTGATCGAGCGGCTGAGATTGTGCCAGATGGAAATATATGGTAAGAAAATTTGGTCTGGCGCATGGTCAAGGGGCGGGGTCATGTGGAATAGAAAATTAGAAGGGCTAGGGCCAGAAGGGCTGAACCTTGAATACTCTCGGGCGCGACCTTTCAGACCTACACAGCGTAATTTGAGGGCTCAGGACGGTGACGATAGGCAGAAAACGAGTTCCTTAGGTCCCGACAGGAAATTTAAAAAGGTTCAGGAGGGACGGGAAGCCAAAAATTAAATGAGGGGCTGGCATGGATAACATACCATATGCTACATGTTTTAGAGAGAGTATTGGTTCAGCCATGTTTGTTTCATTTGATTTCTTGACTACTTGTGGGATGGATAATGTACATCTCATGATGACTTTGGAGGAACAATTCATGGAGGTTTGGATTGGTGAACACTTAGCTTGTGATGAAAGATTGATCCTTGATGGTGTCACCAATGGAGGAGGAGAAGTGTTGTAGCACTCACCCTATCAGTTGCTTGAGGACAAGCAACATTTTTGAGGGGAGGACTGTAATATTCCCAATTAGCCCAAGTTAATGGGAATATACAATTTTGTTTCATTTGTTTGTTTCATGAATAAAATTGTAAAGGAGGACCAGTAAAACTCCAAATCAGAAAAATAAATCAATGCCACATGTGAACAAAGCTAAATCTGGGCTATTTACATAAGCACACTTAGGTGTGAAAGAGGCTGGACCATTTGACCAAGTCAACGAGGAAAAAATCAACAACATTGTCTAGATACAGTGAATATCCTAGATGCACAATGCAGTTTTAGTTGGAGGCTACACATGTGAAAGGAGCTAAATCATTGAGATGGTTTAGGGTTTGGTAGGACTTTCATCTTATAAAAGGAAGAGGAGGACAACAGAAGAAGTTTTTTGATTGAGTATATTTCTGAATATATTGTCTGTTTAGACATATATCATTCTCTTGATGCTTAGTTGAGAATAGTGTTGTTTAGCACTAGGGTGTTCCTGATCTGGAATCCCACCTCTTCCATTGAGTAGCTCTTGGAGGAGCCTTCCTGATATTGTCCACTATCAGGCATTTGGCCAAGCTCATCTTCCAACTACAACGCATATCCCGTTGAGGGTTTGGTTTTCCTTGTAAGTTGTAGCAAGTGGAGGCTAGATCTACTCAGACCTAGGCCAATCTAGTGCCTCTTTTTAGTGGGAAAGCCATCTAACCCCTTGATAAGAGAGTATTAGATCTTTGGAGATGCATTTTCAAATCTTGGCATCAGGCCAAACTAGTGCTAGAGCCTACATCATAGTTTACCTTCCACGACTGCATTATCTGCAAGTGTACAGTTGTAGAGTGTTTTGACACACATTTGGAGGAGAGATCTTTGGTGTTGGGGTTTTTTCCTTCACTATGGTGATCCATGGATTATACTTATGATCCATGTTCTTTTCAGATCTGATCTTCTTCTATTGTATTTATCTTCAGAAATTTCTGAGTATTACTACAGATCCGCAACTTTAGATCTCAGATCTACTCTTTCTGGTTCATGTTTTGCTCAAAACCCCAAGGGGAATTTGTAAGGGAGCTCTTCTAGCGTAAAGATCTGATATATATCTAATATTTTATACATGGACCTGCTCTAGGTCTGGAGTGTAATATACAGCTGTTGTAGCTCTTTAAAATAACGTTTCCAAGCCATTTTTCAGTTCAATACATGTGTTGCAACCCCTCTTTTGAGGAATTTCTTCTATTCTTGTCTTCTGTATCCTGTTGTACATTGTATGGGCCTCATTATGAATCTAATTAATTTTTGTATATATGAATTATGAGCCTTATTATTGGTCTCCTATTGTTGCTCAAAAAAACTACATTATTTTCCTGCAGTATTGTTGCACATTGCTGCAGCCCCATTCTTGGGTGTTTTCCAGCCATACTGGGTGTGGGAGGTCTAATTTCCTCACCTATTTTGATTTTTTTTTGCTCTCCTCTCGGATTTAGATGCTAGATATCCATATCTAAGGGATCCATGAGCTGCAAATTCATTTCAATGCACATACTTCTGAAAATGTGTTATTCTAGCAGGTATTGTTGAATCTTCCCTTTTGGGGATATTACAGCCCCTCATGTCAAGGACTGGTGGGAAACGTACTATGAGAAAAAGGACGAGGGTGAACCCTCTCTATTCTCTGTCAAACCCACTTGGAATTTTTTCTGAGACAGCATCAAGAAACAATATTACCCCATGGGGAGCTATGAGGACAAAGTGCATCCAATCGACCATGCTACGGCAACAAAGGGATCAAGATGTGCGCAAACTGACGAATTTGTTCCATACCCTGCGCACAAAGTTGGGTATTAAAGATTCAGAGAGACATTTGGTGCTTAAGTACTATAGTTTTCTACATAAATCTGTTCAAGAGGAAATTATTTCCTCGGTATTACATCACTTGGCATGTCATATCGTTACGCCGACAAGATCGAGCGGAAAATTAAGCAGAAGAAGCGATACTTTGGATTTGCAAATCTGAAGCCAGGGAAAGGTGCCCCAGAACCGAAAAATAAGGGGCAAGGAAAAAGTGGGGCAACTCAAAAGAACACCACAAATCGAAAGAAGGACATGGGGAAGTGGTGTGAATTTCATAACAGCCCCACTCACAACACAAATGGGTTTCGGGCCAAACAGTTGTTGGTGGCCGACCTAAAGGCACTCGAATCAGATGCATGTTCTGATCCTGAGTCACAACCAAAAAAAGGAAATGAAAAAGGGAAGTAGATAATTTATTCAGATTCCAGTGCCATTTTTTCCACCACCAAGCTCTAGGGGGAGGATCCCAAGGATCCAAAGGAGGGGGAGCACCTCTTCCTTTCACAGATGTGGGTGAAGGGTTCTTCACTACAATTCCTTGTCGATAGCGGAAGCCAAAAGAACCTCATTTCAGCTGAGGTTGTGAAGATTCTCGGCCTACTGACCATAGCACACCCATAGATGTATACAATTGGTTCACTTCATGAAGTAAGAGATCTCTGCGTTTGCCAGCAGTGCGTCCTTCCATACAGCATCAAGCCATTCACAGATGAGGTACTATGTGATGTTGCTCCTCTTGATGTGTCTGATGTACTATTGGGCCAACCATACTTGTGGAGGTGACATGTTTTGTATGAGTCTAGGCATCATGTTGTTATTATTACTTTTGGAAATAACTTGTACAAGATACCAGAGGTAGTACCACCTCCTGTGATCCCTTTAACTACTGCAAAACAATGCAGTAAGATTGTTTCCCAAACCATGAAATCTATTTTCCTTACAACGAGCTAATAGGGAAAGAAGAATATTGTGGCCATAACCTCGAAATAGGGCTCCCCTACACGGCTGCAGTAGATGGACAAATACATGGAGGAATACAGGGACATTTTCTCCTCACTCACAGAGGTTCCTCTACACTATCAGGCCAAGCACTCCATTGATCTGACCTCGAATGCACCACCGCTTGATGTTTCCATACCTCATGAAAATACATAGATAGAATCCATGCATGTAATATTTGAGGATGATAAAGAAACCAAATTCACTGAACTCATCCAACATGTTCGCCTGCATGTCCATGACATCTTTGACAAATCTAATACCCAGTTCAACATAATTTGCGTCATCTCATGGAGGATATCAACGCAATGGGGACCGTTTCTTCCTAAGGGGTGAGGAATTATCTAGGTTGATATTGGTGGCCACCCACCTATTCCATTTGGACCTCCACCATCGGTTCTTTCAGTTTTTCACTTTCAGCACAACTTACTATTTTTAGTAGGTTTTTGGGTCCTGAACTACCAGAGCCATTTTGGGGCCATAATTGGTGGCCACCCACCTATTACATTTGAAACACCACCATCAGTTCTTTTTGTTTTTCAGTTTTAGCACAACATACTATTTTAGCATTTTTTCGGGTCCTAAACTTCCAAAGCCATTTTGAGGCCCTAAACGACATTTTTTGAGAAAATCGGGAGCAAAATGGGTTGATGATTTAATGTTGCTCACACAAAAAATTTCACTCCTTGGATATATCTTTCTAACGAGGTATGGTGCATGTCAAACGGAGATCATATGCCAAAGTTATGTGCCTGGGAAATTGAAACAGCAATTTACCCAAACAGCGCCCATAGTTTGGTGCTTCATCTCCTAGGGTTAGGTTTTTGGATGTTTAGAGTTTTCCATTGTTTCTAAATAATAAATAGGCCCTCTAGCCTCATAGTAACACAATTCAGAGGCATGTAGATGCCACATCTCTTCTCAGAGATAAGCTACCAATGCCCTAGTTAGTTTATTTTTGTTGTGTTTGTAAGCATATTTTTGTTATTTGATATTAATGAAATGAAGTATTATTTTCATTGAATATCTATTTTTATGTCTATTTATGTATTTTATTGTGTTCCTGCATAAATCCGAATCACTGCAGATCCTTTTCTGAAACATTTTTGTTGAATATATTTGTCAAGACGATAACACCATGCCCGTGGAGCTTGTTTTACCTCATATAGAGCTTTTTTGAGTTTGCAAACAAGTTTTTCATCATTTCCCAGAATGAATCCTTCTGGTTGTTCTATATAGGCGTCTTCTTCTGGATCTCCATTGAAGAAGGAAGATTTTACATCCATTTGATAAACCTTGAAACGTTGAAAACTTGAAAATGAAAGAAACATTATTATGGATTCAAGTCTGGCTACTGGTGCAAATTTCAAGTTTGGCTACTGGTGCAAATGTTTCTTCAAAGACTATACCTTCTTGTTGAGCATATCCTTCAGAAACAAGTCTAGATTTGTTTCTAATTACATCTCCATTTTCTTTTAACTTATTTTTTAATATCCACTTTGTTCCAATAACATTTTTATCATGAGGCCTTGGAACTAATTCCCAAGTATTATTGTTTTCAATTTGATCTAGTTCTTCGTTCATGGCCTTAATCCAAAATTCATCTTTAATAGCTTGATTTAAATTTTCTGGTACAATGGTGGATAATAGTGCTAGATATCTAGGTGATCCCACAATTTTTCTTCTTGTTTGTACCCTTGATCGCTTTTCTCCCAAAATTTGGGATTCTAGATGATTATTTTTAACATACCTGGATGGAGCCTTTTCTCTTTATGATGTATCTTCTTATGATGCTTCATTATGTTCTTCTTCTATATCATTGTGATTTGATGAGGGAAAGAATTCATCATCATCATCATCCTCGTTTGTTGTTATTTCCCTTTTGGGAGTTGTGATTGTTTCATCAATCACAACATCAATACATTCAACAATCTTCCAAAGTCTCTTATTGTAGCATTTATATGCTTTACTTCTAGAAGAGTAACCAAGAAGTATTCCTTCATCTGCTATGGGTTCAAACTTACCAAGTTTTTCATCATTATTTTTTATAAAACATTTTCTTTCAAAAAATTTAAAGTGCTTCACAGTGGGATTATTACCAAAACAAAGTTCATAAGGAGTTTTATCACTATTCACACAAACATGAGCCTTTTTAAAAATATTTACTGCAGTATGAGCAGCTTCACCCCAAAATGTGTCAAGAGTCCCAGATTCATCAAGCATAGCACACGCCATTTGCTGAATTTTTCTTTTATTTTTTTCTGCCACACCATTTTTTTGTGGAGCTCCAGCTACAAAGAACTGTCTTTTTATGCCATACTGTTCTCAGAAATCAAAAAATTCATCTGATCTGTATTCTCCTCCTTGGTTAGATCTGAGACATTTCATTTTAGATCTAATTCATTTTCAACTAAAGATTTGAAGACTTTAAATTTTCCAAATGATTCATCTTTGTGTTTCAATAAACCGATCCAACACATTCTAGAAAAGTCATCAATGAATAAGATATAGTGTTTTTATCCCCGAGGTGAATTTTTCTTACAAGTCCACACAAATCAATATGTCTAAGTTCCAGAGGCTTACCTGTTGATCCTTATTTGGCATTAAATTGAACCCCGGTTTTCTCACCGAATTGGCATGACTCATATGGTAATTTCTGGTAAAGTAACATCGGGTAGATCATGAACAACTTTGAGCCTTCTTGACTTGCTTATTTGAGAAAATCTCAGATGTCCCAATATTTTGTGCCATAACCAGTTTTCTACAAATTTTCCTAGATAACAATTTTCTTGGCCACCTTTCAATATATACAAATTTCTTTGTGTTCTTTTTCCTTTTATTACAGTCTTTCCTGTCTCAAGTTCACAAACCACACACACTTTTGATCAGAATACAACTTCATTTCCTTGGTCACACATTTCACTAACACTCAACAAGTTATGCTTTAATCCATCAACATACATAACATTGTTAGCTTTAACCTTTTATTTTAGAAAAACAGATCCTTTAACCTTAATAACAGCGGGAGAGTCATTTCCAAAAGTAACATTCTTTTCATTTTCTAATGCATTGTATGAAATAAGTTTGTCTTTATCACATGTCATGTGTTTTGAAAATCCGCTATTAATGTACCATTTATTTTCTTTCCTTATGCAAATAAAGCTATGCCACATATTTCAAATTGTAAGTCCTTTCTTCTCCATACCTTAAAACTTATGGATATTTGTTCTTTTGGCTGTAGTTTGCTTCTGCATTCAAATTCCTCATGTCCAAATTTATTGCAAAATTAAAATTCAATTTCATCCTAAAGAGGAGAAAATTTGTTATAAGTATTATTCGTCATTCGTGTCTCATTTCTTTTCTTTCTTTCTTCTCTGGTCATGATAGTTTTGTATGAAACACATTCAGCAGATTTCTGACCAAAATTATGACATGAGAAAAATTTTCCATTAAAGAAATTTATGCGGTTATAGAACCTTCTAGTGTTTTCTACCTTTTGATTTATGATTTTTTTATTGTTCATCCTTGAATTCGAATGATCGTGCTTTTCCTAAGAATTGTCTTTGTTTTTCTGTTGAGTGATGAAAATTTTCTGACTGGATTTTGCTGCATTTAGATAACTTGTAGCCGAGCATTTTTCTTACTGAGAAGTTTCACCAATGTATCGAAGACCTGTCTTCATAAGTGGAGAGTGTTGAACCTGTTAGCCACCTATAAAATTTGTCATATCAAATGGTGGCTAAAACATTTTTGGAGCCTTCAAGGAACAAAATTTTATTGCTAAAAAGTGTTATCTCTTGAAGACTCTAGAAGACATCATCTCCTCTGTCCAAATATTCATTGTTGTTCCCATTTCAAAGCTCAGAAATTCTGCCGATTTCAAAGACAAAATACTACTGCAAATACCATTTTCCCCTACTTCCACTTCAAAACTAACCTCCATTTTTGCCCCTTTTATTCCCATGAAATTCCTCTATTTTCCATTTTTTTCCCCTTTTCCCCTTCATAAAATCCTCTTTACATAGTTTAAAACTCCTTTTTAAACTCTGCCGAAACCCCCAAATCCATCTAAACATCTTGAAAATATCATAAAAAACAAGTATTTTGACTATGGGTTTAAGCCCCCTTGGGCTAAATACAAACCACTCCCCCACCATATGCCCATGGTGCTAAGACCAAGCGCTAACCCCTCTCGGTGCTAATCGCATCGCAAAATCCCAGCACGCAAGTTTATTTGCCATGTTTTAAAAATTCTGATGCGATTAAATCCCTTT
This sequence comes from Pinus albicaulis, assembly GCA_034641835.2. Lineage (NCBI taxonomy): Eukaryota > Viridiplantae > Streptophyta > Pinopsida > Pinales > Pinaceae > Pinus > Pinus albicaulis. The sequence goes on along the minus strand of CM076581.1, from coordinate 888,297,699 downwards.
TGCTTAACTCCCCCCTCTATGCTTTTTATTCCATATATCCTACACCCGGGACCAAGAGTTTAAGTCCCAAGGTGTTAATCGCATCGCAAAAGTCCAATGGGTAGATTGAAAGACTGAGCCCCAACCTCCGATTGCGATTGGCCCTCTAATATAAGCCCCGGGCTCTTTTTGTTTTCCACAAAGTCCAAAGGCCCCGCAGTCAGGCACCTATCCATTTTTCATATGTATATATCCCGCCCCTATACATAAAACCTTTGTTTTATGTTAATTTTTGGTTTTTATAAGGAATAAATGGTTTTTTCTTATACAAGTTTTGAAGCAATCTCTATCGTTGACTTTGAAACGATCAAACGACCTGTGCATCATCGCATTGGAAATAATTCAAAAGCGCATTTTCGCGTATGTTATTCCTTCTCCCCGATTGATCATTCCCCGATCAATCGTGAGCCGACAATCTCCTTTCCACCTTCCTTTGATCCGACGGCCCTCATTCATTCGAATCGCAAAGCTTTCCCCTGCCTTTGAACCCCCCCGATTCACTCCCCACCGTCGATCTGATCTGCAGATCGACGACTAGCACTCAATCGCATCGACGCTATCCAAGTTCTTCCCCCTGCCGATCGTCGAGCCCGATTGCATCTGGGCCATCCACGTGTCCAGATCGGATGGTCCAGATCGATCCTTTGACTTTGGTGATATTTTATACACCCTTCTCATAATGTTTTTCGGCCCATTACATCCGTTGATATCTGAAAATCAACGGTCATTGTTAACCCTTTCTTCGCTTTGTTATCGTTTCATCCAACCCCCAGATACAATCCTGACCGTCGATCTCTGCGCGATCGACGGATCTAACTCATTTTCTCCCTCTGCTCTCCTTTCTGACCTCCTCTAACGAATCTACACTGTTGGATGATGCCATCCAAAGGCCACGCTCCTCTCCACACCCTTTGAAGCAGTAAAACCCAATAACATAGGATTTTTTAATTAGTTATGTATTTTGCAGGTGTTTAATGGTTTATCCATTATGTTAAAGAAAGGTCGAAGGTCAGGGATGACGATTCCCGTGCCTTTGATTCATCAAAGGAAACCATTCGCAGGGTTCAAACTTCACGTCTCGTCGATGCTTCATGGGCATTGATTCCTTGTGAGCCCTGTGTAGCACTGCACATCAACAAGACACAGACAATAAAATAATAAAAAAGAGTATCAGTGCCAAAGACATAACACATCAAAACAGAATATTGAAGACAATTTGGGGGATTACAGCTAAGATTGATTATCAAAAACCTAATCTTCCAAATTAAAACATAGTTAAAGAAAATCATAAGTGTTTATCAAAAAGAAAGGCCTCCACCGCCACATCTGAGGCAAATTGATTCCTCTCAGCTACCACAAATCCACCTGTGCCTCAAAGCATTCAAACAGAGGCCAAAGTTATTGATCAAGATCATATATTTGCCTCAAACGCAGCTGAACAATTAATTTTTCCAAATGATTTTAATGACAAAATATCAGCAGAGTTATTACTACATGAAACAAAGCCCTAAAAGTCAAACAAAAGCTCCCAATGAGCTTAATATTAAATGTAAATCAATTAATACAGTGAGAATATCTGTACGCTTCTCCATTGAGCCCCTCAAAGGCTGAGAAGTCATTAGTCTATATTAATTTCCCTGGGAGATCTTTTATCAGATCTCACCTCCTCATTCTTCTATAATTACTTTTGTAGAAAATTAGAAAATTTTGGTTGGTTGGTTGGTTGGCTGGTTGAATACTAGTTGTAATACTGAAACTCTCTGAAATAATACATATTCCATTGAAGTTGAAGAAGAAATTGAAGTCTTCGAAGCCCTGATGATGTCTTTGCATGCTTGTTCTTGAGAAGGCTATATCATTGGATCCAAGAGCTTGGTTATTGGTGAAGTACTCTGAACTGTTTAATGTTTTCCCCTGTTTTAATTTTGTTCCATAAATTCTTACTACAGTAGGATGAAAGTTTTAGGCTAAGAAATGACTCTTGGAAGCACCTTAGACCTGTTTATCCTTCACTGTTTTATGTTTTCTTCTGCTGAAGTATTTTAGATTCTTTAATCTCTCTCTTTAGTCTTCAAGCTTGTTTATTTCCTTAATAGTTCAAATAGTTGGTTTTAGCATGATTTATGGTTTTCCCTACTTGTTTGCTGCCACTTAAAGGCTGATATTGAAGTCTCCCTTTGAATTTTCTTTGTTTACAGTGAGCCAAGGAGGTCTGTTCTGATCTTGCCCCTTGTCCTTTCTTGAACAATTGGTTTAAAGGTATTTATAATTGTCATCATAGATGTATTTAGGTGTTCCCTCTTCTATGACCGTAGTTATCAATGAATCTTTTATGTTTTCTAATTCATTTGAAATAAAATCTTTGAGGAAATAGGGTGTTCTCTGAATCTTAGATTTCATTTTAAAAGTTGTTTTGAAGTCATTATTTGCTTAAAGGTATGATTTGTAGAATTCATAGTTAGCCCTATCTATCAAATAGCTCTTTATTGTTCAAGTTTTGTTTTCAAATTCCTTTTGTTGAGAATTAAACTTCTCTTTCCAAATCATTGATGTCCATCTCATCCCAAAACCAAAGGATCCTGCGGCCAAGTTAGATTTGCCCTTTGATATCCCATATCCATTGATAAGTTTTTCATGACCTTAATTTCACTCCATTGCCCAATGAAGCTGACATTTCCCCTTTCTATCTACCTTTCCTAGACCTTTTAGGTTCTACTGTATCAATTCCAACCAAACAAACAAATAAACCCTTACACTTAATAACTAGTCTAAAACCTATACTCAAAGCACACAAGATAAACCTTTGCAAAACAAATAATTTGAGAGATCCCTCTCTGAGAACAGGAGGACTAGATCCTGTAACTCTAAATATTGGTTCTGATTTTGCCTTGTCTTTTGATTTTCCAAACTATCAAAACACAGGACCCCAGCATAATGGCAATCACGGTGGGACCTACTGAGAATACAGTAGTTTGAAAAAATTTCTTAAAACTCTTTAGGCCCTTAACTTGATAAAGAACACCTTCTGGACTTATCCCACCGCTCACACCAACATAGTGGCAATCACAGTGGGACCTACTGAGAATACAGTAGTTTGAAAACATTTCTTAAAACTCTTTAGGCCCTTAACTTGATAAATAACACCTTCTGGACTTATCCCACTGCTCACACCAACATAATGGCAATCACGGTGGGACAACTGAGTTCATAGTTTCCTAGCAAGCTCTTATAAACTCATTAGTATTTCAAACAACCATAGAAACTCAGAAAAACCAAAAATATTTAGTTTGGCTTCATAATAAACATGGTGGTGGAACCATAAAACATTTTACCCTTACAAAAGCTAAAATTTTTCCACTTGGTGACTCCACTGGCCTCCAAAAGGCCTATTACCCTTCTAGTCCTTATAGACTCCCTTGGGAATGCATTGAGCAAACCCAATCATTGGTGGACAGCAAATTTCAAAATCTTCCAGCTGGCGACTCCACAATCCCAAAAGACCTAATAACTCCACTGGTAAAGGACTCTGAATTGGTTAGAAAGATACAGTGACCTCTTATTACAAACATGGATCCAAGTATGGACAGAGAAGCTAAACTAAACACATTATTGAACCTAATTGGGAAAATAGTGTACATACTAGATAAAATATTGGAAATGCATGAGGATGATATAGATGTTGATTATCCAAAGCAACCTATGCTTTTCCCAAATCAAACACAAACTCAACCATTACAAGACCTAGACAATGAGCAATATATAGATTATGATCAAGACTTTATAGAAGAAGGTGAGAAAAACTATAGAGAAAAAAACAAAGAAAAATTGTTGGTCATGATGGAAAAGACGGTGTATATGCTTGGCAAAAGAATTGAATGGAATGAGGCTAATTTGAATATTTATGATCTAGAGCAACCCATTCTCCTTTCAAATCAAGAACAAACCCAAACATTACAAGATATGTGCGATGAACAAGATTACAAAGAAATCAATGAAGAAGGTTGTTGGGAAATTCCTGATTATCTACCTATATCTTGTACCATTCTATTAAGAGAACTTCATGACCAGATTGCAAAAACTAATAGTGAGAAGTGCCTTGAGGAAAACATAAGCCATTTTGAACCCACAAAATCTGAAATAGGAGAAGAGACAACACAACCAGAGTCTTTGCCTTTATGTCATGACTCATTTCAGATTATTAAAGAAGAATGGCATCCTGATAATCTATTAGAAACAACTCCTGAATCCCATATTTTAAATAACTATCACAAAAATCATGAAGAGTTGTTCAAAACTGAGATAGACCAGGAAAAACAAGAGAAACCTCAAATTTCCCCTGCAAACTCAAATGGAGATCCATTAGAAGAGGCTCAAGAAGACCGCTGTACATTTTTCCTAAGCAAAAAGACAATTCCTTCTCTCTTAACAGAAGAAGAGATTGATCTAATATTAAACAGTCAACCAACCTCCAAACCTCCATTTGAACAAAACACTTCTACTCATCTACTTACTGAACCTTGTTGTCTTGAATCAAAAAACACAGTTATAGAAAATTTCAAAGAGGAACAAACTGATATCCCAATATGTTTGATTAGTGAAATTGTGTATACTAATGATTTTTCAACTTCTGATCAATCTGATGATGATGATAAGATTCAAATAGAAACTAATCATGCAGGGCAACCAACAGTGGATTAGTGTCATGAATTTCATTATCATCAGCTTGAGAGCAGCAATCAGCCAACATAATCCATCAGAAATAGCTTTCACATAATTGGGAATTAGCAATCTATTAGTTGTAAGGTTGAGATTAAAAAGGAAGAGGAATTTCTTGAGCAGGATGAAGATAAGGGGCCTTCTCCTGAGAGGAATGAGGTAATAAAAGATACCCCTGCTCAAGAACATGATGATATCTTCACAAAGTACAGTCCACTGAATCAGAGCATACTAGGACTACAAAAGGACAACACTGCAATATATGATGAGTCCTCCAGTTCAGATAATAATGAAGATGAAGAAAAGGTTCTTTCCCAAAAGAATCTTTACCTTGATCCAGTGAAGAAAGAAGAAATGATCCTGGTAGAACCATGTCTTCCAAATACTCTTCACCAGGCATTATTTAAAGATCCCTATGCTCACTTATTGAAGGCATTTGAAGAAGGGATAAAGGTTATTAGGAGTAGTGTATTACCAAAAGCAAGAATATTATTTAGCACTGCTGCTAAGAAACAAAAAGAATGGGAGTGGCCATGTTTGTCCAGCCTGCCCAAAGAGATGAAGAAGGACCAATCATGGAATCATTTACTGGATTGGTTGTACTGGAAAAGAGAGTTCATCAGCTAAAACATGTAAATATTCCAAGTTAGATTAGGTTAGATAGGAATGTCAATAAAGCTCATCTTTGAGCATTTAGTTAGTTGTTGATTTTTTCCTTGAAAGAAAAAGAAAAATACAAAAAACAATAGAAAGGAGAAAAGATGGCAAATTGTAAAACAAGAAAGGTATAGCCCCGTACCAAAAAAGAGAAACAAAATCTGAAAGTGTGCAAGCTCAAATGCCACTCCTAAAAACACACTTATATTTAGTCATACAACCTAATCATGACTAATTAGCTTTAAATTTACTGCTAATAGGATAGTGAATTCGATTTGCCGAACTGTTTAATCTTGGCTTATTAGTAGGTAGATTAGGCTAGAAATTAAAGGTTCAAACATGCTCAAAATCTGAACCTATGTTTCCAAGATATGAATGACTCAAATCTGTTTAAAATTTCTGAGTCAAAAATAGAGGAATAACTGGTTCTAATCAGCTCAAAATCTGAACTAGTTGACAAAGGAAAGACAGCTCAAATAAGAGGCAAAAACAGAGTTGTAAAAAGATGAAGGAAGTGCTTGAACTTTCAGATCTTAAGCGTTCCATTTTTGTTTTAATTTTCTGCAAAATAATATCTATGTGCAGCTTGTTTTTACGCCATAGATTAGCATCAAGTTAGACTATTCAATCCTGACTTGTATGCTTTTAAATTTCTGTTGTAGAATTTAGAGAATAAAATCTGTTAGACTGTTTAATCCTAACAGATTAGTAAATTAGCTAGAGAATCATATGGACTCAACTGGTTAATCTGAGTACATGGAGAAATAAAAAGTAGAATTAGATTAGGCTTTGCTTTCAAAAGAATAAAATGTTGTGTAAAGAGTTTTCCAATCCAAGTGCACTCTAAAGAAGAAAAAATGTTAGATCTGTAGGATTGGGTAGGTAGAAAGCTTGTTGATGAAAGATTTATTTTTTTCCATGGCTGCTAGCATTTCTAGATCAAAATAAGATCATCCAAGTAAATAAAGGCAGCCCAATGGATTAGGCACTGATCAGCCTCCCAGAGAATGCAAGTTTGAAGTTCTTGATGCCTTCAAGAAGGCACCATCCCCAAGTGGAGCCACTGTTAGCCACCTATAAAATTTGTCATATCAAATGGTGGCTAAAACATTTTTGGAGCCTTCAAGGAACAAAATTTTATTGCTAAAAAGTGTTATCTCTTGAAGACTCTTGAAGACATCATCTCCTCTATCCAAATCTTCATTGTTGTTCCCATTTCAAAGCTCAGAAATTCTGCTGATTTCAAAGACAAAATACTGCTGCAAATACCATTTTCCCCTACTTCCACTACAAAACTAACCTCCATTTTTTCCCCTTTTATTCCCATGAAATTCCTCTATTTTCCATTTGTTTCCCCTTTTTCCCTTCATAAAATCCTCTTTACAGAGTTTAAAACTCCTTTTTAAACTCTATCGAAACCCCCAAATCCATCTAAACATCTTGAAAATATCATAAAAAACAAGTATTTTGACTATGGGTTTAAGCCCCTTTTGGCTAAATCCAAACCACTCCCCCACCGTATGCCCATGGTGCTAAGACCAAGCGCTAACCCCTCTCGGTGCTAATCGCATTGCAAAATCCCAATGCGCAAGTTTAAATGCCATGTTTTAAAAATTCCAATGTGATTAAATCCCTTTTGTTTAAACCCCGCCCCCTCCGCTTTTTATTCCATATAGCCTGCACTCGGGACCAAGAGTTTAAGTCCCAAGGTGCTAATCACATCACAAAATTCCAATGGGTAGATTGAAAGACCAAGTCCCAACCTGCAATTGCGATTGGCCCTCTTATATAAGCCCCAGGCCCTTTTTGTTTTCCACAAAGTCCAAAGGCCCCGCAGTCAGGCGCCTATCCATTTTTCATATGTATATATCCCGCCCCTATACATAAAACCTTTGTTTTATGTTAATTTTTGGTTTTCATAAGCAATAAAGGGTTTTTTCCGATACAAGTTTTGAAGCAATCTCTGCCGTTGATCTTGAAACGATCAAATGGCCTGCGCATCATCGCATCGGCAATAATTCAAAAGCGCATTTTCGCGTATGTTATTCCTCCTCCCCGATTGATCATTCCTCGATCAATTGTGAGTTGTCGATCTCCTTTCCGCCTTCCTTTGATCTGACAGCCCTCATTCGTTCCAATCACAAAGCTTTCCCCTGCCTTTGAACCCCCCCCGATTCACTACCCACTGTCGATCTGATCTGCAGATCGACGGCCAGCGCTTAATCGCATCGACGCTATCCAAGTTCTTCCCCCCACTGATTGCCGAGCCCGATTGCATCTAGGCCATCCACGTGTCCAGATCAGACGGTCCAAATCGATCCTCTGACTTTGGTGATATTTTATACACCCTGCTCATAATGTTTTTCGGCCCATTACATCCGTTGATCTTTGTAGATCAACGGTCATTGTTAACCCTTTCTCTGTTTTGTTATCGTTTCATCCAACCCCTAGATTCAATCCTGACTGTCAATCTCTGCACGATCGACAGATCTGACTCATTTTCTCCCTCTTCTCTCCTTTCTGACCTCCTCTAATGAATCTACACAGTTGGATGATGCCATCCAATGGCCACGCTCCTCCCCACACCCTCTAAAGTAGTAAAACCCAATAACGCAAGACTTTTTAATTAGTTCTATATTTTGCAGGTGTTTAATGGTTTAACCATTATGTTAAAGAAAGTCCGAAGGCCGGGGATGACGATTCCCGTTCCTTTGATTCATCAAAGGAAACCATTCACAGGGTTCAAACTCCACGTCTCGTTGATGCTTCATGGGCATTGATGCCTTGTGAGCCGTGCGCAGCACTGCACATCAACAAGACATAGACAATAAAATAATTAAAAATAGTATCAATATCAAAGACAGAACATAGAAGAACAAAAGATTGAAGAAAATTTGGGGGATTACGGCTAAGATTGATTATCAAAAGCCTAATCTTCCAAATTAAAACACAGTTAAAGAAAATCATAAGTGTTTATCAAACAGAAAGGCCTCCACCACCACATCTGAGGAAAATTGATTCCTCTCAGCTACCACAAAGCCACCTATGCCTCAAAGCATTCAAACAGAGGCCGAATTTATTGATCAAGATCATATATTTGCCTCAAACGTAGTCGAACAATTAATTCTGCCAAATGAGCTTAATGAAAAAATGTCAGCATAGTTATTACTACATGAAACAGAGCCCTAAAAGTCAAACAAAAGTTCCCACCGAGCTTAATCTTAAATGTAAATCAATTAATACAGTGAGAATATTTGTACGCTTCTCCATTGAGCTCCTCAAAGGCCGAGAAGTCATTAGTCTGTATTAATTTCCCTGGGAGATCTTTTATCAGATCTCACCTCCTCATTCTTCTATAAATACTTCTGTAAAAAATGAGAAAATGTTGGTTGGTTGGTTGGTTGGCTGGTTGATCACTAGTTGTAATACTGAAACTCTTTGAAATAATACATAGTCTATTGAATTTGAAGAAGAAATTGAAGTCTTGGAAGCCCTGATGATGTCGTTGCATGCTTGCTCTTGAGAAGGCTCTATCATTGGATCCATGAGCTTGGCTGTTGGTGAATTATTCTGAACTGTTTAATGTTTTCCCCTATTTTCATTTTGTTCCATAAATTCTTACTACAGTAGGATGAAATTTTTAGGCTAAGAAATGACTCTTGGAAGCACCTTAGACCTGTTTATCCTTCATTGTTTTATGTTTTCTTCTACTGAAGTATTTTAGAGTCTTTAATATCTCTCTTTAGTCTTCCAGCTTGTTTATTTCCTGAATAGTTCGAATAGTTGGTTTCAACATTATTTATGGTTTTCCCTGCTTGTCTGTTGCCACTTAAAGGATGTTATTGAAGTCTCCCTTTGAATTTTCTTTGTTTACAGTGAGCCAAGGAGGTCTGTTCTGATCTTGCCCCTTGTCCTTGCTTGAACAGTTGGCTTGAAGGTCTTTATAATTGTGATCATAGATGTATTTAGGTGTTCCCTCTTCTATGACCGTAGTTATTAGTGAATCTTTTATGTTTTCTAAGTCATTTGAAATAAGATCTTTGAGGAAATAGGGTGTTCCCCGAATCTTAGATTTCATTTTAAAAGTGGTTTTGAAGTCATTATTTTCTTAAAGGTGTGATTTGTAGAATTCATGGTTAGCCCTATCTATCAAATATCTCTTTATTGTTCAAGTTGTGTTTTGAAATTCCCTTTGTTGAGAATTAGAATTCTCTTTCCAAATCATTGATTTCCATCTCATCCCAAAACCAAAGGATCCTGTGGCCAAGTTAGATTTTCCCTTTGATATCCCATATCCATTGATAAGTTTGTCATGACCTTACTTTGACTCCATTGCCCAATGAAGCTGACATTTCACCTTTCTATCTACCTTTCCTAGACCTTTTAGGTTTTTTTGTATCAATTCCAACCAACCAAACAAACAAACCCTTGCACTTAATAACTAGTCTAAAACCTATACTCAAAGCACACAAGGTAAACCTTTGCAAAAAAAATAATTTGAGAGATCCCTCTCTGAGAGAAGGAGGACTAGATCTTGTAACTCTAAAGATTGGTTCTAATGTTGCCTTGTCTTTTGATTTGCCAAACTATCAAAACACGGGACCCCAACAGAACCTTGATAATTTCATCTAAGGTTTCAAATCCTTTAGCAAATCTAATATTTAGCATTTTTACTTTCTCAAGTTCCTTTCTTAGGCTTACTATTTCACATTCTAATTTTTCATTGTGCTTCTCTTTTTCTATGAGTTGATTCTTTAGGGTACCTATGGCTATTTTGTTTTCTTCAAAACATATTTTGAGTTGAGTGATTTATTCAAGAAAATCATTTTATTCTAAAGCATCCATAAAATTTTCTTTAGCCTCACTAGTGTCTTTTTCAAATGCCATGAGCAGTCTAAAATCTTAATCAAATTCTCATTCTTCACTATTTGACAAGCCATCACTATCTTCATGAGTATAGTAAATTTTTTTATTGACAAATCATCTCCTATTACCTTTTGCTAAATCCTTTCCCTTATCATGATTATATTTATGAGGAAATTTAGCAACATAATGACCCGCTCTTCCACAAGAAAAACATTTGAAAGGAAGCTTACCTCTGAACCTTCCAGTGACATGTTGAAGTTTCTTTACAAAATTTACCTCATATTCTTCTGATACATACCTTGATTCTTTTCTTTTCTTCCTTGTACTTTTCTTTTGCAGTAGCTCTAAATGTGGCTTCTTTAACTTTAGGTGGACCTCCTTTTCTCATTTAAAAAGAAGTTAGGATCCCATTAAGTTTAACAATAGTAAGAGTCTGTAGATCCTTATTCTCTTCAATAGCAGACACTTTTGACTCGAATTTAGGAGTTAGATATCTTAATATTTTCTCTACTAAAGTTGTGTCTCTTATGTCTTCACCCAAATTTCTCATACGATTTACGATCTCATCTACACGCAAAAATAAACTAGAAATACTTTCATCATTATGCATTTTGATGTTTTCATATTGAATTCTGAGAGATTGGAGTTTATTACTTTTTAACTTGACATTGCCTTCATAGCTTAGAATGATTTTGTCCCATATCTCCTATGTTGTATTTAACTGCATAACCTTGACAAATTTTGATTCGTTGAGGCTTCCCAATAATGCATTGATGAATTTTCAATTGGTTTCATAGTTCTTCCTTGCTGCTGGATCTGTGGGAATTGTGGTTGGATATTGGTAAACACCTTCAAAAATTTCCCAAAAATATTCTCCAAGAGACTGAATATAGGATCTTTTTCTTGTATTCCAAAAGATAAAATTGTTTCTTTTGAAGAGTGGTGGTCAGATAGATGATTTTCCATCATGATTTCTCATCTTGGTAGATCTTCCTTCTAGCAATAAATCTTCTTCAGAAGGACCTGCTTCGATACCAATCGTTGGGAAAAAAACTGGTTTGGGGGGGGGGGGGGTGGTGGGGTGAATCAATATTTTTAATAATCACAATATTTCTTTTTCTATACTTATTTCTATACGTGACTTTAATTAATCCACCTAATTTATGCACACGCCTTTATTTAAGGAAACTCATGTATATCTAGAGAACTTATTATTCTGATAAATCTTCAAAAACTTTACTTAGCCCAATTCATCAGTTATGCATCAAACATGTGCAAGAATAACATAATAAATCATCACATCAAATAAAAACACATGAACACCATGATATAAGGTGGAAACCCAAGTCGGGAGAAAACCATTGTTTCTATCATCTATTTCTTCAATATTTATTATAAATAAAATTATTACATTCTTGTGTTGGTGCAAACTTATACCAGCACACAGGTAGCCACCTACAGAAGGCTGCAACCTTCTCTCATTCTCCAGTTGCTACTGGAAGGGAGCTTCAACCCCCTGATCTCGTCTACCAACCACTATTGGAAGAGAGGTACAACCCCCTTAACTAATCACCAACTCCTATTGGCAGGAAGCTTTGACTTCCACATTGAAGGCTCCAACCCTCAAAACCATTGCAGACCATGTTTCATAAATTTTCACACTGGATCCAACAACTTCAACACAACACAATTTGTATATCAACACTAATAACCATCAACCAATATTCAAACAGATCAGTGAGATCATTGTAACCAGATCACAAAAGTCCATAGGAAAGCACGTGTATTAACTAGTGTGTATACGTGCTTTCCTATGGATGAACCTGCATATAGATATTTATATACTAAGAATTATATTTATGACCAGACTTAGAAAAGATCAAATATACTCACATACATTTTTTTTCAGATTTACAGAATCCTTATACAACTAGTAGCATCCATCATTCTCAATCAACCAGTCATTGATCATCTTTATACATAATCAAGTAGTAGCATAAAAAATACCCAAACAATCCAAATCTATATGAACTACATTGAAAAACAACAGAAACATAGCAGAAATTATCAAAGATTTTCTTCAGCAATATTTAGAAAAACCCTAGCTTCCATACGCGCCTTTGATGAGTAGAACCTGCATGTATACATGCCTTCACCATGACTAACCAGTGTATAGATCTATAAATATTACAGGGTTGCACAACACTTCAAAGATACAAACTTACTCAAATCATATCTTTTACTTCAAAAATTATGCGCCAGAACACATATCTAAACAACTCATAAGTAGATCATGAAAATACATGATCATTTTAGGTATAGAGAGCCTCATCCATTATTGTATTCATGAGTGAATCAAAATATCATATCTGTCTATTTATTATAGCCCATTCCATGTAGATATACTTCATAGTGAAGTATTCATTCAGTTCACATTCTCATGCACCCCTTTGCACTAAAATCTTCACCTCCTTATATATTTTGAGCCTTAGCCAATACCAAGAGTCAACACCACACAAGTGCCAATGATATTCTTGGACAGGATCAAATAATCGTTACTGCACTCAACACTCTGGACTAATACCATGGTAAGGATTCCTAGTATCATAAACTTAGTGCACAAATGCATACGCGATTTTTCTTCTTCTTACCTGTGTGTATACGTGACTTTGCCTTGACCAACTTGCATATAGTTTCTTAAATATGTTCTTTATCCATATTTTAAATCTGATTTGAATTTTTTTCGTCCCATCACTGTAACATGTTGTTCCATCACTGTGCCACATCTGAGCTTATCCTAAACCAATATATTTGGACTTTTAGAAGTGGGTTTCCATCAAGACAACTCATGCAATCATATTGAGTTTGATTCAATGATAGTGCATTTTGTTCCATAAATTTGTACCATTTTAATTTAGAGAAACAAAGGGAAAAGAAGCCTTACCTTCTAGTTGGGTTCTATCCATAGAGGGTTTTGTAGATCATATCTTGGGTATTTTTGGTTTTATGTGTGATTGTTATATTTTTACTCTATTTTCCACATTTTTTATATTTTATGCATAAGAAGAAATGGAAATTTAATAAATTCAGAAAGTTTGTGGATAATTAACCCTCATAGTATATAGATTTTCAAATTTTAGTAAATATTTATTAGATCTATTATGATAAAATTTTCAATGCAATATCACTATAAATTTTAATATAAATTCCCCAATATAACCTTTAGTTAGATATTTCTTCCTCCTCGAGGAAAATCAATGCTTGATTTTCCCTTTCATAGTTTCAAGAAAGCTTCCTCATACTAACTCTTTTTACAATTGTAATATCTTGTTGGAAATATATCTTTGAGATATTTAATTTGAATTACATATATTTTCTATAGCTTTGGTTCCCATAGTTTCATTGGATTTAATTATCCAAAAGCATCATTTAGCATCTCAAAAAATCCCTACCTTTTAATGACCTAAAACAATGACAGAAAAATTGATAAATTACTGAGTTTTATGCTATTCTAGCTCCCCAAATTCATCGACAATGCTCTAAAACTTTGTTCTATTATTTTTTATAGGTATCCTAACTATATTTTTTCACTCTCACAAAAAAATATAATAACAAGGCTATATATATTCATTTCTCATGGGGCATGAACTAAGTTTTCATGACCTTCACTAGCCACTTGGAACCCATGTAATGGACACTTGGCACAATTCAATTTTGTTTTATGCCACTCTTTTTGTCTTATGCATCTCATGTCTAATGTTTCCTTAACTGAATCATTTCATATGTGAGCTAAAATGGTTTTGTGATATTTCTTATGGAAATTGAAATTCATACAAGGCCTTCATGTAACAAAAATAGGCAAGAATGCCTTGAAATTTACCCTCGCCCGCTCCTCCTCACTTGTTTTATTTGACGTGAAATTTCTTCAACTAAAATATATCAAACCAAAAAATCTACCAAATATATCATCTCAACCTTCCACCCCCTTAATCATGTCATTCTCCATTCACGGTAGACTTAGTTGACGTACCTTACCTACCTTGTCACTTGTCATTCTCTCATTAATTTTAGTGGGGTAAAAAAATGGGTTTTGAATAATACAATGAGGGGGAGGGAATGAACGTACTTGTGCCACATCACTACTCTTTAAAACCATGGTTTATATTTCACATCACCTACTAACTATTTTTCACTTTGTCTAGTTGAAATGAATTTTAGTTGTCAATATAATACATCACATGATCATAAATTTAAAAAGGGATAAATTCTATATAGAAACCTTTCATTTTTATCAAGGGAATTTGAAAAGGTATTAAGGCCAAAAATAATTTCTCTTGACCATCCCTATTGTTTATTGCTGGGTATAGTATTGTCAATGATGACAACCAATGTCATGTCATTGATATCAAAGTAAGTATGATGCCAATGATGTCAAAGGAGATATGATAGCCTAAATATTAATGATCGTTTGTTGAATTTATGGCAACAAAATGAGTATATAGAAGGTTTAGATGGATATTCCTCTCTAAGAGATTTCTAATGGTATACTAAACTTGGTCAAACTCCTAGTTTGAACATGATACTCTAGAAATCATAGCATGAAGATTACTCATATTTTTTCAGAGTTACTTTGATCAAGAAAAATTGTAAATAGTTTGATTTGATAGTGCTCTTTGATAACTTTTTTTATATGTGACACTTGGTCAAACTCCCATCAAATAGGGAGAAACATTTATTTGAATTCAATCATGTTTATAATGGAGTAAAAGGGGTCAAAACCCAAATTCGTTAAATAGTGTGCATCTTTTTCATTGAATCAGGTATATAGTACCTAGTTGGGGTAATCAACAATGATGGATGCAAAAAGTTGCATGACCATTAATGATGGAGTTTTTGTATTATGTCGTGGTTCCACATGGGAACCAAGAGAGGTGTGACCCCATCCCACATTGGAAAGAAATCATGCAATGAAGTATCATATATGGGTCTAGTGTAAAACTTGTATATCCATGTGATGTGGCAGGCATGATGTAACAAGTGTGTGATGTATATCCAATTTAATACATGTGATGTGGTGATCTCGATGTATTACATGGTTTATGTGGCATAAGCAAAGATGGTTGACATGTTAGAATCAATACACGTGGAAGGCCTGACATAACAAAAAAAATTTGACATGGTATATGCTAACTTGATTGACTTGGCATAAGAATATAATTGATGTGACGTAAGCATATATGGTTGACGTGGAAAATATGGGTGACATGACACAATTAGAGATGGTTGACATGGTAGTGTTGGTTGACATGGAAGAACTCTGAAACATGGCACCTTGGGGACATGGAAATGTGGCAAGTCATAAAATAATTTATATATCCAATAGGGCCAAATTTTGGTGACACATGGCATCACCTAAAGAGTGCCACATGGGCATGAAGAAATCATGCATACATTAGGATCTAGATGCACATGGACAGTTAAGGTCTTGATTGCATAGTTTGGTCATATGGAGAATAAAATTTTATCCCCCAAATCCCTAGGGCTCTTTGGTCACATTATGGTCATATGGGTTGGCTCAAAAAACTATTTTCAAATAACATTTTTCAGCCCAAGCGATTGTTGGTGTGAAACGTATATATATATATATATATATAAACAACATATCCTCGTGACATTTAGGGTAATGTGTCTACACTCATATAGCAACAAATAAATGTGTGTGGCTTTGTGGTTTGAATGTTGGTTGCAGTTTTGTGGTGATCGAGCTTCAAGTCAGTAGTTTGATAATGTTTTGATATGCAGTGGTCACAAGTACAAGTTTGGTTGCAAGTGTGTTTTCATGCACTGAGCATTGAAAACACATAATATATATTATTTTAAAAAGGTTGCATATATGAATATATCATGTAGTCGAGTTGGTATCGGGCTTGTCTTGCTCTACAATAGGGAAAATTTTAAGGATGGAAGTTTATCTTAAAGTTTAGCAACCTTGGCGAATCTTACTAGTCACTAATATCCAAATTTTAAATTTTTTATGATTATTTAGTAAAAGTGTTTATATTTCTAATTATTTTATATTAGATAATATATAATATTGGTGGTTTTTAAGGTAAAATAATTTATACTATAAAATTTTCGCGAATTCATTTTTAGAAAAATGGAAATTGGAAAATCATTTTTTTGGAAAAGGCATTGAATATTAGCCCACCTATGAATATTAGCCCTAAAATTTTCCATTCTCTACAAATGGCATAAGTTTGAATTTGAGGTTGAATAGTTTTTTAGTGTTTGGAATTTCCCAACGAAAAGGATACCTTTGGTTGAACGCACACCAAAAAGTGAATTTTGGATTTGAAAGGTACCTTTTATCGACTCATTAGAGTCATTTTGTCGAACAATTAATTTTATAATGTTTAGTGGGTTATCTTGGGGCTCACAATAAGTTTTGGAAAAGGGGAAATGGCGAGATATTTTTTTTGTGATCTAATAGGAAGACAAGAAAAGTCACGATGACATATTTTTTGGAACAAGTGACCATATTTCTTTTGTTGTTGTCAAAATTTTATGGATCTCATGAACAAGTATAATCTTCATATGAAGACGATGTTTACTTTTTATGATTGAAGAACATGTTGAATTTTTATTGATATGGTCATATTTGTAAGTGTCATTTATTGTGTTTTGAGTTTGTGGATCCAGTTTGAAATATTGTGAAAAGTGGTCCACTATGTCTTGGTGATGACAGTTGGTGCCTCAATCAGGTTGGAGCCTATAATATTTTGGTTCTTGAATATTTCAAAGGTTGGTGCGTCATTCAGCTTGGAGCATACAACAAGTTGGTGCTTGTAGATTTCATAGATTGGTTCCTCAATTAGGTTGGAGCCTACAACAAATTGGTGCTTTAATATTTGGGGGGTTGGTGCCTCCAACATGTTGGTGCTTGCAAACAAACATTGGTGGTGGGTGCCTGCAAACAAAATTTTGGTGTTGGTGTCTCCAACAGGTTGATTCCTGCATATTAATGTAATCAAAGATCGAAGAAGATAAGAATATTTGTGGTATTATCCTATAAGGGTTTCCATGTATATTTGGTGTTCATAAATATTGATGTGATGATTCATTTTATTGATGTAGTCTTATGGCTTCAATAATGATGAGTTAAGAAATTATTTTAGATTGATTAAATTGGCCATTACACTGAATAACCCCCCTCACTCAGTGTAATCATAATTCCAAAAATTGGTATCAAAGCATGTTCCTTTAGGAATATTTAATCACTGAAAGGTTGGTCATAGGGATTATGGATAATCTCATATCTTTAGACAAGCCTCCTTAATTTGATGGAACAAATAAATATTTCTAGAAAACAAGAATGGAAACTTGCACTATGTCTCTAGGCATGATGTATGGATGGTTTTTGAGAATGGATTCCAATCACCTGTGACTCCCCCCACTAATGAATTTGCTAAATCTCCCTATACATTTAAGGCAATGGAAAAAATGCCATCTTAAATGGTTTATCAGAAACTGAATTAATCAAGGTTATGTATTGTAAGTCAGATAAATAACGATGGGACAAGATTAAAATATGTTATGAAGGGGATGGAAAAAAAAGGAGGCCAAGCTGCAAACTTATAAATGTCAATTTGTAAGTTTGAAAATAGAAGAAGATGAAAATATTGCTTCATATTTTATTTTCTTCAAGTAGATGGTATTTTCAACACAATCATAGGTCTCTGTGAATTATAAGGGAGTGGGAATTGATGATATTTATATGAAAGAAGTTACCAGATTGTGTGGGGTTCCAATGATAGATAGAGATTTTAAATGCGTCTCAAATTTTTGGAAAGGGTTATTCAAGGGGTTGGGAAAAAGTTTGAAACTATGTACAAGTTGTTATCCAAAAATATATGGGATGACACAAAGTTTTAGTAACATAATTTTACACATGCTTAGAATATATGTGATGGATAGACCATCCAAGTGGAAATATTAGCCACACTCAGTTGAGTTTACCTATAATAATGAGTATCGGTCATCATTATAAATGAGACTGTTTGAAGCATTATATGGTAGGAAGTATATACTCCAATTATCTAGGCTTATCCAATTGATAAAGTGGGGCTTGGTATAAATTTTCATGAGGAGGTGGAAGGGAAAAATATTAAAATAAAACATAATTTGAAGGTAGCCTGGGATAGGTAGAAGAGTTACACATATAGGGGGAAAGTAGCAAGACAATTTCAAGTGGGTAATCATTTGTTTTTGAATGTGAGGCCAAAGTGGAATTCGATATACTTGGGGAGCTACAACAAGTCGTTAGCTAGATTTTGTGGGTCATTTGATATATTGAGAAGGATATGGGTAGTTTCTTATGAGCTTGCATTACTTGCATTTTTTCATGTACATAATATGTCTCGTGTTTGATTATTGAAAATATGTGTACATAACCCTAGCTATACTATTGATTGGAATATGTTTTAGATGGAACCTAAAGGTAATTATTAGGTAGAACCAGAGTATATCCTAGATTATAAAATCAAGAATTTCTATAAAAAATCCATTGGGTTGGTAAAGGTCTAGTGGAGTTACCACATCCCTAAAGATGATACATGGGAGCTATAGGATGTTATGCATGAGGCATAATTGCAATTACGTTGTTATTTTGTTGCACACACTATATATATCAACCTCAATGTTGTATGTGCACTAATGAAAATGAAAAACTAAGTAGGAGGGGAATGTAACACCATATTTTGTAATGTAATTGTACATAATATCATAGAGGTTAATGATCCAAATCATATGGAAAAGGAAAAAAACTATATTTTCTAACTAATGTACATGAAGTTAGTAATAAAATACACTACTGCTATGTGACAGAGGGGATGATAATGATAGGGGATATCACTCCATGAGAGGGGAATGAGAGGGGGCTATGGGGTCCTAAGGGGACTAGAGACAAATATTGATTATTTCATTACCAGCCTAATTTATACATTAGCTTATTTAATGTAAAATGGAAACCAATTTTGGTATCAGTGATTAATTACATAAGAAATGACTTCCTAGAATTCTAATTGGTAAGAAGGAAAAATACACATAAAATTGTTGGTTTGGAAAGTTGAGGCATACTCTTATGTTCTTTCATTCCATTGTCACATATTTAAATTATTGTCCTATCTATGGTGTGAGTGGCCACAATAAGAGGAGGAACCCTCTAAGGGGGGTTGAAATGTATTATACATATATGTGTAATTTTCATTACATCCCTATGAACATAGCATGGATATTTTCCTAGATAGCCTATAATGTATCCTTGATTAGACATGAGATAGCCTAAGCTACTACATTGTAGAGAGGAGATTCCCTCTTGGTTTGTATAGATTAAAGAGGAAAAGAGAGCTAGAGAGAAACATTGTCGTAAGAGAGATTAGGTAATGGGAACCACTATGAGAGTTAGAGTGCATGTTTTCCCTTATGGTGTCAAAGATCTAGCTCAAGGTGGCCACTATTTAGAGACATAGAATTCAAGTTCCTAAGGGTGGGAGGAATTTCCTTAGTCAACAGCTATTTGGTGAACTTCCAAATAAGATAAATTTTTTATGATAGGTGTTAAATATTTTAGTTTATGTTGTTGGTAGATGTTATGTTGTGCATTTATATTTTTACATGTTATTGCTGGTTACACATGAATTTTACATAGAATTTATATGCTTCTAGGCTCACATATTTATGTATATACAATTAATAATGAACAAATTGGTAACAATGCTCAGAAATATGGAAATTTGAGCGAGGATGTGAAAGAAAATTTCAAAATTTAGGAATCCAAAGTCAATTTGAGTAGTATCGGTGCTAAATTTTGGTGGTATTATGCCTCAATATGGACTTGGGGGACATTACACTTAATTTTCCAAATCGTTGTGCTTCTTCCTTGAAGTTAGTTTGGGAAGAGTTTACAAAGACCTTGTTATTCAAGGATGTGGAAAAGGAACCCTTCTATAGATTAAGCGACAAACTTCACAACATTTTTCATTTGGCTTCCAAAATATCTATCCTACATTTTTGTATAACCAATATATTCATTATGGTTTCGTATTGATATACAAAAATATGTACATTCTCATGTACACTCATTGTGACTAAGAATAGAGAATTCTTATTGCACTTAATGTTATTTTTGTACCTTCTTAAGGCCCTCGTGAATTCCAAATCATCCCTCTATTTCATGGTTTCATTCAAAACACTAAACCAAGCTATAAATAAAACAATATAGAGAAGGATGACACCAAAACATTAGCCTTAATTCCAAAGAAATATTGAGGCTTCAATTTATGCGACCCAAAAACATTTCTATCAAAATAATTTTCATAAATTATTTGTTTTCATGATATAAATAGCATTAGGTAGACCACACCAAAAGTAACCCAGAATACAAAACATAGGCGAAGTAAAGTTGAGAAAACATATTCCCTACAAACCCGTCTAAATTTTCTTCGAGAATACATAACTAAAACCAAATGGTAGAGGCCAAACCCATGGGGGCTTCAATTAATTAACCTATGACATATAAAGTGCATTCGTGGCATACTTTAAAACAATACCCCTAATTTGACTTCATATTGGAAAATACCTCTAAAAGTCACATTATTTAGCCCCCTACCAATACGAACACAATACACTTTCCCAATTAAAAATCCATACTTTCGCTAGATATTGTAGGTATCCATTTTTTTATACCCCTTTATATTTTTTCATTAAATTTGAGCTCCATTTTTTATACCTTCCAATATAAAAACCCTTTACCCTCTAATATATACTCAATATATGATGTCTTTTTTTCCTCAATATATATCCCCCAATATAAATGCATGTGGTATGGTAATCTCCCCTAATGAAGCCCCCATGGCCAAACCACTTCTCGTAAATGAAATCCAACAACTGAGATCCCAAAGAAATTTCTATACTCTAGGGATATTGCTTATTAGGAGGCCTAACACCTTAAGGTTCTAGCCATTCTTGCCCCAAATTCATTGACTTTCAAATTCCCTATTTGGTGGCATTCTTGGCCATAAATTCCATGCATTATGTTCTCACTGCACATGAAAAAATGGAGTTGTGCTTATTAAACTTTTCTCCTTTGTCTGTTAGGTTATGAATGTAGTGAGATTTCTATCCACTAGGGATGATTTTCCAAGCATCACCTTCATAGTCACCTAAGAAAATTGTTGATTTAACCTTGGTTTCTTTCTCTAGGTCGAGGCCTATTAGAAGGGTGTATGTTTATGCCAAATTATTTGGTGCTAGGACAAGTTCCTATACACAATGTTGTTTTCGTTCCTATACTATTGAAGAGGATCACAAATGTTGCTTTTGTTCCTATAATATTGAAGAGGATCACACGGTCCTTGTCATGCACTTACCACCCCTATTATTAAAAAATATTATTATTAAATTCACTAAACCCACACATATACCTTTTACATGTATAATATTATCAATTTCACTAATCCATATATACATATAATCACTCTTTATTAAAATAAAATAATAATAATAATAAAATTATAAATCATTAACCAAAAATCCTAAATATCTCCCATCCAACCAACCTTATTAACTTGAACTTGTTGTAATATCATACATCCTTAAAATGCATCGCAACTTAAGCCATGGCTTCATATCCTGGAACTCAATGTAGACTCAACTCAAAATCACTTTTCTTAAGCATTTCACTTTTCTAATACTTTTTAGTATTTAGGCCCTTGCACATAACCAACATTATTCTATATAATTAAAACAAAGTTATATATATATATATATATATATATATATATATATATATATATATATATATTATACAAAATATTTAAAACTTTTAAAATACATAATGAATTAGTTGTTTTAAAATACATAATGAATTAGATGTTTATATAAATTAAAACGTATAGAATAATAAAATATCCAATAAATATTTTAAATGTGTTATCTTCGTATCTCATTAAATTAATATGGGTCGGTAACCTAATAAAATTCATTCATGCATAAAAATGCATAATATGAGTTAGTAACTAAACTTACTTTGCACTAAGCTCATTCATGCATAAAATTCTGTCTCTAAAATGAACCAACCAACATACAAGAATGGTATTTTCAAGAAGAATTTCAATACCTCATCGAGTGAGAGTTGAATTTTGTATTAATATATAAGTCCAACAATTTATGTTTTATCATTGTCCCTTCTACGATAATGTTATTTTAAATATTCAATTTTACATTTGAAAACATATTTTGTATTATAAATCTAAAATATTAATTATTAATTTACTACCAAAATGTTAGTTAAGAACAATATATTTTAAAAGCAATTTTATCTTTAAAAATAAAATTTCCCCAAAATTGAAGATAAAAGCAAAAACAAAAATAAACACCAGAATGGTCCCATATATTTTTTTTTGTCTATTATAAAATTCACGCTTCTTTTTCGACAACAAACTACGAATGCTTCAAATGAGCAATGGGCCATCCAATGAAATCTTGTTGAATATACTCGAACCACTTATCCAAATAGACAAAACACTTAATTTAAATTTAATATGTTTTGCTTTTGCTTCAAGCTACTTTTTGTTAATATGGTTGGTTCAAATTCACATTTATTCTATAATATAAGATTCTATATTAATACTCTAATCTTAAGATAAATCTAATGGAATATTCTCGAATGAACCTATTATATTCGTATTTTTACAAAATTTTCGAAGAATTCGAAATACATGCATGCTTACGAAACGATAATGAGAGCAATGAAAAAGTTAAAGAAACCACAACGGCAGTTCTGAAACGGTGAACTTTTATGTCAAATTCAATATTTGGGATAACAAAGTTAGAAAAAAATACTTGGAAAATTACTCTCTTACAATCCTTAACACTTATAGTTAAATGATCAGTGATTCAGTACATGTATATGTTTACAACTGATCCAATATAGGATCAAGAGTTTACCCTGTAATTACAGGGCAATAATGGAATTCTAATCCTCACGGCACATCTGTACGGAATTCTTCATTGTCATTTCTTGAACTACAAACAAGAAGCTGTCTATGAAAGGGAAAGATTTAACTGTCCATGATGCTGTGATGACAATCTCTGGGTTTCCGGCAATGTCACTCCGAAAAGCCTCACTCCTTTCTTGGTCGCGGGATCGAGACTGATCGATGCCGGTTTGTGTTCAGGGGTTTCTGATTCAGGGTTGACAAAGGGATGGAGTTGTTTGATATTAGTGCTAATTGCATCGCCGGGATTGTGGTAGTTGAGATACAGTTCCGTGGGTTGATATCCGTCGGAATTGATGTTGCTTTGGATCGTTTGGTTGGTGGGCGACGCCGAGAAGTAGAAAGGAAGGGGCGTTGCAGCGCTGTGAGACCACAGGGAATCGACTTTGTTAACGAGCGGGGAGACGAAATGGGAATTGAATTGCGCAAATGCGTCGGAATTACTGGAACTGGGCCAGAAAATGGGCATCCATTGAGCATCGTAAACGACGGCAGCCTGTGGTACAGTATTGAAAGGATTCATGGACGGCGGCTCCTTGAGGGAATAGAGCACTCCGGCCCCTTTGGATTGGAAGGGCTGCGAGCCGACGCCGAGTCGAGGCTGACCCGGCGGCCTGCGTCTCCAGCTGATGTATAAATGATCAGACTGAACCGATCCTCTATGAAACGAAACAATGTCGCCGGCTTCCAATTTCTTGTCCTTCACAAATCGGCTCCAACCTTTGGTCAACACGTAGCTCTGGCTGCTGTTCCAATACGAGTAACGGAATCTCCAGACTTTCCCCGTGTTGTCTTCGAAATTCAAGAGCAATCCCTTGTCGCTGGAACTGACATCCAGAGGAAAATATTTCTCCGCGTACTGCTTCGGAATCACCAGGCGATTCAACTTCCCCACGTCGCTGGGCGTGACGGCCTTGTCGAAAAGATGCTCGCGCGGCAGACCCGCTCTGTCAGCGGCGGCGCTGGAAGAGGAGGCGACATTGACATTCCCATTTCCATTTCCTTCCACTTCGCCTTGGTTTTCTTGAGCTGTCACGCCGCCGCCGCCGGATGCCTCGGCGTTTTTCATGGCGGCCGACCGAGCTGCTAATATCTTGATCCTCTTTCCATGATGGTCCAGCTCCTCGTCATATGTGTGCTTTCGCAGCATGTCGACAATTTCTCTCTTGCTGTGCTCGCTCATGAATCCTACCTCCGGATCGCCGTCTCCGATGGGACTGAAATTAGTCATGGAGTCACGACCACGAAACTTCAGCGCCGCTCGGTCGTAAGCCCTGGCGGCGTCTTCTTCTCTGTTGAACGTTCCCAACCAGACACGCTGGTGTTTCTCGTAAATCTGCGCTCCCCATCGCCCGTTGGGCTGCGGAACCACGCCCTTGTACTGCGACGAAAGCAGCTTCCCAGCTTGCTCCGTCGAAATAGAATACCTTCTCGGATCCTCAAATCCTTCCGATTCTCCGCCGGAAACCGACAGCACGCTTATTCCGCTCCCCATTCTCTCCAGCCCTTGAAGGTTCTTTTCCATGGATCTCGCCGAATACAAATCTTTGAACGCAACTCTCTCCTGCTTCGGTTGCGTCCCGTTTTCTGAGACGCCGCCCATGACAGAACAGTTAAATTCTTCTGTCATAGCGCTGCTCATTTCATCTTCTTGGTTGTCTTCAATGGAGCACCCATCTTTCATTTCTTCGTTTCTCCTCAGCTCTAGAGCGAACTGATCTTGGCGGCGGAGAACATGAATCGCAGGACTAGCCGAGGACGCAATCTTCTTGCTAGGGAAACATGCCAAACTTAGCGCCACATCGGGAGAATCAATCTCCCACTGCCTCAGAGATCTCTTACCTTGACCCAATAACTCCATCACAATACACAACCGTTAGATCACAATGCTCAGACTCCAGCACCGGCTCCTTCAAAAATGACCATGGAAACTAACTATATTCACAAACCTTGCAGCAGCCATCAAGATCCACCAACAACCCCGTTCTTGTTATCATGATCTCCCAACCCTACCCCCGCCCACCACCAATTATAGAAGACAATAATTGAGCATCAGAGAGTCATGGAAAATTTGGCAAAACAAACAAAGGAAACGGAAAGGACTCAACTTCAATCAATTGACAAGATATTTTCAACAGCCAGAATCCACACGGCGACACATATATAGAAAACCCACCACCGCCCGTATGGTAAATGGAAAGCCAGAGCATTAATGCACCTTAAACATGGGCGGCAGGGGCAGTTGTCTTTCTTCCCCGTCCCTACCCTTCCCACCCTTCATAGGTCAACTCTCCCAAGCCAACCAATAATATGCGGCAACGCAATATTCAGATGGCTAACAAACTTCTGTTGTGCTCATATTTATTGGGGAGCAGCTCGTCTCCATTCTCTGTGCCAACATCTGCTACCTAAAGAGGGTCCACGTACAGATCAGAGACCATGTCATATAATTAGGCCACTTGCACAACGGTATTTACAGCAGCTAGCGTAACCCCACAGGGCCACACCCCTTCACCATTCCACTCAACTTGGCAGTGGGGACATTTATCTCTGTTTGCCCCCACCCACAGTTAGGAAGCTTCTGACTTTCCTGCACTGTCATTTAATAGGTTGCTTCTGCAATTAAAAGTAGTAGGTTTAAAAATATTGATATCTCACAAGATTGCCGCATAATTGAAAGTACTGCTTCTTCTCTTTAATTCTCCAATGGTTGTCCTGCTGCTGTCGGAAAACCTAGATATTGACTTAAAAGCTTCGTTCATTCCCATATAACCCTAAACTTAAGATATTGCTTATTGTCGTGTTATCTAAATTATGCAATGTCTCAATCCCAAAAATTTGTTTAATTCAAAAGAATCATGCTAGCCTCACCTAATATGGGAAATATAATAATGTTCCAATCGGATTCCAAGGCTCTTAAAAACAAATATTCTCACTAATGTTTGTGGATGATATCCCCACTTTATCATTATTGAAATTTGATACATTCTACTCACACAAATTATCCTAAAACTAGATAATTAATTTAAACACATGTGTGTTATCTATTATTTGATTTTGACTTTATGAAATCAAATCATGCTGAGATCTGGAGAACAAGCGTGTTTCCCTAGATAAATAAAAGTCAAAATGATACTGCCGAAAGGTTAATCCTGCTTGCTCCCCTAATCTGTAAAATATTAATACAAGTCATAGAATAATGAAGTATTTTAGGATAAACATAGTGGGGCTGAGGCTGATCACATTCCTGATGATATTCATTGAAACCTCAGCGCACCTGAAGATCGTTACGCCCACCACCACCACCGCCCCTCACCGAATGGGATCAGCTTCTGCAAGTTGCAGTGCTCGAATCCACAAGCTATTATAATGCAAGTTGGCGCAGCACTATATGACATACTATTCCCGAACCCGCATGAACAGAAAGAAAGCATATTCTTATTATTATTATTATAATAACAGAAATCTCTCCGTGAACCCACTAGGTCATTATCAACATACTATTGCGCATCCTGATTTTGAATATGAATTGGATGCAAATATTCAATGCCCAGTCTTCCACTTTAGACAGCAGAAGGGTACTGCTAGTGGACAGGAGGGTCCAGAATCCAGAATCCAGATAGCTTGTTCACATGTAGATTAGATTTGGGAGGCCCCGCTTCAGCGGGTTCGGAGCGCAATGATGGCTTTCTAGATAACAAGATAAGAAGTGTGACGTCATCATAATCAGAACACCCTCTTTCAGATATTTCGCAATTCGTTAGTTATTTTTCCGTCCGCTTCACACTGTCCCTACCCCCATAAACCACCCCTGTCCTCCACAGCAGATCTGACTGTTCGTGGAAATGGCCAGCTACTGCAACTTGGCAACGAATCTTACCTGCAGTCCTGCCGCTTCACGTCACTTTTCTTTTATTGTAAATAATTGCATGAGCGGTAAGCGACAGGAAACCTAACAAAGGTACACGTTAAATATCACGTTTTAGAATACTACAGGTTCGCTTTGTTTTTCTTTGCCAATTTGGTGGGGACTTGAATAGTGGACAAATTCTAAATTCTCCCCAATTTTGTTACAAGTTATGATTTCATTAATTAATGAGAATTATATCACAAAAACATTCAACAGGTTAGCTCTATTTTGGCCAATTGGGGACGTGAATAGTTATCGAATATTTTTGTAATTTCGAATTTGTAAATGAGGTTCAGGACTAAAATACTTACCAATATTTACCACAATAATTTGATATCCTACTAATGATTTCTATAGCCGCGAGAATTTAATGATAACCCACGGCGAGTACGTATGCTTACTCTTACATTGTAGGTCGTCTCATTAATGGGGCTGGTGGAATCTGGACGAGGAGGTTGACGTTAGTATACGTCAGCTCAACTTGGACAATTTGTTGGCCATGTGTCGCGTGGGAGAAAAGTCAGCCTATCTGGCAAGTAGCATGTGACAAGTCGTCGAGCATGTGAGTGGTGCAACCAGGCTAAATCATGTTGGCACCAGGACCCCTTTTAAGAATCCCAACAATGTCGGTGGAACTATGCAGAAAACATGTGACCCCAACACGGGCTACTGAGCAGAAATTTTCTCACCTGCATCAAAACCTATGTATATATGCAACTCACCTTACTATTTTCGTTCATCAAAACCTATGTATATATACAACTCACCTTGTTATTTTCATCCATCAAAACCTATGTATATATACAACTCGCTTTACTATTTTCATCCATCAAAACCTAAGTATATATACAACTCACCTTACTATTTTTCTCATCTGCATCAAAACCTATGTATATATACAACTCACTATAATTGTGAGCAAATAATACGAGACACATGACCTAAGTATATATACAACTCAACTTACTATTTTTCTCATGTGCATCAAAACCTGTGTATATATACAACTCACCTTAATTGATGAGCAAATAATTCGAGACACATGGGTGTGTTTTTATATAATTATGATGATAATCCAAACCACTCCAGATTTCCTTGGACAACAAATTTGAAAATGAAACTAGATTGAAGTTCAATTTTTCCTCACTAGTGAAAGAAGTTTTTTTTTTTTTTAATTAAATAAAACAATAAGTTTATGTAGTAATTTTTATACTTGGTAGCTTTAATTTGGTTTTGAAACTATGTCCATTGGTCACTTCAAAGAATTAAAAGCTAGCGAAAATTGGAATAGTTTAATTCTGTCTCTATATACCTTATAAGGTATATTATCTACTACTTCATTTGACATATTGAAAAAGTAAATGTTATCCACCATTTTCATATTTAAACAAAAACAATAGATCTCTAAAGTTACTCATGTAACGATTCAATAGGTGTCGGGTCCTTAACACTCGACCCTAGCATATCCACTTGATTAATATCTTGGAGTTGGCGTTCCATTCGGCCTAAATGAGCATTCTGGTGATGTTGCTGAAGGGGGATTTCCTGAATATCTCTATGCATTTCAGCCAATATGGAGGTTGCTTTTGGGTCTCCTCCTACCTCTTGAACTACAACAATGGCCTTTGCCAATAAAAATTTCATGGTCCAATAAAGATGGATTGATTGCTTAAACAAAGATAATCTTCCTCTAGCCTTCCCAAGATCAGTCAGCGTAGGATCCATCTCGTCAGTCCACTTTAGTATTAAGATCACCATCTCGTCAGTCCACTTTAGTATTAAGATCATTCTCTCATCCCGAAATCAAGGATTTAACATGCCAAGGTGTCCCCACAACATAGGCATGGAAAAGGTTTTGCATAATTTCCTTTCGAGATTTTCTTTCTCTTTTACATGGTCACAACTTTTCCTTACATTTGTCCTTGCCTTCTCTTTTTCCAGCATTTCCTTTCCCTCCCTAAGCTTTCACCATTTCTGTTTGTAGCTCCCAACAACTGTATGTTCACCTTCACCCAAATCAACACCAAGGTTCTCCCCCGACATGCAAAAACCTGAAAGTAAAAGATGCTAAGATGACTTGTACATAAAACAACAAAACAACATTACTTTTAATCAGAATAAATAAACTATTATCATATCATATAAAGAACAAATATTTCCATCCCACCACTTCAACTATATGCTACTCTCATGCTGATCTACCCATTTTTCAGTTCCTACAGCACTATTTACTCATTAATAAACCAATTTCTTTTTCCTAAGATTGTGCACATTTTGTCACATGAGTATTTAACCCATTTTCATATAACCTTTGCTATTACCTTGATCCCCACACAGATCAGCAAAATTGCGACGTTCTAAATTATCGAACTTCCGAACCATCTGTCATGGCAATGGAACACAAATTATTAAAGGCCCGGTCGAACGGAAAGGAGCAGCGGGCGGCTGCACAGCAGTCCAGATGATAGGAGGTTGAGGTCATGAAAGTAGGTGCCTGATGTTACTAACTCTCTTATTGGCTAAATAATTGTAAGGTCATAATAATTCTGGGAGGAATGATCAAGTTTGCATGCGGCTCCCTGGCATTTTTCTGCGGACCGGCCCCCTCCGGCCCACCGCATTAGGCAAAACCCTTTCATCCACGTATGCATCTGCTCTCATATTCGCCTTTCGAAAAGTTTGATCGGTAGTGACGTACAAATGCAGTAAAAATGTATATATACATTTATTCATGAGAGGCTGAGTCTAATTATTTTACGTTGTCTACTGTAATGCTATTTATTTATTTATTTTAAATTGGGCTAAACTGATTATACTTTTTGGTGTTTTAAATTGCAATCTTAAATATATTTGTACAAGTTTTCTAATGTAGATGTATTTAGGCTCCCTTATGAAGTTAGGGTTTAAAGTTAAAAAGATGTATGACTTGTAACTAATTTTCACAAAGAAATTATTAATCACACACAATATAATACATTTCTATTGATTAAATGATGGTGCATATAAATATATGAAGTGTTATTTAAAGATAGACAAACTAATTTGGACACATAAGCATTTAGTTGAGAATATCTCATCCACACGGTAAGAAAGGATTATTAGTTGGAGAGAATCTCCTAACCATCTAATTAGGTATAAGAAAATTTCTAGATAATAGGAACAAACTCACATTGAGACAAGTGGGAATTATTATTCTAAGAGTCCCCCTTAATGACTACTTGTCTCAATCTCAATTAGAACAAAGTCTATATCCATTACAACCCGGTTTAACATATAAAATCATAATGTTGACGTCCTTATAAAGAAACAACCATCCACCGAAATACATGTGTGCCCGACTGCTGCAATCACCAATCTACTAGGATGTCCCTTCGCGTACATGGTTCATTCAACAAAAAAATATTTATACCTGTACCCCCCCTCCATTATCATCACTATCTCACGCCTAAGGTTTTCTTGGCTCACCCTCAACCATGCTTAGGGTCTTCTCAGTTGATCCTCACTCAAGTGATTTCTTGATGACCTACAGTACAAAGGTGTTTATCGGGGTATGACTCAAGTACAATTACAATCTCCATTGATGGAAATATCAGGTTCTCCATCATATCAAACATAGCTATGTAGGCTTTCTTAAAATATCATCAAGAGTTTGTGATTTATTCAACACACCTTTATCTACATTTTTCCATCGTCCAATTTCATATGTTGCTCCAATTTTTTGAGTTGTTATTACCTTCCCCTGGGCTTTATTCACAACATACATTATTATTTTCTCTCTTTTCCATACATACAATTAGTTATTAATGTCCATATAAAAATAAATCCATCTACTGAGGTACATGGGTACCAATCACTATACTCACTATTTATGTACGAGTTATTTTTACTTACATGGTTCATCAATCATGTTAAACTATCTTACTTGGTCCCTTACATTCTGACTCCACCTCACATTTCCCCCCTTTAATCAAAGACTGAATTCTCCAATTACAAATCAACCTTAGATACATGTCACTACATCTCCCACCCTTGTACCTACCTAGTGGTTAATTCCACAATACTACATGAAATTCTCAACAAGGCTTACTACACACTTGTGGAAATCAACTTGGACCAATACTTTGGGGTGCCAGTTCAAACCGATCATGCACCCCCTGCAACAATCTCAATTCAGGTACAACAAGCACAAAGGTTAACAATATTCCTATATGAAAATCATCTGCCCAAACATTTAAGCAGATTTACACATTGCATCACTTTCTATTGCTTCTTTTCCTCCTTCTCTTCTACAATTGTTCACATCCTTTGCATCTTTGTCTTCATATTTGGATCCAATGAGTGTCTTGGATCTCCATACTTCCCTTCCATTTGTTAGAGAAACGAATTATAACAAAATAAATTCATATTGAGGTTGCTAATCTCAATATGTATATTAATTCTAAGACATTTTATACAACCTGGCCTCGACATATATTCTAGGTGTTATAGGCTATTTTTTCACATCTGGTTAATAAGCCTCCTAATGGGATTGATTAAAATCCTTTCCCCCCTTGTCATCATCATTACACAAAGCCCTAAGCATGTCTCCTTAATTCCCCATAATTTCTTCCAGAAACTGCATCATCTGAGTCATTTTTAAGACCAACACTCCTTGGCCTCTTTCTGGACAATGTTCACCTACATGTTTCTCCACTGTGGCCTTCGTTGATCACCTACAGGTTGCTCCCCTTTTCACCTGTGTTGGTTCTAGAAATTCGAGAAAAAGAGGGAAATTCTGGAAGCTTCCTCTTCCAGAAGCTTCTAGAATTTGTTACAACCATTTACCTCATATAAAACATTCAGATCCTATCCTATCCTAATTTGGAGTTTCCATCCCTTATCCTTTTATCCCATCCTCCCATCAAAGGTTGATATAAAACATTAGATTGGTAATTGGATAAGAACTCCAAACTTACCCCATTCTCTATATATTTGTAGACTTCCATATGCAAGAGGTTTGATTTTGGAGAGTGATTCTACAGTTATGATGTTGTGGTGAAAGGTATAATTCCATGCATTTAGGGTCATTGGAAGTGCACATTGTGACAAGGAAAGGACAAGACAACTTGGAGGAGCTCTTTTACAAGATCAACACCTATTTATAGTTGTCAACTCCTTCAATTTATATTAATGAAAATAATTATTTGCTTTCCTATATGTGATGTCATTATTTCATATATTTCAATACCATGTTGATCTATTGAATAGAGTAGTTATATGATACTACATAGATCACATAGTTTCTTGGCTTGTGTTATCTAACCGTGCAGGTTCTAATTTTGGCAATCAAAGCTAGAATTGGAGCGTTAAACCTAAGGAATGAGCGAAGCATGCAACATATTATAGGTAGGCTTTATTTTGTCATATATTTACTTGTAATGTCCCCAATCTGTTGACCTGATTGGACCAAATCATAATAAAATAATAGTGGATAAATAAATAATTAAATTACATTAGCCCATGGTTTTTTTTATTTCATGGTTTTTGATGCCAGGTATTCGCCCAAAGTTTCTTCCAAGCAGCCCATCTATAAAAGGAGGATGAGGATTGAGAGAAACTCATGGAATTTTTGGATCGTTCTTTGGGAATTTTTGAGAGCTCAAATGAGTTTTGAATTAAGGATTTTCAGGTGAGATCCTCGGCTTTCCTTTGGTGGGATATGATCTCACCCTAGAGATTAGCCCAAACTTAGTGGTTTCCTAATCACCCTAGTGATTAACCCAAACTTTAGTGGTTTCCTGATCACCCTAGCTGGTTTAGTCATTTCATTTTTAAGTTAAGGGATGGTTATGTATCTCTTTTCCTTTTTATCCCGATGGATCGCAAATATAGATCTAAGATCTTCTTGTAGGTTCTACGGAACACATTAAACGAGAAGAAGAGATCTTGTTGGAAACTAAGGATTAAAACACTAGACACAAGCGCTGAAGGAAGAAGGTCCCTGTTGCAGTGAAGGAAACAGATTGCATTAGAGGACTTTTGCTCATGCCATAATTTATTCCGTGACCGCCTGAATGCAAAGGAGGGCCAAAACGGTAATTTCGTGAGACGAGGAGGAACACCACGGTAGATAAGTCCGAGTGCATGCTGAAGCATTTTTTCGGTGAAACACAGTCCCTACTCAAGGATGGGACTCCGAAAATCTCCCTACAACTTCTGCACATGACAAGAGGGTATCATACTGCTCTAGCACTCAGGCCACAACAAGAGCGTTGTCTCTCTGAGCGCAAAGGAACCGTCAGTCGAAGGACGCACATGGTGTACTTCCGTTGACACCTTCTACCACTGCATCACTATATCAAACGCTAAGCCGAGATTCTTAAGCGTAGTTGACCCACCTTTGTTGAACAATTAACTTATTTGTAATACATGGGCCATTTTCTTTAATAAAGAAAGTGTAATTCATATGGCTTTAATTAGAATATGGTTGTCCTTTTTGTTATTGGTGCGTAAATAAAGTGATTTTTATGGCTTTAATATGGCTTGCATGTGGATTTGAATATGCTTTCCTTTTTTCATGGTTTGTTTAGATATGGGGTTGGCATGAATTTGTGTTGAATAGAGTTTTGTGCCAAGGAGGGTTTGATGTATTAAACTTGTTACAAAGGTGGCATATTTTTATTATTGCAGCAATGGTGTCATTTCTTCTTTAAAGAATATTATAGTGGTATTAGAGCCAATATCTTGGCCAATTGTGGGATGCCAAGAAAGGAGAAACAAAATGATATTGTCATCAATTGAGAAGGAAAAAGGGCTAGGAGACAAGGGAAAAACAAAGAGATCAAGGACCAAGGAGAAGAAATTCCAATGGGTGATCACAAATATACCAAACTTGAAGATGCCTTACAAAATATCGTTGACACTGAAAACACCATTATGGAGCTTCTTAAATTAAAGACCGGGAAACCTAATGTGCAAAGAAATAATGGGGAAGGAGGTTCTCATTCAGGAGGGGATCTTCCATCACATAAGTATGTCAATATTATGGGAAACAGTCCATCACAAGAACATTCCAACACTCAGATTACCCCTTTCAGTTGACCAACCATGCCTCCATTTTTTGATCACTCCTCCAAGGAGTAAGACCCCCATTCCCCAATTGCAGAGACGGTTACAACATAGATGAAAGAATATGATATGTTGCTTACCAACGTGAAAGCAACCCTGAGAATTAATGATTTTTACTACATGCGGAGCAAACAACAAAGGAAGGAAACAACATATCGGGGCCATCAATCAAACATGGATCTGCAAAAGGTTATGGGAAAGGTAACTCTTTCTTATTTTGATGGATCAACAAAGTGCTCTGCACGGTCATGGGTACAGAAATTAGACACATATTTCCAGCTCAATCACATGTGGGAGAAGGATGCCATTAAATACGCCACACTTCATCCTAACAAAGAAGCACATTGTTGGAACGGGGTTCCCTAACCTGCATTTTTGGTATAATTTTGTAATAGTCGGTCTTGTGTAGGGGTTTTGGGGTGGGTCGAAGCCCCTAATGTTTTTTAATGGCTTAAAGGGTAGCTCTAGGGTCCGCAAACCACGGTTTGCGGACCATCAGACAGGAGAGGCTACGATGTTATAAATATATAGATAGTTGGGTCTAGTAAAGAAGGAAGAAGTAAGATTGATGCTACGTGCGAATTGTTAAGATCTGTTTGGGTTATTTTGGGTAAGGACTCCTGCTGGATGTGTGTGCGGAGATCCTCAGTCATGCTGTGTGTGGACCCCACTAGGCTGTGTGTGCCGGCTGTGTTTGGGTTATAAGTGGATATTTGATGATAATGAATGAAGAATATATTTGAAGTATCTTTGTGCTATCTGGATTGATTGTGTTTACTGCTAAAGCACATTTGTGATATTTATTTAAGTTGTGAATGCATCTGTAATCTGGAATTAGCTACGATTATAATATTTTGTGATGGTATTTGTTGATGCACACGTGGATGCGAATGTATTGATTAGATATGTTAGTGATAGTGGCCTTGTTATGGTTATGTGCTGATTGTACTGGTAAAAGAGCTGCGAATAGACTCATTATGTGCGAACCTAATAAGTTGCAACACATATTTGCCTTAAATTACCTACTCTCTCCCAGGATGCAAAAACCTAGTTCCAACACCCTCCCATACTACTTCGAGTGAGACCTTGGCCTCCGAAAGTAGGTCATTGCCAAAAAGGCCAGTAGTATAGGGGTTTGTTGGCAAACCTTAACCTTTGAACCTGGGTCAGAACCCCTTAAACCAACAAATGGTTCTGTTGTCAGGATCAGGAGCATTTTGAGAGAGAGATTGGGTAATGCCACAATGTCATTGGAGACCTGAGAAACCGGAGCTCGAATATTGGTTCCAGAGACAGATTCATGATTTTTTTGTAAAAGAGAATCGCAACACGAAGTTGACAGCTGAGAAGTGGAAGAACAAGCACATATTCACCAAAGTCTATGAAATTTTCTTTGTAACCTTTGAGCATGAGCTTTAGGAGTGGTTAGCAAGTCTCATGGAATTCTAGACATGTTGGAAGGATGATCAAGTTATGCAGTGGACACCAGAAATGATTCAACAGTTGGAGAGGACTGACAATACGATCACTCGTATGGTAGATCACTGGGTGGATAGCATGATGGGAGGGTTCATGACAAAATTTGCAGTCGATCAGTTCGTATCCTATTTTAAGGTCGAGTGGAGGTTCTTCAAAGTTTTCTGTGGTAAGTTCTTGAGAACATTACCATTGTTAATCAAAATATTACTGTGCAAAAAGGGAATTCTGTGTAGCCACACTGAATGAATGACCTCTGATCAGAGCGAGAGTACAACACAAAGTGGGAAGTACTATCGAACCAATCGAGAAGGGGATATATCCATCTATAGTCCACTAAGAGAATCGGCTGCGCACGTAGGACATAGTCCTTCAGCCACACTACCTTCAAGTCAGCATAAGGGTAAGAACTCCCCCACACCTCTGCCACCACCAGAAGAAGATATGGCCACACACATGAAGCTACCCACCTTCAAGGGTGTAGGAGATGAAGATATGGACCGATTTTTGTTTGTAGCAGAATCAGTATGGACTACACAGAATGTGGCTACTGATGCTATAAAGAGAGTGAAACTATCCCTTGCCTTTGAAGGAAGGGCCTTGGACTGGTATATGGGATACATAAGCCAGCATGTGAATCCATCTATTTAAGAGATTAAGAAATATTTAAAACAATAATTCCAGAAGCCTAAGTCCTACTCCAAGCTAGTAACTGATCTAAAAGAATTTAGAGAGGGACCCACTGAGTCTGTATGGGAACCTGATCAACGGTTGAAGAAGGTCATCAGGGATGGAAATTTCAGTATGATGATAGGAAACACAAGGAAT
This sequence comes from Pinus albicaulis, assembly GCA_034641835.2. NCBI lineage: Eukaryota > Viridiplantae > Streptophyta > Pinopsida > Pinales > Pinaceae > Pinus > Pinus albicaulis. The sequence goes on along the minus strand of CM076581.1, from coordinate 888,261,045 downwards.
GGTTTATCGCTATGTTGCTACCTCACCTACGCGAACCTATGGGTCAGTAGGTGATTGAGATGCAAGAGAAAGCCTTGGAGATTTCTATGAAACTAGAAGCTCGCCAAGAGATGATGCCTAGTTTGGGGTGCCGCAGATCCAGGGATAGTTGGAGGCTCACCTTGTAGGCTCCATAATCTATGAAAATAACGAGGAAGAAGCTAGCTTAGACGTGGTGCATAAGATGCGGGGTGCAGCCTGGGATCGGTGTCCTGCGCTGAGAACTACATGCGGTGGGGGCCAGCCCATTGCGACCTAAAAGGCAGCAGGGGACCAAGAAGATGGTTTGACGTTATGGTGCCTTCGAGAAGTATCACGTATACGGACTACATGATACCAACCACTATCCCCGTCTTGGTGCTTATGTTCCAGAATTGAAGCAACAATGGTGTCGATTCTGCTCCTCTATGGGACATGACGAACATAACTATCAGACCTATGACTTGATGATAGATCCAGGAAACCTATGGGGTACGGGCGTACCAGCCACGCCACTGTCCCTCGGACAGAGAAGGCTCCCCAACAAGAGGCATGGCGGAGTTACAGGGGTGGAGGCACGGAAGGTGGGGAAGGGGCAATTGATGCGGCCCTGGTGTGGAGAAGCAAGAACTTCGCAAAGAGCTATTCGAACACGAAAATCTTGCCGATATTGTAGACAATTGGATCATGTGATCGAAGATTTCCTAGTACTGATAGCAAAAATGCAGGAAAAACATCAGACACCAACACAAAATGTGTAGAGGGTTAAGGTAGAACTGCGTGATGAAGGACCAAGTATTAATGTCATAATGTGCAGCGGCATGGCTAATGGAGGAGCTGAGGAAAAATTTGCTGCTGAACCCCTTATTCAGAAAGTTGCTATCAAACAGGAAGGCTTGGACCTACAGAAGGAGAAAGAAACCTTTATCGCAGCCCGCAAGGACTTTGCCAAGAATGAGGCATCTACCTCTAAGACTCCAACAAACCTAAGAACGGATGATGAAGTTAAACCATTTCTACAGGCATGTATGAAGCTGCTATGCAACCAGAAGTTAGTAGAAAATCTTCAAGCACTAATAGACAGCTATGCAGAAAGAACTGACCCTCCCACAGAAGTTAAGGATGTTCACAAACTATACAAGCATAAGAAGTGCACTGGTCTGGAAATGCAGTTAACTACATAGGTTGGAGATTATGAGATGGATCAGGTCATCCTAGATCTAGGGTCAAATGCAAACGTCCTGCCCAAGAAAACATGGCAGCGGATGGGAGAACCTAAGCTGGAATGGTCCACTATATAGCTACGCATGGATAACCAACATAAAATCATACCCTTAGGGAGGCTGTCAAGGATTATGGTAGATATCACAGGAGTTAAGGTACGCGTAGACTTTGAGGTAATTCAGATTGTGGAAGATGCGAACCCTTATCCTGCACTCCTAGGATTGGATTGGGCAATAGACAGGGGAGCTATTATCAACTTAAAGAAAAGGGGCATGGTTTTTAAGAATGAAGGTACGAGAGTGATAGTCTCTTTAGACCCTGTGGAAGGAGAGCGATATATAGAACCAGTGCATGAAGGAGACGATATAGATCATATTTATAAACTCACCGCCCGAGATGAGGATTGGATTAATCCTACAGCTGATGGTGTGCTTTGCTGGGAGAAATACAGTGAATGCCTCTCTGACTCCGAGGGGGAGATAGAAAATTGGCAGAATTAGTTACATGATGTATCTACGTTGCGATGTCTCACGATCAAGAAAATCTTCCAATGTATCTACTCAGAGGTAATAGAGATGCCCTAATTTGATGGTTTTGGTGGTATTAGAGATTTTTTGCGAACATTTGAAGCCGAAGTCCCAAGGGAGTGGAGAATGTGGGCGCTTAACCTAGAAATGCGCGCAACCCCGACGCGGTGGTGGGAAACACATAAGGGGACGTTCCAGGATTGGGAGGAATGTCACGAGATGATGGTCCTATGGTTTGAACCCCTAGTTCACCTGCGTGTGAAGACTTTCCTTGGCCTAGGGGACCCGTGCAAGCACTTGTCTGCATGGATGGAGGAATGGTGTGAAATAAATATGGAGGAATGGGTCCACCTATTCATTCATGCCTTGGGACCAATCCCCACCGCATGGTAGTTAGATGTAAAACTACATTAGTGCACCCGCCACTGGGAAACCATGATGGACGGGTTTGTAGGGACGTTCAGGTTGATCGGTGGAACAGAGGCACTCGACGAAGCCCTGCAGGAAATAGATGCCTTAGTATTTGATGAATCACGCCTTCACGTGGAATACGGGGCACCATCTTGGGATATGCAGATGCAGGATATTGTCAACTGCCATAATCTATCGATGGAGGAATGCGATGAAGACCTGCGAAATGTCACTATCCCAGAATCAGAGGGAGAACGCGTAGTTACTGGTCCCCCATTGTAGACCGTTGATGTGATCAAGCCTCTTAAGCGAAGGGAAGTCAACATTGGAACAGAGGAGCAACCTAAACTAGCTAAAGTTCAGGACTACTAGGACGATGATACTGTGGGGAGAGTCGCAGAACTCCTCACAAAATAACAAGACCTGTTTCCTATGAAATTCTTGGAACTCAAAGGGATTACGGGGGAACTAGGGGTCATGCGCATCACTTTAAAACCAGATGTGCGCCCTGTTAAGCAACACCCTTATTGATTGAACCCCAAGTATAAGCAGAAAGTCAGGGAAGAACTTGACAAAATGATAGCCGCAGGTATCATCGAACTGGTAGAATAGTCCGATTGGGTAAGTCCTATTGTGGTCCAGGAAAAAAAGGCCAAAGGAGAAATAAGAATATGTGTTGACTTGCACAAACTAAACTATGCCTGCGTTCACAATCCCTTCCCTACGCCATTTTCTGATGAAATTCTTGATAGCGTGGGAAGGTAGGAAGCATACTCATTCACTGATAGGTTCTCGGGCTACCATCAAATCAGGATTGCACCTGAAGATCACAACAAAACTACGTTCGCCACTAAATGGGGATCCTTCCAGTACACTTTCATGCCGTTTGGGCTTAAGAATGCCCCTACCATATTTTCGCGGGTGGTGGTTGCAGTATTCAAGGAATTCATCCACAAGTTCTTAGAGGTGTATTTTGATGATTGGACAGCATTTGGTTTGGTAAAGAATCACGTCTTGAACCTGCACATGATGTTAGATGCCTATAGGAAGCTCAAGATTTCCCTGAATATTAAGAAGTGCATATTTTGCGTACCTTTCACGATCTTGCTAGGCTACATAGTCTGCCGATAGGGACTAATGGTGGACCCCACCAAGGTCGCAGTTATCATCAATCTAGCAGTCCCTACCACTGAGAAACAACTGCGCTCTATCCTCGAACATACAGGCTACTACAGGAAGTTCATTCAAGGGTACATACTAATCACAACACCCATGGAAAAGTTACTAAATAAGGATGTTTCATTTTTTTGGGATGCGGAGTGTCAGAAGAGCTTTGAGTTACTCAAGGAGAATATGGTCTCTGTACCTATCTTCATATTTCCTAACTGGGTGAAATTTTTCCATGTACATGTAGATGAGTCAAGGATCACCCTGGGAGCTGTCCTTACACAGCCTGGGGAAGGAGACATTGACCATCCAGTTGCAATTTCTAGTAGAAAACTCTCTAGTGCAGAGTGCAACTACTCCACTACTGAGCGTGAGGGGTTGGCCATGGTATTCGCACTGCAGAAATACTAGCATTATCTATTAGGAGGGAACTTCAAGATTTTTACAGATCACTCGAATTTGAAGTAATTAGTGAATAAGCTTGTGTTGGGCGGGGGAGATTTGCCGATGGCTGCTGCTATTTCAAAAATATGACTTTGAGATCATCGTGAAGCCAGGGAAACTAAATGCTGGGACAGACCACTTATCCTGAATCGAAAGTGGCAAAGAGTCGACCAACCTAGAAGAAGGAATGCCTAATGAGGAGATATTTGCTATTAAGGTAGCTGATGCGCAATTCTCCGACATCATTCACTTCTTAACTATGGGGGTGGCGCCTACAGAGTATTCAGTACAACAAAAGAAATAACTGGTAACCCACACAACGGATTTTACCATCATAGTTGGCCACCTGTATAACCTGGGAGCTGATGAGGTGCTGCGAAGATACGTTTTGGAGCATGAAAGACACACCATCTTAGTAGAAGCCCACGAGGGCATAGCAGGAGGTCACTATGCAGGGCAGACGAAGATGCAGAAGATCTTGAGAGCTGGGCTATGGTGGCCCACATTGCATAGCGACTCTCACGATTATTACAAAACCTGCGACACATGCTAAAGGATAGGAAGATTGTCGCACAGAGATGAAATGCCCCTGCAACCGCAGATGGCCCTGCAAGCATTTGAAAAATGGGCCATAGACTTTGTTGGACCCATAAACCCACCAGGGAAGAAGACAAATGCACGCTACAACAACACTGTGACTGATTATGTAACCAGATGGGATGAAGCGCAAGCTATGAAGGATTGCACTGGAAATACCATTGCACCCTTCATTTTTGAACATATTCTAATCAGGTTTGGTTGTCCAAAGATCTTGATGAGCGATAGAGGTACGAATTTTGTTAATGAAACAATACATGCCTTGGTTGAAGAGTTTCAGATCCATCACGCAAAAAGCACCCCGTATCATCCATAGGAAAATGGAGTTGTAGAAGCTTTAAATAAAATCTTAGAACATGCACTGACCAAGGTCTGTAATGTCGATCACAGTGACTAGGATGTGCACATCCCGTCAGTCCTTTGGGCCTATCAAACCACCTGCAAGAAACTAATTGGGAAAATAATGTTTCGAATGGTTTATGGAAATGAGGCCATTATGCCCATGGATTATATTGTTCCTAGCCTATGCATCGCAGCGTTTACGAACATGGCGGAGCCTGATGTCATGGAGGAGCGGTTAGCACAGCTCATGGCCTTGGAGGAAGATCGGTTCATTGCTAAATTCCATCAACAAGTTCAGAAGGCCTAGGAGAAATCATGGCATGATCGACATATTCGGCAAGAGATCTTTGCGGAGGGAGAACTGGTCCTGCTATATGATAGCCAATTTTTGAAGCACCTAGAGAAGTTCCATCAGCACTGGCGATTTCCCTATATGGTAAAGGAAATTACTGATGGAGGAGTTGTCCGGTTAGCCACACTGATATGGTACCAGGATATGTCAATGGCAGCTGGCTCAGGCCATACCAAATCAAATGAATATATGTCCGGAGTAGCTGTATGGGGTGGAATGCACGCAGGCAGGAGGACAAACAGAGGCAGGACCATGGTATGCACAGGGATCGATCACAGGACTAGAGGCCCAGAGAGGTGTGCTGGGAGCGAAGGGGTAATATACAGCGATGAAAACTAGTCATTGGAACAGTAAACTAAGGTAAAAAGCAAATTTTACCATTGAAAGGAGCGGCCAGCCAAAAATTAATGAGGCGATTTCCAAAATTTTTTACCGTTTACTTGATGGTAAGTTTCAGATAAACTTCACCCAACCCAAGGCTCTAAAATCAGGAGTGGAGCTTGGAAGAAGGTTCTGTGCATTCTGAACAACTTGTGCCTTGCAATTTCTGGTAACTATTGTACTCTGTTCATGTCTGGGCGTGCTACCCCCTCTGATAGTAGCAACCCTGAGTTCATCTTCTGTTCAAGAATGACTACATCCAATCCCGCTGAATCTTCGCAAACTGTGGCCTTGACAGAGAGAGAAACCGATGAAACAATGGAAGTCACCCTTGAGGTTGAGGAGGTTGTGTCCACATCGAGCAAGGGAAAGCAGCTGGAGAAAAATAAGGGGAAGGGAAAAGGCCAAGAGTAAGGGCCAGGGAGGACTGTGAAATGGTTTGGGGTGAAGCCACGTACCTCCCCTCGAAATTTGAAATCCCCGCAAATGGTGCCCCAGGCATGTTCACCTAACCCATCAAAGAGACCTCTTCCTGCTCAGGAAGAGGCCCGAATATCTGAACCAATCAACTAGCTACAACCCTATGTTTGGCCTCGTAGGTCCTTGGTGTGCACGCCCAAAAATCTCGATGGGATGCACGCCCATCTGTAGATGCCTCTGATTTCGGGGGAGATCCCCATCATTGAAGAATCCTTTGGCAAGCTCCACACAGTCAAATTATATGATCACAACCTAGCCAACTTGGAGGCCTTCCCATAATTGGCACCGGAATTATATCTCGAAAGGGTATTGGAGGATGGCGTGCTGAAGGTAGTCCCCATGCTGTGGGCAAGTGGGTTGGCTGGTTCAAGGTTATTACAGCTGCTGTGGATGCCTCACTTTCGCCACTAAATATCACCGACCAAATTGTGTGACAGCTGCGAGCTCTGGTCCATGATGGCTGCTTATGGATCCAAGACCACATTCCCATTGATGCATTGCTCATTCACCGTATTACTAGTATTCCCATGAAGGGGATGAAGGGGTTGAATCCCATGGAGTGCATGGGTAAGAAATATGAGCAACAGATCACTGATAAGGTGCGCAATAATTACTATGTTGAACGAAACACTAGGGGGTTCATGATCAACACTATTAGCGACCCCGGTGCACGCATGGGAACCTTGTTGTTAGCATGCAAAATGATGTGCAAATGCCAGGTTGCCATGGTCCTTGCATAAGTAATTTAGTTGGCTGGCCACCGCAAAAAAGGGGTTTTTTTCAACTGGTCCCAGTTCGTGTGTAATGAATTTCTGGAGAACTTGCGCGAAGCCCAAGATCATGGAAGGGCATTTTGCTACTCTTGGTTGCTGCTCCTCATCGCGTTGGTCACATGGGAAGCCCCAGAAGACTTAGTCCTCCCTAAGCTCGAGCCAGACATGTGTGAAGGGGCACGGTATGTGAATCTATGGGATTCAAAGGATGAGCAGTGCATTGAAGATAATAAGGTCTTTTGGGTCCCATTTCAGAGTGGGCTCATAGAAGTAATCCACTCCCGACCACGCTTGTCACCAACAATATATGGTAAGTACAAGAGCATCGCAACGTTTCAGGTCACAATGCACAATGTGCAGATCTGGGGCCGTAAGGATCCAGTGTGGGTATCACTGCCATACATGGTTGCTAACAAGGAAATCGACCCACTTATTGCCACTTGGCCGCCATACCGGAAGCTGGGCTTAAAATCGGGTACAAATGACACTGTAGGTACAAGCACCAAGAAGACCACCCTGCCGAATACCACCAAGGAGACAGAAGGACATGGAAAGGATGCTGAAAAGGGTGTGGAGCAGGATTCACAGCAGGATCTGGGCCCAGAGGGCCTGGATGAGCAGGGTACCGACTCCCCGCATGGTACGAAAAGGACTGGTGACCCTATTAAAGGCCAACGAAAGAAAACACGAGCTACAAGGCCAGGTCAAGAAACTAGAGTTACTCTAACAGACGAAGACCTAGAGCAGATAGTAGACGTAGTCACCCTCGCCTCAAAAGATAAGTGGTTGGCTTTAGAAGAGCAGCAAAAGGCCACGGCCGCTACGCTCCAGTCTGAGCTCCAAGCTCTGCAGCTCAAAATCGATACCCTGCAGACAAGCATGATTCAGATGAGGCCACCCCTAGCAAAAAATAGTGAATTTATCATCACAAATGAAAGCCTCCTCTGCCCCCTACCAGGCACAACATTCATTTTGATCCCGCTTGCCTTAAGAGTGCAAGTGCAGGCCTGCACAAAGGTACAATTGGATTTGGCCCGGCTTCTGCATGAACCACTGCAGGTCCTCCATGCATCCCTTTTCGAGGAGATTCAACATAGAGGCCTTCGGGTGCACCAGCAGCTTAGTACAGCTGAGCAGATGATTGTGGAGAAAACTGCCGAGGTGTCCCAGGTGCAGGCTGCATGCACCCTCATCGCCATGCAGCAGACCGAGTTGGAACGCCTAATCAGTAGGATCTACACAGATGTAACTAAGGATATCCTAGCTTCTGCTACCCCCCAGGCCAAGATTGAGGGGCTTTTTGCAGCACTAAGGGCTTCGAGGACTGAAATTCAGACTGTTAAGACAGAGATGGAACAACAGATTTCTACTTTACAGGCCAAATTGCAGCCAGAAACTCGATCTGATGTAAGAGCCCAGTGAGCCGTGCTGGTCACAGATGCCACCAATACTATTATCGCTTAGATTTCTCAAGGCGCAGAGTTGTTGGAGACAGATATGCAACTATGGTCTAAGGTGCAGCATGACCCTCTCGTCTGTGATTTCACTCAAGAGCTGTGCCAGAATGAGGAAGAATTAGAACAACTCGAAGCTACTATGTCCACTTTGATTCTAGCTCTGGCATGACTGAGTACCAGCCACACACTTAGAGATGACATTGAAGAGCTCCACCACAAATAAAGGTTCTCAACGACCACCTCAAGCCTTGGGCCGATGAAGCCCTCAAGCTTTCTCAGGAAATAGACATCGCAGTTAAGCAGCTGAACCAGACCTTGGAAAGCGTCACTGCTGCTACAGAAGGTCCAACTTCACAGAAGTTGGTGGATATTGCTCAGAACGCTGTTGCGTAGAGTGAAGGAGTTCTACCCCTACTATTTGATGTGATCAAGCACCTTCAAGCGAAGATGCAAACCCCACAGCCACAGTGACTCGGGACGAGTCACAAGATTGTGTTGGGGGCCTGTTTGAACAGGGTTCTCTAACCTGTGTTCTTGGTATAATTTTGTAATATTCGGTCTTGCATAGGGGTTTTTGGGTGGGTCAAAGCCCCTAATGTTTTGTAATGGGTTAAAGGGTATCTCTAGGTGTAATATTCCCAATTTTAGCCTCAAGCTAAAATGGAATATTATAGTTGCACATTTTATTCTTTTTATTTAATAAATGGGGAAGGAGACACCTTAGCCCCTTTTTTATGAAGAAAATAACACTCCTCATGTGAAAAGGAGGAGAATAAAGCAGCTGAAATAAACACCAAGGGTGTGAATGGAACCCAGCTAACTTGATTAGTCACCTTTGACTAAAGTCAACAACGCTGCCCAAGGAGGAAGAGGCTTCCTAGAGAAGCTGTATAGTTTTGGAGGGAAGACACTCATGTGAGGGTGGAAAACCTAATTGGTGGGACCATGGTGGAGAAGAGTTCTCTCACTTTATATGGAAGAGATGACAGCCCATTTTCATTATGCTATGTTTTAGAGTTTCAGACTTGGGTCTGCAAAGCTTGCATCCCCGGGCTGTTTAGCAGGGTGATGGTGCCCTCGGGCACTAGGGTGTTCCGAGTTGGGAATCCATACCTCTTCCTCAAGGAAGGATGAGGATTGAGCTACATTTCCTCAATACAGCATTGGCCACAGCTACATTCATCTTCTACAACATTATTTCTGCAGCAGAGAGGACGTTGTGTTGTTGGGTGCAGCAAGAGAGGAACTCATGGAGTCTCTCTTGCCTTGTTTTCTTCAGTGGAGGAATGATCCACTCATTGGAGGAGCTGCAAGGAGGATTCCCAGGCTTCATATTAGATTAGTTGGCATGGGCCAACACCTCCATCATCTCCCACTCCGAAGTCCATGAGGAGAACTGCGTTATTTTGGAGGAGGCAGTGAGAGAGGGGTTTCTGGAGCTTCAGAGGAGGATGTTTCTGAGACAAAGTGATCAAAACTTTGTATTGGAGACATTATCAGAGGAGGGCATCTACATTTCAGATCAGCCACAGCCTTATTCTTGTTTTGGTTCAGTTGCAGTGACAACTTGGTTGTCACATTTTTGTATTTTCTGGCATTTCTAGCAATCTCCATAGATTGGCTAGAAATCCTGTATTTCAGCCCGTTTCTCTTTTATTGGGCTTATTTCTTGTATTCCTTCAGCCATTGATGTATTTAATTCATATTCAGCAGTTATGCCTTCATATGCACTGTGCAGTTGTAGCTACTCTAGCATTTTTTGAATATGTAACAACTCTTGTATTTCTTTGTCTATTCACTAGAGGTTTGCTCTTAGAGTTTGAGTGGATTGTCCCTCAACTATTTATTGTATATTTCTACTGATATAATCATATAATTATGGCTGCATACATTTCCCTCTTATGGTATGTTCAGATTTGCAGAGTTCAGTGTTCATGTTCTTATGTTGTTGTAAGCTCTCTCATTGAGCATTGTTTTAGAGATCTAGTTTGGGGAGATCTAAATAACCCATCTAGATGCATTTATTTGAGTTCATTTTCTACACAGGATTTGTATTGGGTCTATTCTATGGCATCCCAGCACTATATTGTCTTATTTATGTAGCAGCTTCCTTATACAGCGTCCCCAAGGACCCTGTAGCAGAAATTCCTGAGGTGGAATATTGCATATCCATAGGCAGAGTCTGTGAAGGGCCAGCTAGCCTCAAGATCTCTCCCTTCTTTGAAGGAGACATATCTTGTAAATGCCCCAATAGTTGATCTCTGAAATGGACTTGTAGTGTCTCACTGAAGAAGGAGAAATAGGAACATATAAGATGTTCGCAATGGAGCAGCAAGTTCCTGAAAAAGGGACATTACAGTGGTATCAGAGCATGATCTTGGCTCAGCTTGTGCCCAAGATATTTTTCCATCATCAAGAGGAGCTTCTCTCCAAGGAGAGGAGATTTGTAGAGGAAACAAGGAAGGAATGAAGGAAGAGGAGGTTTCCCTTCTTCTTTTCTAGACCATTGAGCACACCATTGAAGATCTGTTGAAAGGGAAAATTTGGAGAAATTTTCTGAAAGGGGTTTTTTGATTGATCAAGCCCTAGCTATTCTCATGGAGGGAGAGAGAATTCAGCCACACATGCAGATCCACAGCGCAATACATTTCCCATAGCTACTGCAGGAAGGATGGATTGAAAAAGTTGAGGCCTTTGGAGGAGCAATGCTGCAAACTCAAAGGTATGATGCTTGATGATTGATTTTAGAGTTCTATTTCATGTTCTCATACAAATGAGAGATCATATATTGCAGTCACAAAGAGTTTTGCAAATGGATTGATGAAAACCAATGTAAAACATGGTGTGACAAAATTCAAACACTTTGCATGCATGGAGGAGAACCATGAAAGAAAGATCATTCCATCTTTCTAGAGGGGGAGAAATTTGGAGAATGACTTGCTAGAGGCAAGACCCCCATTGTATGAAGGGCACTCTTCCATTTGTGAGGGTATGGAGATATTTATTTTGAGGGAAGGCCAAGATACAAGGCCTCTCATTCAGGGGAGATACACTCACATGTTGGTAGAGAGGAGGTGCATAGAAGAATGTACAGTGCTGCACCATTGGAAGAAGAGGAAAATCAGGAGGATCAGCATGAAGGGATGATGTAAATTCACCCTTATCTATTTTAGATATTCTCTTCACATGGGAGAAGGACTGCACTGCGCAGTAGAGAGAGAGGACCATTCATTCCTCTCATGTATCCAGTCCACTTCCTATCTTGATGTCTCACTTTTGGAGGCTTTCCATTTGGGAGGTCACATGATCTATAGATGATGAGAGGCATCATGCCATTTGGTTCACAACTCTTGGATTCCAGAGGGGTGGAGACACTTGAGGAGTCCACTACAACGCAGGAAGTTTGGGGACAAGCTCATGCAGGAGGGATACACTCTCTCATTTTCAGTACCACCCATTCTCATCAGTTTCACTGCGCAGATAGAGTTGCTGTATGGATGGAGGATAGCATCTTCATGATGCCAGATGACTGCTCCATGGATTTGGTGAAAGAGAGGTCACTTCCTTTGGGGAAGAACTCTTTCATGCTTTGGAGTAGAGGGAGGCCACTCATGCTTACATTTCCCAGGATCGGGAGATTATTTGGAGATGATAGTCTCTCATGGGAGGCTCATTTTCAGAGATCCTTATTTTTATTTGAGCATGAGAAGCTGCATGATGGCATGGAAACAACTTGGAGGATGAATTTGGCATGAGGGGATGTCAAGGTAGTAGGAAGCAACACAATGGGAGCACTTTATTATAGATTACCAGCGCTGTCTATATGGAGGATTGATCCCTGTTGGGTGACTCAGCTTCTGGTTGAGAGGTCTCAGGATCTTGATGCATGCATGATTCTTGGATGGCCTTGATGGAGATGATAGACACTCAGTGGATGATATGAGCATCTATCATCATGGCAGACTTTTCTTGGCTAGATTTTCTAGTCTCAAGGAGAAAATTTTGCATGCAGCACATACGGGCTTCCTAGCTATGAACTTGGATGCATACTATGATTGGCTAGGGGAGTCCATTTGGAGGGCATTCAGTATGATCTGCATCATCATATGGATAGATGCATAGCCCAATTGATTTTGGAGAGGTTGGCACAACCATTTCCTTACTCATTGGAGGAGAGGGAGAACATTCATGTTGATCCATTTCAGCTCAAGAGCTCTAGTGCATGATGGAGGAGGTATAATGTCATATTTTGTATTGTACTTCTTTTCATTGATTGAGGAGCATGATGTATCAAGGAGGCTCGTTCCTTCTTGCATTTTTCATGAGGATGTACTTGTAGCTGCTTGTAGCCTTGCTTTTGGCTAATTTGTGATGGTTATGGGGGAAGCCACATGCTTTATGGTGTACACCATTGGAACCAAATTGTTATTACATGTTTTCATCTTATGAGGAGATGTTGTGGCAGCAAAAAATTGGCTAGTTCAACACTTGTTACTTTGATTTTGAGGCAGGCCAAGGAGGCACTGCGCAGTTTCCATGAGTGGAACTATGAACCACTCTCTGGTTGTCCTATGACAACTTGTTTCTATTGCATAGTGCTCCTTGTATATTTCTGATGTTGTACTTTGTCGAGGAGCATTATTTGGAGAGCATTATATGTACATCCCATTGGGAGCATGATTATCCCTATTATACATGCTTCATTTTGCAGGAGATACCATGGGCAAACCATGATTGCCACATTACTACTTGTCTCTTCTTGTGGGAGGAACCACTTGGAAGATTTGAGGAGGCAAATCATGGCTTATTTTCTTGATGGGGTAGCTTGGGCCATACTTTTCAGCTCAAAGACAGAGGCAGCCCCATGCACACTCCAAATGGAGAGAGGGCCATCATGAGAACGCAAGCATACTCTCCATTCAGCCCCAACACATTGCAGTAATCCGAGGTGAGATTTTCATTTGGATGATAGCATGGATGAGAAGATCATCATCGGGAGAAAATTTTTTCCATGCATATCATCACTTCTACCTTAAGGAGGCCTTAGCACAGCAAAAAGGATTCCACTACACCTTCTATCTTTCCATGAGGAGCATTGTGTCAGCTTGCATACTTGGGAGAGAGCATTGGAGAACATATTCATTTACAGCATATTTGAGCAGTGGTGGGACAATTGATGAAGAGGCCACAAGAGAAGAAGGGGGAGAAGATTTTGTTCTCTTCATGCAGTTGCTTGAGGGCAAGAAACATGTGGGAGGGGAGGACTGTAATATTCCCAGTTTTAGCCTCAAGCTAAAATGGAATATTATAGTTGCACATTTTATTCTTTTTATTTAATAAATGGGGAAGGAGACACCTTAGCCTATTTTTGATGAAGAAAATAACACTCCTCGTGTGAAAAGGAGGAGAATAAAGCAGCTAAAATAAACATGAAGGGTGTGAATGGAACCCAGCTCACTTGATTAGTCACCTTTGACTAAAGTCAACAGTGCTGCCCAAGGAGGAAGAGGCTTCCTAGAGAAGCTGCACAGTTTTGGAGGGAAGACACTCATGTGAGGGTGGAAACCCTAATTGGTGGGACCATGGTGGACAAGAGTTTTGTCACTTTATATGGAGGATATGGCAGCCCATTTTCATTATGATATGTTTTATATTTCAGACTTTGGGTCTATAAGAGCTTGCATCCCCGGGCTATTTAGCAGGGTGATGGTGCCCTCGGGCACTAGGGTGTTCCTGGTCGAGAATCCCTACCTCTTCCTCAAGGAAGGATGAGGATTGAGCTACATTTCCTCAATCCAGCATTGGCCACAACTTCATTCATCTTCTACAGTGTTATTTCTGCAGCAGAGAGGACGTTGTGTAGCTGGGTGCAGCTAAGGAGGAACTCATGGAGTCATTCTTAGCTTTTTTTCTTCAGTGATGGAGGGATATATCCATTGGAGGAACTGCAAGGAGGATTCTCGGGCATTATTTCAGATCAGTTGGCATGGGCCAACATTCCATCATCTCCCACTGCGTAGTCCATGGAGGAAACTGCATTATCTTGGAGGAGGCAGTGAGAGAGGGGTTTTTGGAGCTTCAGAGGAGGATGTTTCTGAGACAAAGTGATCAACACTTTGTATTGGAGACATGATCAGAGGAGGGAATCTACATTTCAGATCAGCCATAGCCTCATTCTTTCTTTGGTTTACTTGTAGTGACAACTTGGTTGTCACATTTTTATATTCTCCGGCATTTCTAGCAATCTCCATATATTGGCTAGAAATCCTATATTTGTTTCGGGAAATAACTCCCTAGAGGTCTTTGGGTCGAAAACCTCCACAGATCGGGGCATGCTATTCAAGAAGGACTCACACAATCAAACTTGTATGCTAAAAACTAGATATTACAGATTGTAGAACTCACCTGTAGATCCTACGTTTGATGTAGATCCCGCGGGGTTGAAACCCCCAACAACTCTTCTCCCTCTTCAACCTGGAAATCAAGAAGAGACATGCACAGAAATCTAGTTGTACAACATATATATTTCCTAAATTTCAGTGTAATCCATGTGAAACATCATATAAAAAACAATAAATTTTTAATTAACAATCTTTTCACATATGCAAGCAGATATTAACACGTGAATTTGGAAACAAGATGGTTCTTCTTCATTATGAACAGCATGTAAAATAGTAGAAAGGTGGAGAGATCACCTGAATCCTTCCACGATCTTCGAACAGACCGTCGTCCGGATCCATCCTGCCCTTGCCTTGCTAAGATTATTTCAGGAATTCTGCACACGAGATGACATATAAGCTGATGAACATCTCCAGGAAACAAGGGTTTCCTGTAAAAATCTGGGAAGTGCAGGAGGCACGGGAAATCAGACTTGAATCGGGCTCCAACAGAGTATAATATCTATAATTTTCCTCTCTCCCTTAGGCCATGCATATGAGGGGCTTTTATACTCCCTCAAAGTAGTTTCAATTAGTTGGAAACTGTTGGCCACGGGCTGAGGTGGTTGAATTACAGGAATAACCATCAACCCAGCCTCGAAAATAGGGATTTTTATATATTTTTTTAATGATTTTAGTAACATACGCGGAAAGTATCTCTAGACTCGCGTATACACGCAGAAAAGTCTGGGCATATCCGCGTATGGGATTTCAAACACTGTTTTTATGAACTTTATTCAAGTCTGTGGGAATGGGTGCCCAAGGCCAAAGAGACAATCATGAATCACATGAGGGTGAAAAATGATGCTATAACAGATGCCCCCTAATATATGAGGTCGGAAGGGGTACATGATGGCCGAAATGTATTATGTGCATAGAAAGAACTTCGCGAGGACAAGAGAGGACTTCACCAGATTTCAGCCTGCCAAAAACCAATGAAAGAAAACAGAGAGTCAGCTCATGTCTGAGGTGGGCATACCCATGCTCAGTCAAAAATATATCCATATAGAAAGTACAAAATAGATCCAGAATGTATACAAGTATAGCTAAACTGAAAGTACATAATGAATCAACTGAGCACGGCCTGGAAGTACAAATCGGAATCAATGTCCAAGTATCACATATAGAAAAACTGATCAATAATGCTGAAAATGGATGTCTGATCACAAAAGTAACTGAATCTCCAGGTACCAAATCATAAGGGGTGGAACAGATGGTACAGTCACGCAACTCGGGAGCCAACATATAGGATGCTGCTGTACTGACACTGCAACATATAAAGGTGGACGGCATCACTGGCAGAAACTGAAAGGACTCTCAAAAGTGAACCGAAAGATGCTGATGCAACCCGAGGTCTTCACCGATCGCTATGGCACAATTCTACACAATGGGAATAAATGAGCTGAAGTCGACCATGTGAGAAATCGTTTGATTACCGGTCAATAATGTATACCGTTAACAAACGCGAGACAACCCACCGATAATGAAAATGAGTGTCAAGGTGCCCCAGTACAATCTAACAAGTGCGAATGAATGAGTTGAAGTCGAACACTTGGAAGAATCTACCAATCAGGAGGCAATGATGAATCCCCACTATCGATAGCGAAGAGTCTGCCACTGATGACTGCAAACCCTAAGGTACTGACAAAAGACTCTAGACCTTATTCCTAGAGCAATGAGTCGGAGTCGATGGGAAAAGATCTGCTGGAAGGAAGGAATTAAGGCATCCCACATCAGTCCAGCACGAGTGTAACCCACAGGCCAAGATTTGGAAGGAATCGGACGAAGCAGAGTGACGGAACCAAACCGAAGTACGTTTCCGACATGCACAAGATGAAGCTAGCACACAGAAGAAACCCTCTGAACCAACCAATAATGAAAGCTGACACAGAGGCGAGATATCCACCGATAGGGTCAAATGGAAATCAAGGTACTACACGAATCCCAAGTGTGATAATGTATGCTGACGTCGAACACAAGGAAAACCACTCAGTCAAAGACCCATAATGATGATCAAATGCTGAGCACAAGGTCACCTATCAATGATGGAAATAGGGCCAGGGTGCGGCTCTAGGTTTTCTCTCAGAGCAATATGTCATAGTCGATAAGAGACAAACCCGCCAGCAAGAAGTCAATGGAGACCTTCTCAAACCAGCACGAGCAGAAGACCAAAACATCTGATGTGATAGAACAAGATACTGACAATACCGGGAAGGCCGACTGAATAATGAGTCAAGAGACACCGCAGAATGGCCGACTCTGGTTAAACTTCCCTTGAACAAAAGCACGACTCGTGATGACCATGGCAGTAAAAATGACACTGTATAAGTCTGTTATGTAGGAGGAAAAAACAAACTCTCCATATGATTGGAAGAGATAACCAACCGGGGGAGGACTGACCAGTGAAACAAGGGAAAAAGCTGAACCTAGGTCAAGACTAAAACCATCCCAAATGAAGGAAATATATGACTGCATGTGTTTTGTTCAAGGGAGACAAACTGATACTGTACTGCCATCAAATTATGAAGTAACATCCCGTTCCCGCTCTTTTTGTCATATTTAAATTTTTTTTGTCTTTTTCATATAATAAGCCCGAAAAAGAATAAAATAATGCTATAGTACAATGGATAGAACGAGTATCAGGAAACAGATGCTCTAGTTCCTGGGATAGGAACGATCCTATGCTCAATGCAAGGTGGCGAAAACTGGTAAGCGATACTCAAAGGAATGTTCCATCCATGGGTAATAAGGGTGTCAAGTTGCGATAGCTAAGTGCATGCAATGGTTAACTTGTACAGAAAGTCAAGGTCAAAAGATGGCTTAAACATCGAGTCCAAATGAAGCCAGCTAAAGGCCAGGATCAACAAGTAGCCAATATGCATGCAGTAATACAACTCAATGACACCAAGGAGCCTCTAGGGTAATTGCCAGAAAAAATGATAGTGAAGAAGAAGAAGAATGAAGCTTCAACACATAAGTCATGGCGGGACTAAAGAGGACTCCCGAGCCTACATGAAACGTAGCATGGGCAACAAGTACTAGCGAGGAACTAACTAGGAAGCCCATGTAAAGGAAGGCTCTACCACCAAGTCATGATTAAATAATCGGCGAGTGAAATGGGTGAAATACTCATGACCTGATGGGATCGACCCTATGGCAAGTGATCAGAATGGAGGCTAGTATGCAAAATGTAACGAAAAATGGATTTCCTAACCTACATGCCAGTGAATATCATATACATGCCATGACAGGTCAACAATCATGGATCAAAAACTGGAACAATCTCAACTTCATCAAAATGTACCTAAAAATATACCAATCTTGACACTTACAAGCATCCGAGTTATGCAGCTTAAGATAGATTGAAAAAATAGGCATAACAAATTTTTGCAAAAAATTTCAATTTCTGGGCATAAATACACATGTTACCTCATATTTGGTTCATTGTTACTTGCCGATTTTGGAAAAAAGAGCTCTGGAGAAAAACCCTCTTTCATCAAAACAGGAGCAATCAGCGATCAAACTTCGTCAAATCAGTCAGGTAAGCTCTTAATCCATCATTATTATCAATTTTGTCCATTAATAGAGTTAAAATTTGGAAATTTCACCATAAAAACCTTTTTTTTAATTTAGGGCTCTGCACATACGCGGGTTCGTATGGACCAAACCGCGTATGATACGCGACTGTGTACAAGGTAAGTCGCGTATACACAACCCGCGATGTAAAAAATGTTTCTAATGAACAAATAAATGAATTTTTTCAGGATGACCATCTCTTGGAGGGAACGTGAGCATAGTGCAATTGATAATGAAGTAATGCAAGATCAATAGTCGCTCGATATCCTTCGAAATTGCAGATTGCTAAATTTTTTCAAAATGCCAAATATGAAAAGTAACGTCCGGTTGCTTGAAATGCTGGTAAATTACTGGGAACCAGAGGAAGATTGTTTCATGATAGATCAAATGCCTACACACATAGAAGTGGAAGACATTTACTTCATTACTGGACTCTCACGAAGGGGAGACCCAGTAGATTTGCACGGCAAGCCTGTGGGAGGGCTTACGGTGGATGACTATGTCCACATCTACTGTGTAGAGGGGTCCAAAAAAGTAGGGACTCAGATTGCTATAAAATATTTGAGAGATATGCACATGAAGATTATCCTATTTACCATTAGCAGGGTAGCAGGATATGCTTCCTTGCATCAGGCATCCAGGACCCAGATGAGCATAGTTGTAGAAATCCTAGTCCATCTATATGATTGGTGTACAACTCTGTTAACCAATATGAAGCAACAACTGACCTCCATCCGGAAAGCTAAAACAAAGAATTTCGGGTACGGAACCATTTTGATGACATTCTTCTTTGAGAAGATTCCTGGGCTTCGACCCAAAGTGATCTCTTCAATCAACAACCCAAGAGACCCAAGAATTGCCCAATGGGCTGATTTGATGAAGAGATTAGGGGGAGGTGAAGTTCCCTGAACCACTTGGGACGACGAGTTCTTCCAATGGTGGGAGGAACAATTCGTTGCAATGGAGGACTATTCCTATGCCGGGATGGATTTCCGCGGTGATCCAGACCTCGTCCTTCCACCTGGCGCGGCATGGGGCGCAATCGGTAAGATTGCAATTTTTTAATTTATATGATTTTTTTTTTATGATTTTTTCAATATATGAGAAAAAATGTGAAAACAAGACATATTTTTTTATTGGATTCAAAATGACTTACAATATTATGATGACCATGATACATATATTAGACCAGTCCGTCCTGAGGGCTACCCACGACATAAGCGCCGCAGAGGCGAAGCGGATACTGAAGACCCAGGCAGGACTCTCCATGCCATTTAGAGAAACTTGGAGGGTTTGACCCACCAAGTGCCTATGGCTGTAGTGGAAGACCTACCTGAGGCTATCCAGAGACGGGTAGTGGGAGTACCACGTGACTGGGTGCGGTTATTCCGCTGTGTCGCTATTGCAATTGTGCTCTATAGGAACACGAATATTGGGCAGGGACCACCGGAGTAGATAGATATGATTACTTGATGATTGTATATTTTTGATACTGAACATGATCGGGCATAAGCCCTAATTTTGTATGACTTATGGATCCAAATTTTGTATAGTTTTTTGAACACTCTGATGATATATATATGTATATAGCGATTTATGATGTGATGTATAAAAAATGCATGATGTTTTTGATGGTTAAATTTTAATGTATGGAATGATTAATATGCCAATCAATTGCTTGATTAGCTAATGAGTCTGTCATCCAATTTTCTGCTCGAGGAATATGAATGAATGTTAAAAACTGAAATGATCGTTGTAACAAACGTACCCTCAAAAACAACCGGAGTAAAAATGGATCTCGAACCCGATAAGTATTGTTCAACTGCGACACCACCACTGGGAGTCCAAGAAAACTACCAACGAATCAATACCCAAAGATATTACCTCCGAGAGTAGATAAATAACTGCAATGTACTCTGCTACATTATTGGAAGCAGGACCAATGCAGACTCCTCTTGATACTAACAGCTGACCGGATGGATAATGAAGCACCCAAGCCGCGGAAGCCAAGTTTCGGGTGTGTCTACTAGCACCATCGACGAAACCATAATGACTCATGACATTCGACACAACCTGCCAAAGCAGATCAAAAACATCACCATCACATCAAAGATCAAAAAACCAGATATGTACAAAACAAAACTAACTATATACAAAAGCAAAATGCCAGGCCGAAGCCTAGGCATAATACCTTTTCAAATAGAGCCCATTTCTGGGCTCCGCCAACTCATTTCCTTCAAAATCAACCAAGGCATACGCTCCTTTTTTAAGGACTTTTTTAACAATGAAGGGGCCATACCACATAGATTTAAACTTTCCTGCGCCCAGGGCATCCTTCTCTTGGGCATAGACCAAAACGAGGTCACCTTCCGAGAAAACCCTAGGTTTGACCGCCTTATCGTACTGAACTTTGACTCGTTTCTTATGTGCCTCATTCATCGTAGCGGCATCCCGACGCTGCTCATCAAGATGTTCCAGATGAAGGAGATGTTCTTCGAGACTAGAAGTGTCAGGAAGAAGCTCAACAGCTAACTTTAGAGAAGGAATCTCACATTCAATGGGGAATATGGATTCCAGCCCGTAAGCTAGTTGAAACGGAGTAAAGCTAGTTGCATTTTTCACTGACGTCCGGTATGCCCAAAGTGCAGGATACATCATGATATGCCAGTTGGATCGAGCTTTATCAATCGTCCTTTGAAGAATGGTCTTCAAGGATTTGTTCACGGCTTCCACTTGCCCATTGGCCTGAGGATAATAAGGAGACGAATGCTCCTGCCGGAAACCTAATTTTAGAGCCAACTCAGCCATCATGCTATTCTGAAAATGACTGCCATGATCAGTGAAAATCTCTCTAGGAATACCAAAATGAGCAATAACCTGGTTGAAAAGAAAAAGAGTTGCAGTCTCACCATCATTCCCAAAAGTAGGCATAGCCTCGACCCACTTCGTAAAGTAGTCTACTGCTACAATAATGTACTTGTGACCTTTAGCCGAAGGCAGGTTATAAG
Source organism: Pinus albicaulis (assembly GCA_034641835.2). Taxonomy (NCBI): domain Eukaryota; kingdom Viridiplantae; phylum Streptophyta; class Pinopsida; order Pinales; family Pinaceae; genus Pinus; species Pinus albicaulis. The sequence continues at coordinate 888,239,851 of CM076581.1, read as the reverse complement.
TAGTATAATCAATACCCCACTTTGTAAAGGGACTGACAGTAATGACTAGAAAAAGTGGAGCTGGATGAGCGCACATTTTTCGAGTATAAACTTGACACGGATGACATTTTTTGACCGACTCCATACAATCTTTGAAAATCGAAGGCCAAAAGTATCCAGCACGCAAGATTTTTTGGGATGTAGCAAGCCCAGATAAATGACCACCACAAGCTCCACTGTGGCAATCATTCAGCACAGCCTCAACTTCTTTGAGAGTTAAGAAACGTCTCAGGATTGAATCAACCCCTCGACGGTATAAAGCATCGCCAATAATTAAGTAATTTTTGGCCAAGTGACGCAATTTACGGTGCTCATCTTTCGAAAAAGTACAGGGAAAATTCGCAGTCTGAAGATACACAATGATATCCCCATACCAAGGATCCTCTGAAGAGATGAGAAACAAATGTTCATCCGGGAAGGATTCATCATATACCATCTCTTCTACACAGGGCAACTCGGAGATTAATTCCGCAAAAACCAATGATTTCTTGGACTTGGCAGACATAAACTCAAGATCGAATTCCTGCAAAATCACAATCCATCTATTGTATTTTCCCCCAATCACTCGCCTATTGAGAACAAACTGAAATGGATTGGTTGCTGCCAAAACATAAGTTTTTCGTAGAAGAATATAATGTCTGAGTCACTGTACAGCATGAACAGCTGATACGACGATTTGATATGAAAATCCATATGATGCAGGAGTCTCTTTTTAAAATTAGACATATCGAATGTAATCACAAGAGAGTTCTTTGGATCGACAACCCCAATAGCAGTGAGCAAAGCACTGTGCTGAGCTGGACAAGACTGGAGCACCTCAAGAGTAGACATAGCACAAGGGCTATGTGCCAAATCTTCTACAATAGAGTATGGGTAGCCCTGGCATTTGGATTAATCGTCGTATGCTTAGTAGATGCTTTCGGAATCCAAGGTATAGGCTCAACAGTAGGCCTCGTAATATGAAGTGGCTCAGTACCATTGGGAGCATCCTTAGCTTTCGAAGACTCAGTTTTGCCATAATCACGGGATCTCGTGGTGATATCCGCGTGAGCAATCATCATAGATATGTTTGACGAATTTTCCCCTTCCTGGGTGCCCCCAGAGGAAGCCCTAGGATTTTGATTTGCGCCAACAACTAGATGTTTCCCTTGGGGAAAAGGGTTTGTCAACACAGCCTAGGGACTTGAAGAACCCTGCTGAGCTAACAAGCGCTGCACATCCTGAATTTTAGGGAAAAGGTGAGTAAGATGGTCTCCAGTACATAACTTGTATGGAAACTTAACTTTCTTTTTATCCTTTGAACCCTCACCAACATGCTCGTTGGATTTATTTGCATTACCCTTCCCATCCTTGCCCTTTTTCTTATTATTATTCCATCCCTTCTTCTTCCCTTCGGATTGTTGATTTCCTTTAGGGTTGGAAGTTTGGACGACATTTATCGACAAAGATTGAGAAGGCGATGACTCAGCGGGCACAGCCTGACCAGAGGAAGCATATTATATAGACAACTGCTGCAATTGACTAAGCAGGTTAGCTGCATCGCTATCGATCGACCCAATAATTCCATCACCATGAGGACCAGGTTTAGTCTTGGACAAGTCTAATTTTGAGTGGGGAGCATCAGGCAAATACTTATGAAGGACACCAGACTGAGAATATATCAATTCAAGCTACTAGGCCCTGAAAATAGCTTGTTCCTCAGAAAATACCCCTGACAGGGATACATCCTTAGAAATATCTGGCTGCAAAGATTTCAAAAACCATTCCAATAGGAATTCTCCTGGAATATAAGCTTTGATAAGCCTCTTCCTTCTCCGCCATTCCTGAATATGATCAGAAATGTGGGTTGCCTTGTCCTTCTTAAAATTGGCCAGGAGTTCTGTCCCGGAATCATAACGAATAGGCAACTGGAAATGATTTAGAAATATAGTAGCCAGATCTCCAAAAGTAGCAAAAATACCCCCAGTTAACTCAATGTACCACTTGGTAGCATTTCCAGTCAAGGTGCATTGAAACAACCTCAACCTAATCGAATCCTTGATCAGGGAGTTAGATGAACACTAAAGATGGAAAGTGGTGATATGATCAGCCGGGTCCTCTCCATTCTTGCCTTCAAAATTTGGAATGTCTAAAGGTAGTTTTGTAGGAACCGGAGGCCACCCCGAAATATATCGGATTGGATCATTTGTCAATTTCGATAAATCTGGCAAGTTTAAAGTTGCCAGAAAAGGTAAACGAGGAGGGGCCTGAGGGTTCCATCCTTGGTGGGATGGATTCCCAACATTCTGAAAAGAATAACCTGAATTTGATGAGGCAACAGGTTGCCAGAAAGAGCTCATAGAAAATGTTGGGCTATAAGATGATCCTTGTGACCCAAAATTTGGAGAAGGACCCCCTCCCAATGTAGAGTTACCATAGACCGGACCAGTTCCCCCCACTGAAGTAGTGAATGAAGAGGAAACCCCCTGATAGGGGTTCCAAGCATTAGAAAAAGGGGAAAAAGCATGATAAGTACTTGACGAAGTGAATGGACCATTCCCTTGCTGACCAGCGAAAAACTGATTCCCAGCCCCCACCGCTGTAAATATAAGGTTCCAACTGGTAAAGGTAGTCGAACTTTGATCTCCAGACCAAGGGTTAAAACTCTGAGTCTGGGATGTAAAAGGAAAATACCCTAAGGAAGGATTCGAACTAGGAATATGCCCACTTCCGAAGGGGAACCCTTGAAAAGAAGCCAACCCACTAGCCATAGAGGACATGGGTGCAGATGCAGTTGCAACAGTGGAAAAGGAAAACGAAGGAATCCCACTAAAGGGAATTCCAAAACAAAAGGGACCAGATTGAGAAGCTTGTGCTTGGGTGGAGCCAGCGCCAAACACAGCAGTACTAGAAGCAATTGAAGATATAGCAATTGTGCCTCCTTCTTCTACTGAAGCAGGAGTCTGAATGCCTGCAACACTCACAGCCGAAGCCATGTTCCCAGTTGTGGCCGTCGAAAGGTATGAATGAGATGGATAAGGAATTTCTGGTCTTGCAAACTCAGGTCTGATGTACTCAACAACAAACAGAGAATTAGAAGGAAGAGGAGATGGAAGTGACTCAGGAGACTGGGGTACTTCCTCTACTTCTACTTCTTCTTCTGCTTCTCTTGGAAATAAGACTCTCGAGGTGAGCGGAGTGCTCCTCTCAGAACCAACTACAGAACCTTCAAGCCCTAGCGGAGGATCTCTCTCTACTGCGTTAGATACCACAGAGTGATATTCACCTACTATATTACTCCTATGCCTTCCTAAAGAAGGCTCAGTACTCTCAAGAGATAACCCTTGGATTCTCCTCGGTCAACGAGGCACTTGATCAGCCACTTTAAAAGATTAATTAGACTCAAAAAATTATAAAGCTAAGCAAGCTAGGAGCAAAGAGCACTCACTACAAAAATCCCTAAGATGCAACCAAGCAAGCAGCCTTTAGGTATTTTCGCTCCGGGTGATTAGGACCAGACACCAAAATACGAGAAAGTGACAGATAGGACCTCTCGAAAGTAGTCTAGGATAATTACGGCCCAGGCCTACTACCGAAGGTAACAAAAACAGTTACGCCGACCTCCTAACAACAGCCTTTGCCGGTGCAAGTACCCAAGCTTCACCGGGGCACCCTCCAGAAGTACTGCTGGAAGTGATACGATGTCTACCTCAGGTACCACAGGTATTCCCCCCCACAGTCACCTGTGTGGTACCTAGTAATGGAAACTAAGGGCACCAATCCGTATTAGCAGCCGGACGGAATGGTCTTAAGGAAAGATCCGGCAAATTAGAGAGGGGGTATCTCTCTTCTCAACCTTCACTTTCCCTCGCGCTTGACTCTCTGGAGGAGAGCTTTCCCGGTCCACCTAACGGTGTTGGATTTCGCTCATTTAATAAACTTCTATGTTTTAGTTTGAGCGGCCTTGGAGAGTTAACTCTCCACTCACCTAATCCAAGGCCCTACAACCTAGCTAGTTGATGTATGACACTTAATAAAAAACTTGCTAGTTGTTTTTTAAATTATTGCGCTTATTTTAGTTGGTTGTTATATTAAGTCAAGGGAATATGGAAATGAAACTCGTGATGTTTTATGACGCAGAAAAGAAATTAATGAAAACCAAACTACATGCAGATGCAGTAATTGCCTTTCGATGAAAATAAATTTCTACACGGGTTCTACGAGACTATTTTTTCTTTTCAGATATCAAACCTCACACTCGCAAAATTTATGAAAAAGACTACAAATGTTCAAGTGCACCTAATGCAAATTACTAAGAGCATGCCAACTCTAAGATGAAAAATCTAATAAAGAAAAGAGAAATTTCCAAGAATCCCTCAGTTCAATCACTTTTCCGGTTGTCCACAAAGCTAGTTCCCAAATCAGAAACTCTCAGTATAAAGATGCCAAAATATGCTTGAAATAAGAGAAAGAAACCAATGAAAATTCCCTTCCCAAATCAAGTCAGAAACCGAAGGTAAAAATCTCAACAAGGCTTCAAAATATGGAAAGAAACCAAAACAAAAATGCAAAACAAAAGCAATGGAAAAACAAAATGTTTTTGGGCTTTTGATTTTTATAAAAAGAAGACTTCAAAAAGACCAAGAAAACTATCCAATTACCAAGCCAAACAATCTCCGAATTTCAAGCAAAACTCCAACAAAAATTCTCCAAATCTTATAATGCCACTTAGTAGCAAGATTCATACGAGCAAAAGGAAGACAAGAAGCTCAGTAACTGAGCCCAGAATAATAGCACAATCTTACAGCAAACAAAAGTTCAAAGAACCGAAAATGACTCTTCAAAAAATTGCAACAAGACCTAGTCAGATGAACTCAAGAAAACCAACCAAAAAGCAGGAAAAAATTAAAGTGCAAAGCAAGACATAAATTTAGGAAAGAGCATATGAGCAGGAGCTCTCTGTCCTGATTAAGCAGAATATCCAAGAATCTCCAAAAAGAGATCTTGGTACTCGAACCAGAAATGCAAGCACTAGAAAAAACAAGATTTTCCAAATGAGCCGGTCTTCAACCAAACAAGAGAGAAAAAGACCAATAACCACTTTCAACACAATCCAAAGACTAAAAGGACACTGCAGGAATAGGTCACCACAGGTAGACAAGACCCAAAAGTCAAAAAATCAAAAATTTCAAAATTTTCTCAAGCATACGCTACTCAGAAGTTTTGCAACAGGCGTGCATACGCGACTGTGGCAAAGGAAACTCGCGTATACGCGACTTCCTTTGATAGAAACTGTGTGTATACCCGACTTTGTATAAGAAAACTCGCGTATGGACAAGTACATAATGAAAAATAAAAAGATCAAGCCTAGCCAAAAAACCAGGTCTTTAGTCTGACTGAGAAAAAACTAACTGGACTGGAAATAATGATTAAAATTGTCGGAAACCTTTAAAATAGCTGAAACCACCCAACAGGGGAATCACAAGAATGCGATCCCCAGTGGAGTCGCCAGATATTTTTTGGGAAATAACTCCCTAGAGGTCGTTGGGTCAAAAACCTCCATAGATCGAGGCATGCTATTCAAGAAGGACTCACACAATCAAACTTATACGCTAAAAACTAGATATTACAGATTGTAGAACTCACCTGTAGATCCTACGTTCGATGTAGATCCCACAGGGTCCAAACCCCCAACAACTCTTCTTCCTCTTCAACCTGGAAATCAAGAAGAGACATGCACGAAAATCTAGTTGTACAACATATATCTTTCCTAAATGTCAGTGTAATCCATGTGAAACATCATATAAACAATAATAAATGTATAATTAACAATATTTTCACATATGCAAGTAGATATTAACACGTGAATTCGGAAACAAGATGGTTCTTCTTCATTACGAACAGCATGTACAATAATAGAAAGGTGGAGAGATCACCTGAATCCTTCCACGATCTTCGAACAGACCGTCGTCCGGATCCGTCCCGCCCTTGCCTCGCTAGGATTCTTTCAAGACTTGTGCACACGAGATGACATATAAGCTGATGAACATCTCCAGGAAACAAGGGTTTCCTGTAAAAATCTGGGAAGTGCAGGAGGCATGGGAAATCAGACTTGAATTGGGGCTCCAACAGAGTATAATATCTATAATTTCTCTCTCTCCCTTAGGCCATGCACATGAGGGGCTTTTATACTCCCTCAAAGTAGTTTCAATCAGTTGGAAACAGTTGGCCACGGGCTGGGGTGGTTGAATTACAGGAATAACCATCAACCCAGCCTCGAAAATAGGGATTTATATATATATTTTTAATGATTTTAGTGACATACACAGAAAAGTATCTCTGGACTCGCGTATACACGCAGAAAATTCTGGGCATATCCACGTATGGGATTTCAAACACTGTTTTTTATGAACTTTATTAAATTCTATGGGAATGGGTGCCCAAGGCCAAAGAGACAATCATGAATCACATGAGGGTGAAAAATGACGCTATAACATTATTTCAGCCTGTTTCTCTTTTATTGGGCTTATTTCTTGTATTCCTTCAGCCATTGATGTATTTAATTCATATTCAGTAGCTATTCCTTCATATACACTGCGCAGTTGCACCTACTCCGACATTTTTTGAATGTGCAGCAACTCTTGTATTTCATTGTCTATTCACTGGAGGTTTGCTCTTAGAGTTTGAGTGGCTTGTCCCTTAACTATTTATTGTATATTTCTGCTGACATAATCATATAATGATGGCTTCATACATTTCCCTCTTATGGTATGTTCAGATTTGCAGAGTTCAATGTTCATGTTCTTATGTTGCTGTAAGCTCTT